>CAUDMG010001519.1:0-137838 GCA_958450375.1 Homarus gammarus
AGTACTTAATAAATACTATTGTACTGTATTTATCACTACAGTACTTAATAAATACTATTATACATTCATCACTACAGTACTTAATAAATACTATTGTACTGTATTTATCACTACTTAATAAATATTATTGTAGTGTATTTATCACTACAGTACTTAAATTCTATTGTAGTGTATTTTTCACTACGAGTACTTAATAAATATTATTGTATTTGTAGCGTATATATCACCACTTAATAAATACAATTGTAGTTTATTTATCACTACAAGTACTTAATAAATACTATTGTAGTTTATTTATCACTACAAGTACTTAATAAATACTATTGTAGCGTATTTACGGTAGCACTACTTAATAAATACTATTGTAGTGTATTTATCACTACAGTACATAATAAATACTATTGTAGTGTATTTATCACTACTTAATAACTACTATTGTATTATCACTACTTAATAAATGCTATTGTTGTATATTTATCACTACAGTACGTAATAAATACTATTGAAGTGTATTTATCTCTACTTAATAATTACTACTGTAGTGTATTTATCACTACAGTACTTAATAAATACTTTTGTTGTGTATTTATCACTACAATACTTAATAAATACTAATGTAGTGTATTTATTGCTACAGTACTTAATAAATACTATTGTAGTGTATTTATAACTACTTAATAAATACTATTGTATTATCACTACTTAATAAATGCTATTGTGGTATATTTATCACTACAGTACGTAATAAATACTATTGTAGTGTATTTATCACTACTTAATAAATACTATTGTAGTGTATTTATCTCTACTTACTAAATACTATTGTAGTGTATTTATCACTACTTAAGAAATACTATTGTAGCATATTTATCACTACAGTACTTAATAAATACTAGGGTAGTGTATTTATCACTACTTAATAAATACTATCTAGACGGTCCGTCCCTCATAACGGTCTTCAAGAGTGAAGTGCTTCCCCATCTGGAGTACTTTCACCCCATCTGGTCCCCGAGATATGCTAGGGACTCTCAGTTGGTTGAAAATGCTCAAAGGAGGGCCACCAGACTGGTGCCTGCACTTCGGCACCACAGCTACCCTGAGAGATTGGAGCACCTGAACTTGCCTAGCTTATACTACAGACGGGCAAGGGGGGACCTAGTTGAGGTGCGTAAGCATCTTAGGGGCACAACTCAGTTGAGTGTCTTTACTTGGAGGTGGCGGACGCTCGCCCCACAAGGGGTTTCAGCTCAAGATTGAAGAAGCCGCAAGTCCAGCAAAACTGTGAGGGCAAACTTTTTCGGAGTGAAGGTTGTAAACTCTTGGAATAATCTACCAGAAAGTGCTGTGACGGCACCGAGTGCGAACTCTTTCAAGACAAGACTTGGCCAACATTGGAGCGGGTTCAGCTACATTCAGGAGCCGGTGCGTGCCCAGTATTTGCCAACAGTGCGTGACAGAGACGTGACAGATCGCCTGGGTGCCTAGCGAGCCGATCTTTTGGTGAAGAAGATAAATGAAAAGGAAAAGTAATCAGAAACGTGACCGATCGCCCAAGCGGCTAACAGGCCGATGAGTGGCGAAAATGATAAAAGTAAAAGTAAAAGTAATAAATACTATTGTAGTGTATTTATCACTACAGTACTTAATAAATACTATTTTAGTGTATTTATCACTACAATTAATTAGTAAATACTATTGTAGTGTATTTATCACTACAAGTACTTAATAAATACTTTTGTAGTGTATTTATCACTACTGTACTAATAAATACAATTGAAGTGTATTTATCACTACAAGTACTTAATAAATACTAATGTAGTGTATTTATCACTACAGTACTTAATAAATACTATTGTAGTGTATTTATCACTACAAGTACTTAATAAATACTATTGTAGTGTATTTATCACTACTTAATAAATACTATTGTATATTTATCACTACAGTACTTAATAAATACTATTGTACTGTATTTATCACTACAGTACTTAATAAATACTATTGTAGTGTATTTATCACTACAAGTACTTAATAAATACTATTGTATTTGTAGCATATTTATCACTACTTAATAAATACAATTGTAGTTTATTTAACACTACAAGTAGTTAATAAATACTATTGTAGTGTATTTTTCAGTACAAGTACTTAATAAATACTATTGTAGTTTATTTATCACTACAAGTACTTAATAAATACTATTGTAGTGTATTTATCACTACTTAATAAATACTATTGTAGAGTATTTATCACTACTTTATAAATACTATTGTAGTGTATTTATCACTACTAAGTAAATACTATTGATGTGTATTTATCACTACAGTACTTAATAAATACTATTGTAGTGTATTTATCACTACTTAATAAATACTATTGTCGTGTATTTATCTCTACTAAATAAACACTATTGTAGTGTATTTATCACTACAGTACTTAATAAATACTACTGTAGTGTATTTATCACTACTTAATAAATACTATCTAGATGGTCCGTCCCTCGTAATAATCTACAAGAGTGAAGTGCTTCTCCATTTGGAGTACTTTCACGCCATTTGGTCCCCGAGATATGCTAGGGACTGTCAGTTGGTTGAAAATGTTCAAAGGAGGGCCACCAGACTGGTGCCTGCACTTCGGCACCTCAGCTACCCTGAGAGATTGGAGCGCCTGAACTTGCCTAGCTTATACTACAGACGGGCAAGGGGGGACCTAGTTGAGGTGCATAAGCATCTTAGGGGGCACAACTCAGTTGAGTGTCCTTACTTGGAGCTGGCGGACGCTCGCCCCACAAGGGGTCTCAGCTCAAGATTGAAGAAGCCGTAAGTCCAAAAAACTGTGAGGGCAAACTTTTTCGGAGTGAGGGTTGTAAACTCTTGGAACAATCTACCAGAAAGTGTTGTGACGGCACCGAGTGTGAGCTCTTTCAAGACAAGACTTGACCAACATTGGAGCAGGTTCAGGTACATTCAGGAGCCGGTGCATGCCCAGTATTTGCCAACAGTGCGTGACAGAGACGTGACCGATCGTCCGGGCGCCTAGCGAGCCGATCTTTTGGTGAAGAAGATAAATGAAAAGGAAAAGTATTCAGAGACGTGACCGATCGCCCAAGCTGGTAACGAGCTGATCAATGGCGAGGAAGATAAAAGTAAATGTAAAAAAGTAAAAAGTATATTTATCACTACAGTACATAATAAATACTATTGTAGTGTATTTATCACTACTTAATAAATACTATTGTAGTATATTTATCACTACAGTGCTTAATAAATACTATTGTAGTGTATTTATCACTACTTTATAAATACTATTGTAGTATATTTATCACTACAGTATTTAATAAATACTATTGTAGAGTATTTATAACTACGTACTTAATAAATACAATTGCAGTATATTTATCACTACAGTACTTAATAAATACTATTGTAGTATTTATCATCACTTAATAAATACTATTGTAGTGTATTTATCACGACTTAATAAATACTATTGTTGTATATTTATCACTACAGTACTTAATAAATACTATTGTAGTGTATTTATCACTACTTAATAAGTAATATTGTAGTGTACAGTATTATGTTGTGGGGTAAGAGTTATTTGGGTTCACACTCAGGATGGGATGGAGAAAGGAAACTCACAGTGTGCTCTCTGTATACATGTTGTATTGGATGTACAATGTTGGGAAGTGGCAGCGTGGTCACAAGCGTGATGTAGAGAGAGCTGGTTGGTGAGGATGCTCAGAGAAGGATAGCTTGTGGGTCGCCATGCTCGCCGGCTGGAGCGAGGGCTGCCAGGCAGCGGCAGAAGAGAGAGGTCACCACGAGGTCAGGTCTTAAATAGCGGGGGTATGCGTGGCTTAGTAGTTGACCTCCGTGATGTATGGCGGCGCTGGTTGACCCAGACCACGAGGCATACACTGGGGAATTCGCGGGTCGGCTACTCAGCGACAAACAGCGTTTGTAGGGGAGAAATCCACTACAATGTATTTACATAAACCCTGGTTTATTCATTCATCAATTGTCTAAGTGTACAAGTAGCCAAAGTGAGCAATTATATAACACTCAAAGGTAGTAAATAACATTTTTAAAAAGAGATCTTCATATCAGATACTATACAGTGTTATAGTGACCCCTGTTGTAAGCTTGTCTGATGAAAGCTCTCACGAACTCATCTTGAGTAAACAACCTTCTGCTACAGCTGATCCTTTTATTTTCAAGTTATATTACAAATTACATACAGTATTGTATTTTTCTCTATTACTGAAGATTTTATATTAATTATGATGAACCATAAACCATAAGAGGCCAATCATATAGAATATAATACTGAATCAATAAATAAATAAACCTGACGAATGCGGCAACACCTGATCAGTCCCATTCTGCTTACATACTCAAATGTTTTAGTTCTCAGTAGGCCTATGGCAAATCTGATTAGACCACTGTACAATAGGTGTTTTTCATTTTATAATATTTTCTTATTAATCTCCCCCATCTCTTAGACCCTCCAGCTGACAACATATTTGCAGCTCTATGAGATGCTCTGAAGAAGCCATACCAGCAGCCCGGTGCCAGTCTTCTGCAAGACCTCTCAAGTCTAACCCCTCGGAAACTCAATGCCTGCACGTCTCTGGGACGAGATGCATAGACTGAGCTCCCGTCACACGGACAGGCTTCCTGACACTGTCCTGTGCCAGCTTCACGCCCAGAAGCTCCCCGCAGAAGTTCGCCTCACCCTGTCCAGTCTGGACTACTCTACAACCCCGGCGACATACGCAGCCACGGCAGACAGAGTATTCCATGAATACACTGCTGTGCGCCATGCTGCCGCGGACAACTCAGTGGCCACACTGTCATTTACCTCCGATCTTGTCAACCGGATCAACGCGTCTCAGACGAGCAACACCTCACAAGACATGAGGGACCTGCTACAGTCTCTACACTGCAGGAGAGACACCCTCAAGCAGCTCTGCTTCTCCATGCCTGCTGCTGCTCCTGCCCCACACACTGTGTCCTACCAATCCCGACGTCTTCGTCCTGCCTCGGACACCGTCATCAGCACGGAGCACCTACCCTCTGCTGGTACCATCAACGCTTCGGTGCTAACGCTAGACGTTGTGAGGCTCCCTGCACCTACTCGGGAAACGACATCGACAGGGATAGGCAGGCACCACGACCTCCGTTACTTCGGGCGTCTCACTGCTGCATATCACCGACCGCATCTCCGGCAGGAAATTCCTCATTGACACGGGCATCGGTTAGCATCATCCCTCGCTCACCGTGGGACACATCGAAGCAGTCCTCATATGACCTGTTTGCCGCCAACGGTACCCACATCACCTCCTACGGCGCACACATCGTCACCTTAGACCTTGGTCTTCCCAAGACTCTGCGCTGGTCCTTCGTGGTGGCAGACGTCTTTCAACCCATCCTTGGCTTCGACTTCCTCACCTTCCACAAGCTCGTCGTCGACCCAAGCAACCTCTGCCTCATGCATGAACCTACAGCACACACGATCCAGGGTACACGTGCCGCAGTCGCCGACACTATCACCTGCCTCTCGCCGTCCAACGAGTTCTCCTCCATGCTCAAAGAACTTTTCTCACCCCGAGTCTCTTCACCACCACCTACATCGGGAATCTTCCACCATATCGAGACTACAGGACGTCCAGTCTTCTCACGCCCTCGTCGCCTTCACCCTGAGCTCCTGAATGCAGCATCATTCGACCTTCAAAGAGTCCCTGGACAACTCCTCTTCACATAGATCCAAAGCCATCATCCAACGACTGGAGGGTATGTGGTGACTACAGAGCCATGAACCTCGTTACCAAACCTGACAGGTACCCCATCCCGCATGTCCAGGACTTCCATTTCAAACTCCACGGCAAGACCATCTTCTCGAAGGTCGACTTGGAGCGTGCCTTCCAACAGATTCCAGTGGCACCTGCAGATGTCCAGAAGACTGCTCTCACTACTCCGTTTTGGACTATGCAATACAGCTCAGACCTTGCAGAGGTAAATGGACCACATGCTTTGCGACCTCGACTTTGTCACTGTCTACATAGACGACATTCTCGTCGCATCTCCAACGCCTGCCGAGCATCATCACCACCTACAGCTCCTTCTCCAATGCCTGCAGAACAACAACATGAAAGTTCATCCCGCCAAGTGCGTCTTCGGAGTCTTCTCCATCGACTTCTTCAGTCACAGAGTCTCGTCGAGCGGCATCCAACCCCTACCACAGAGGGTAACTGCCATCAAGGAGTTCCCCAAACCTGAAACAGCTAATAAACTCTGACAATTCCTGGGTTTAATCAACTACTACCACCGCTTCATTACCCAGGCTGCTAACATCCTCGCTTCTCTCCATGATCTTCTCAAGGGACTCCCCAAAACGTCTCACAAGCCTCTCATATGAACTCAAAGAGGCTTTTACATCATTCACCACTATCAAGCAGCACGTCACACGCCTTACCGTGCTGGCTCACCCAGCCCCCAACACCCGGACCACTCTCACAACAGACACTTCTTTTACTGCCGTGGGAACCATCTTACAACAGGATATCAACGGAACTCTCATGCCCATTGCCTTCTTCTCACAGCGGCTTCAACCACCTCAACTCAAGTACAGCGCCTTCGATCGAGAGCTCCTGGCCATATATCTTGCTGTCACGCATTTTCAGCACGTCCTCGAGGCCCGTCAGTTCACCATCTTCACTGATCACAAGCCCCTCGTCCAAACCTTTGCTTCAGCCTCCCAGACACATACACTTCGTGTTCTTCGCCACTTGGCATACATCTCGGAGTTAACCGGCAACATGCAACACATCAAGGGCAGCCACAACTAGATCGCCGACACCCTCTCTCCTTGTATACCCAGCATTCTTCCCTCATCTCCACCCATGGATTACAGACAGCTCGCCGTGGCTCAAGAGAACAACGAATACCTTGCAGCATACAAGACATCTCCCTCAGGTCTCGCCCTTCAAGAACTCCCCGTTCCTGGCACGAACATCAAGTTGTGGTGCAACATGTCCTGTGGGCAGCCTAGACCATTCGTGCCTCACATCCACCGCCGTGCCATCTTCGACCACATCCATGGTCTCAGCCACCCAGGTGTAAGGGCCTCCCAGCACCTTCTCACGCAGCATGTCGTCTGGCCCGGCATCAAGGCCGATACTAGGAAATGGGCTGCCCAGTGACTGGCCTTCCAGTCCTCTAAGATACATTTACACACACGGGCTCCCTTAGAAACTTTTCCTGTACCCAAAGGACGCTTCCAGGTAGTGCACCTCGACATCGTGGGACCTCTTCCATCATCCTGCGGCAACACCTACATCTTCACCTGCATTGACCGTTTCACCAGGTGGACAGAAGCCATTTCCATACCTAATGCTACAGCAGAGTCAAGCGTCCACTCCTTTCTGTATTGTTGGGTCTCCCGTTTCGGTCCTCCCACGACTCTCATCACTGACCGAGGAGCCCAGTTTGAGTCACAACTCTGGCATAGTCTCCTACAGTTCCTCGGCACTTCCAGACACAGCACTACTTCTTACCACCCTCAATCCAACGGCATGGTAGAGCCGTTTCATCGGCAGCTGAAGGACGCCATCAAGGCACAACACGACCCCTACAGCTGGACGGATGCTCTACCCTTAATGCTCCTTGGCATCCGCGCATTACACAAAGAGGACATGGACTGCAGCCCAGTAGATCTCACCCTGGGTGAGCCTCTTCGCCTACCCGGGGACTTCTCACTTACTCCTGACCTTGACCACTTCACTCCTGCTGCCCGTCACGACCTACTGCAAACACTTCTACAAGCAGTTTCTGCATTCAAGGCTACTGCCCCACGCCAGCCTCCCCATCGCCCTGAACACGTCCCTCCTGACTACTCAATGCCGAGTATATCTTCGTCAGGCACGATGCTCACCGTAACCCACTTCAACGCCCCTACGAAAGACCCTTCTAGGTTTTTGCACGGTCAGCGAAGTTAATGACGATCATCTGCAATGGCAGACACAACATCGTCAGCATAGATCGAGGGAAGCCGGCCACCTTACCCGATGGGCCCCCAGCCCAGCATTACCCCCAACAAACTACGCCTGCACGAGTCTGCCCGCAGTTGCCACTTGTAGCACCACTTTGTCCACAACATTTCTGGGTACCCTCTTTTCATCCTCAGGTACCTACTGCTCCTGATAGAGACCCTGCTCCTGACGTGGACCCTGCTCCTGATGAAGGTCCTGCATTCGGCCCTATGGACCCAGACACCCCACCCGGCGCCCCTGAAGACTTTGCCCCTGCCGCGAGAGAAGCACCACATTCCTCGCCCGTTCAACCTTCTCTTATCTATAACCCTCCTTCCCCCACAGATTTCGTGTCACTGGACGGAGTTGTCGCCTGTAGCGGTCGAGTGGTTCACACCCCCGGCCGTTATGTATCACATGTGGGATACAACCCTGCCGACAACAAGTTTCCTGCAGAGCTCGGAGGGGAGGGGGAGTATTGTAGTGGATACTCTCCCCTAAAACTGCTGGTTGATCACTTGACGCCCGCTTACCAGCCAACCAGCGGCGAGTTCTGAATGTGATGGGCCTCGCTCTCGGACTGCACGGCGATTGGCCCATTACCACCTTCATCTCAGCCAATCAGCAGCACCGTTCACTTCACACTCTCAAACTTACTTAATCCTGCAGAAGCATATAAATATTCCCCAGCCTCGCCGTGAAGGTCGGGGCGCTTGTGGTAGAAGCGGTACCGCTCTTGCCTCGCAAGCAAGATGTCTCGGGTTCGATTCCCGGGCAGGTGGAAGTTGTTTGGACACTCTTCCTAGCCCCCTTGGTCCCTGTTCACCTAGGTTGCGAATTCGTATTCAGGGAAAGTTGTTGGAGCTTCTAAACTTGGAACTAACACAATCCCGAGGATCACACACCCAACACAGACAAAACCAAATACGTGCACTATGGGCTAACAAAATAATAATAAAAATAGTAATAATAGTAATTAACGGTTTATTGAAAAAATTCTGCAGCCTGAAGGCTGAAAATATACATTGGACATAAATGACTTATTACATACATTTGTGGTTTAACAAAAGCCTTCATTAGAGAAAGGTAAAGGAACATACAGATTAATGTAGGTGTTGAACAGCAAATTCGTTGTGTAGTAACTCCCTCCCAGATGGTGTTAGGAGGAACTCATGTGGTGTAGTAGTTTCCTCAGATGGTGTTATGAAGGACCTGGCGTGGTGTAGTAATTCCCTCGCAGATGGTGTTATGAGGGGCCTCACGTGGTGTAGTAATTCCCTCACAGATGGTGTTATGAGGGACCTCACGTGGTGTAGTAATTACCTCACAGATGGTGTTATGAGGGGCATCACGTGGTGTAGTAATTCCCTTACAGATGGTGTTATGAGGGTCCTGACGTGGTGTAGTAATTTCCTCACAGATGGTGTTATGAGGGACCTCACGTGGTGTAGTAAATAAACGCAGTCGTGTAAAGCCACGGCACTATCTCTCCCTCTACAATTCCCTTCCTAACCTCCTGCTCCTTCCTCTGTCATCTTCCCCGCTCTGCTTTTCGCTACCAACAACTTTTGGAGCTTCTAAACTTGGAACTTGGAACCGTGAAGGTCATTCTACTCAACACTCTCAAACCAACAAGACCTCTCAACAAGCTCCTCACCGCACAGCAATTCCCTAGCTCTGCACTGTACGTACTATATACATGCAGAAAACGCCATTGTGAGTTTCCCTTCTCGCCTCCACCCTTAGTGCAAGATCTCCTACGTGTACGTATGTATGTGAGCCTAACAAAGAGAAAATAGACAAACACGAAGAGAAATTTGACAACTGGCCACATACCATATGCTACAAAGTTATCACCTGGGTAATTTTACAGGGTGAATTTACTGGTTTTGTCGTGGTCTGTGTTCATGTATGACTTAGAAGATATTACTTACATGCTCAGTCATCATTACTATATATCTCACTGAATTGTGTGCATTTAAGTGGTTACTATGAACTTTACTAATGCTTTTGTCTTAGTTAAAATAACTCGTTAGCAACATTGGCATGTGCCCACTAACCCAACCAGAACTTACATGTTGTATTGTGTGAGTGGCCGACCAGTGTGACCTCGGAATCATGTCTACTGCTGGCAAGAAAAAAGACCCTACATAGATTTCCTTTGCAAGAATTTCAAAGGGAAAGGCTTATCAAGCAAAATACAAGAGCTGCAAAGAATACAAGGGGTTCTTGAGAGAATAAAGAAGCACTTGGAGGTCTGATTAAAAGGGTGTGTGAGTCTGTTTGTTGGAGGGTGTGTGTGTGTGTGTGTGTGTTGGAGGGTGTGTGTGTGTGTGATTTTGATTTTGATTTTGCCGCTTGCAGCGGCTACTTTATTGTGCACCCCACACTCATCCTGTGAGCGGTAGCGCAAAAGGATTACAGAGTAGGGTTTACAAAGGGTCATAATAATTAACCCCCGTTGTCAGGATATTATGGCACTGAAAGTTACACAGTATTTCATTTACATTATTTGTTTAGTTCTATACATAAAGGGTAACTTATTCACAAATGCGTGAGAACAGGCGTGTGAGGCAGTATGTCTGGCCTCACACTTTGTTATTCACATTTACGTGGGAGGTATTCAAGCACATTGCGTATTTGGTTCTGTACATGAGAACTGACATAGATACTAAGTGCAAAAAAGTGGATACAATCTTAATATGTCGGCTATCTTGCCATTAGAGATGAAGTGTTGTGCCATTTCACACACAGTGTGCTTGGACCTGTCCCTAAAAGGTTCTATCTTCACACAGTCGAGGACGTAGTGTTCAAGTGTGTGGCCATATGTATGGCCACACACTTTACATTTAGTTTTGTTTACATCTGCTTGAGGAACATACTGCCAAAGGTACTTATATCCTAACCTTAATCTAGCTGTTACAACATCTTGTAATCTAGTGATCTTGTTACTTGCTCCATAAACATGTTTCACTTGATACATCTCATCATGGTAAACTATGGATTGACTAGTGCCTGTTTGCACTTGTCTACTTGCGTCAAACTCATCAATAAGTTCTTTCCTAATTACAGTTTTAAGGGTTCTTTTTGACAGACCCAAATTGTATTCAACGGTGTCTTTGTTAGACGCGAGTTTGGCGAGGGCATCAACTCTGTCATGTTTTATGAGGCCTATGTGAGAGGGGATCCACAACAGTTTGACCCTGACACCCCGGTCAACAAGGCACGCATATTTGTGTCTGGCTTCAGAGACAAGAGCGTGACAACCTGAGTCGAGGGTACCAAGGGCAAGTAGTGAGGATAGAGAGTCAGTGATGATGAGACTGTCAGTAACAGTGGTTTCAATGAATTTAATAGCTGTGAGTATGGCAACTAATTCAGTTTGTAGAGTGGATGCCCAGTTGTTAATTCTAACTCCTTTCTCAATTATATTACCGTCAGGTTGAGTCACAACAATAGCACTTCCAGCCCTCCCACAGGCGGTGTTTAGAGACCCATCAGTGTAGATGGTCTGTGTGATATTATCATCAGTCTGTAGAGTGTGTATGTGTTCAAGAGCTCTCAATTTGGCAGTGTGTTGGAGATAAATGCTTTGTATAATTAATTTTTTAGGCGGATACGTCGGTATTGTGATATCGAAGGGAACTGTCCGCCAGGGTGGCAGGAAGCGCTGTTGTGTCTCAACTTTGTACAGGTGGTCTAGTCCAAATATCTTCATATGTGTAGCTGTAGTTTGGATCCATTTAGACTCAGTAGTCCCATGGTTCATACATTCTAGCAATTTTAAGGAAACAATGTTATCAGGATCACCACGCAGAAGCCTCAGGGCTATCATGAGGTTGACTTCAATTATTCTATCTTTAACACTGGGTATACCTAGTTCTTTCCTCATATTAAGTACTTTAGTGCTCATGGGACATCCTAGGATAATTCTGAGGGCTTTATTTTGCATTTTCTCGAGCTTGTCAACGCCTTTCCCGTCACGAATGACCAGGGCTGGTGCGTGGTAATCTATCAGAGATCTTATATAGCCTAGGTACATTGTTTTAACAATTCTAATATTAGCACCATAGTGCGGGCTGTACCCCGCTACACTTCTAAGAGGTCTCAGTCTGTCAGTACATTGGCGGGTTAGCTGTTGTATGGCAGGTAGGGTACAAGGGACGGAAACACCAAGATATTTAAAAGAAGAAACATAGTCAATAGTGTTGTTACCTATCTTGAACTTGGCGGGGCCGCGTTTGCGGTTCCCAGCTTGTTTGTTGAACACCTTAGTTTTGTCAGTGGAGATAATAAGACCGAGGTGTTCACAGGCTGCGTATACATGGTTCAGGGTGGTTTGCATTTCACGATGAGTTTTAGTATGTATAAGAATATCGTCAGCATAGCTGATTGAGATATTGCTGGGGTTGTCTGGTATTAAATTTAATAATGCATTCATAAGAACATTGAACAAAGTAGGGCTAAGTACTCCACCTTGAGGGGTACCAAGTTGCATATCTTTAACTTCACTTTTGTATCCCTGAAACAGTGCAGCAGCCCTTCTGTTGGTTAGGTAACCACTTATCCAGTGTAACAGCCTACCTCCTATATCCATTTTGGCTAGTTCGTACAATATCAGTTGCCTATTGGCAATATCAAATGCAGCTTTTAGGTCAAGAAATGTGGTGTATCTGTGCCTTTCATCACCATGCACAGTTAGGAATGTGGTGATGCAATTATGTACACCTTTACCATGGGTGAAGCCATTTATGTTAGGAGACATGTGTTCTCTGATTCTATATAAGAGTCTGCCAAGAACCATCCTCTCAAAGGTTTTACACAGGCAGCTGGTTAGTGATATGGGACGAAAGGCATCAGGCTGTCCTGGTTTCGGTATTGGTACAACAATACTGCTGGTCCATGATGTGGGTAGTTGGCCCTCGGCATGACTCATATTGTACAATACCAACAATGGATTGCCTGGCACGCGCCTTAGTAGTCTAATGATGTTGTAGGTGACCCCGTCCTCTCCAGGGGAAGTAGACCTACCCCTGGCGAGGGCGGCGTCAAGCTCCCACTCAGTATATGGAACATCACACTCATCGTGCTGTTTGCCCAGCATAAAGCTAATAAGATTACTTCTCTCTACAGACTTCGCATCAAGGAGTCCCCGAGTCCTAGCTGGTAACATGTCATAGCTCGACACATGAGCCCACTTTGTTATTAGCTCATTCGACTTTTGCAGAGGGTTTGGATGGGAGACGTGTCTTCTGTTTTTACCTCTGATTATGTTTATGTCTTTCCAGGCTTTGCTGAGGGATGTGTGTTGGTTCAGGCTGTTGACATATGTCTCCCATGCATTTTGTCTGAGTTCGTTTACACGTTCCCTGACAGCAGCAAGGGAAGCTTGATACAATTGTAACATTTGAGGTGTTCTAAATTGTCTGTAACCCTTACCCACCCTCCTGACCCTAGCCCTGTGTTTTTTCAGCTCAGGGTCATTATAGCACTGCTGTTGCCTGTTCCCATTATGCTGACCACGTTTTCTCCTTTTTTTGGTGGAGGCATTGTTGGTGAAGTATACATAAGTCCTATCTATCAGATCGTCATGGAAACTTTGGTAATTGTCAGGCTTGTAGTCCTTGTACCAGTCATGGATGAAGTCTATGAACTGGCTTTCATGTTCTTGCTTGACTGTGATTCTACGTCTGTTGAGTTTACCACCAGTGGGGGTGCCATTGGCTACATGTATACTAGCTTGGATTGGGCTGTGGTCAGACATAAGATCAGTGACAACATCAGAGCTATGAGTTGTGTATGATAGATTAAAGCCAATACATTTGTCTAGACCCCCGCCATAGATGTGTGTTGGTTCATTATTACCTATAATTTGAACATCTTCATATGCGCTGAGAAGTGAGATAAGTCTCCTACCATTGGTGTTAGTGGTGGAGTCACCTAATTTCTTGTGTCTAGTATTCAGGTCACCCATTAGGACAGTGGGCTCAGTGTGTAAAAAGTCTGGGAGATCTGTGTATTGAAGCTGATCTGAGGGAGCATAGGCGTTTAGCACGTTGAGTGTGGAGTTGCCCAGGTGGATAGTGATCCCATGGTACTGAAGGTTGGTAGTCTTTTTGGATACAAGAGGTACATGCGGGAGTGACTTCTTAACATACATCAAACATGTGTGAGTAGAACTAGGATCATAATACACATAATTGGGCAGACTGGGTGGGGGCTTACCATTAGGTGTGAGACACTCCTGCAGACACACAATATCGATGTCCTCAGTCACAACTTTGTGGTGTAGGTCAGGGTATCGTTTTCTAAGGGATGAGATGTTCCAACTCATCACCTTCACCGCTCTGTATCTTTGTCTGGTATTAACATTGGCCATTATGAAATGTATTTGGAATTTTGTCTGGTATTAACACTGGCCATTATGAAATGTATTTGGAAAGAAGCAAAAGGCACTGTATGATACTGTTCTTTTCTGCGCTGCCTGTCCCTTCGGCAGGCAGTAGGCCAGTTAACCTTTTGGAAACATTTCTGGAGCATGTACGGCTCAACAATTGTTGTATTTCAGTGGCAGACAACAACTCACTTTGGTTACACTCGACATCACCACCATTTTCTGTTTGTGCTTGTTCATCTTCACTGACCATGTCCACAGAGGCATCAGTAGAACTGTTACCAGTATCACTATTTTCCTCTGCGTGGACACTAGTTCCTGGTGGGTCTTGAGTTTCCACATCTGGTACTGACATCTGAATGTCTTCAGTTTGACTGTAATTTTTCCGAAGTTGCTGCACTGTGTTGGTGGTGTTTTTTTCCTTTAGTGTATCACAGAGGCTCCTAATCATTTCAGTTTGAGCTTGAGCCTGAGCTTTGAGTTCTTTAATTTCATTTTTCACATCATTGATCTCTTCACGATATGCATGGAGTGTGTTGGCAGCTACCTGTTGTGTCGGTACGTCTGTGTTGCCCCATGCTGATCTTTCGATGACTGCTGGTGATGATCCTGGAGCTTTGGTGGGGAGGGCAGGCCAGGGGTTGGCCGTAGGGAGTACCCTAGCAGCATTAGTGTTTCTTGAGACCTGCCTGGGTGGCGGGCCTGGGCGCTGAAGGGGTGTAGGAGCTCTAGAACAGTTAGGGTGCCATACAGGAACTCCAACTGTTTTGCAGTTAATACACTTCTGTTGGATGACACCCCCTTGAGCAACTGTATCTCTGCAAACCTGTGTTGCATGTTGCCTTGAGCAGAGACCACACCACGGCTTAGTCGAGGGGCATAACCGGGTCACATGGCCCCAGTGCTGACAGTTGTAACACCTCCGGTTAGGGGGCTGATAGAGAGTGTTACCTTCAGAGTCCGATAGGCACCACGTACTCGAATGGTCCTGGGTGGGTCTTCCGAGCCAACCCAGTCTGCAATGACTGCATTCTTGCCCCTGAGTCGCTTCGTCCTTCTGATGTAGGGATGGGCTTCTAGTAGTGTAGGGGTCTGGTACTGGTCGAGCCCAATGATTATTATGGTCTTCTTGCTCGATGGTTGGGATGATTGTTCCATGGTTATTCCCCTTATGCTATTGGTGAGGAGATCCTGTATGACTGCTGGTTCGTTTCTAATCAGAACATGATCTTGTGTACCGACTCTGAACTGAAACTCAGCCTCAGGATATTTGTCTTCCGCATCGTTCAGCCAGAGATACTTGTCTTCAGGTGATGTGCCTCCAGGGAAGTACAATCTTACTCTCTTGGGGGGTTGTGGTTGTAGTTGATTGTCTCTGAGTCTTTCTGCCTTTTCGGCCTTCCGCTTGTTCCTGGACTGAACTAGATGAAAGCCATCTTCTCCGTTGGTGTCAAGGTCATGTGTGTGTGTGTGTGTGTGTGTGTGTGTTGGAGGGTGTGTGTGTGTGTGTTGGAGGGTGTGTGTGTGTTGGAGGGTGTGTGTGTGTGTGTGTGTGTGTTGGAGGGTGTGTGTGTGTGTGTGTGTGTGTTGGAGGGTGTGTGTGTGTGTGTGTGTGTGTTGGAGGGTGTGTGTGTGTGTTGGAGGGTGTGTGTGTGTTGGAGGGTGTGTGTGTGTGTGTGTGTGTGTGTGTGTGTGTGTGTGTTGGAGGGTGTGTGTGTGTGTGTTGGAGGGTGTGTGAGTGTGTGTGTTGGAGGGTGCGTGTGTGTGTGCTGGAGGGTGTGTGTGTGTGTGTGTGTGTGTTGGATGGTGTGTGTGTGTGTGTGTGTGTGTGTTGAAGGGTGTGTGTGTGTGTGTGTATTGGAGGGTGTGTGTGTGTGTGTGTGTGTGTGTGTGTGTGGGTGTGTTGGAGGGTGTGTGTGTGTGTGTATTGGAGTGTGTGTGTGTGTGTGTGTGTGTGTGTGTGTGTGTGTTGGAGGGTGTGTGTGTGTGAGTTGGAGGTGTGTGTGTGTGTGTGGTGTGTGTGTGTGTGTGTGTTGGAGGGTGTGTGTGTGTGTGTTGGAGGGTGTGTGTGTGTGTGTGTGGAGGTGTGTGTGTGTTGGAGGGTGTGTGTGTGTGTGTTGGAGGGTGTGTGTGTGTGTGTGTTGGAGGGTGTGTGTGTGTGTGTGTGTTGGAGGGTGTGTGTGTGTGTGTGTGTGTGTGTGTGTTGGAGGGTGTGTGTGTGTGTGTGTGTGTGTGTGTGTGTGTGTTGGAGGGTGTGTGTGTATGTGTGTGTTGGAGGGCGTGTGTGTGTGTGTGTGTGTGTGTTGGATGGTGTGTGTGTGTGTGTGTTGGAGGGTGTGTGTGTGTGTGTGTTGGAGGGTGTGTGTGTGTGTGTGTGTGTGTGTGTGTGTTGGAGGGGGTGTGAGTGATGCTAGGGTGTACGTGTGTTGGAGGGTGTGTGTGTGTTGGAGGGTGTGTGTGTGTGTGTTGGAGGGGGTCTGTTGGTGAGTGTGTGTGTGTGTTGGTGGGTGTGTGTGTGTGTGTTGGAGGGTGTGTGAGTGTGTGTTGGAGGGTGTGTGTGTGTGTGTGTGTGTGTGTGTGTTGTAGGGTGTGTGAGTGTGTGTTGGAGGGTGTGTGTGTGAGTGTGTTGGAGGGTGTGTGTGTGTGTGTTTGAGGGTGCGTGTTTGTGTGTTGGAGGGTGTGTGAGTGATGCTAGGGTTGGTGTGTGTTGGAGGGTGTGTGTGTGTGTTGGAGGGTGTGTGTGTGTTGGAGGGTGTGTGAGTGATGCTGGGGAGTGTGTGTGTTGAAGGGTGTGTGTGTGTGTGTGTGTGTGTGTTGGCGGGTGTGTTTGTGTGTTGGAGGGTGTGTGAGTTGATTTGATTTTGCCGCTTGCAGCGGCTACTTTATTGCGCACCCCACACTCATCCTGTGAGCAGTAGCGCAAAAGGATTACAGAGTAGGGTTTACAAAGGGTCATAATAATTAACCCCGGTTGTCAGGATATTATGGCACTGAAAGTTACACAGTATTTCATTTACATTATTTGTTTAGTTCTATACATAAAGGGTAACTTATTCACAAATGCGTGAGAACAGGCGTGTGAGGCAGTATGTCTGGCCTCACACTTTGTTATTCACATTTACGTGGGAGGTATTCAAGCACATTGCGTATTTGGTTCTGTACATGAGAACTGACATAGATACTAAGTGCAAAAAAGTGGATACAATCTTAATATGTCGGCTATCTTGCCATTAGAGATGAAGTGTTGTGCCATTTCACACACAGTGTGCTTGGACCTGTCCCTAAAAGGTTCTATCTTCACACAGTCGAGGACGTAGTGTTCAAGTGTGTGGCCATATGTATGGCCACACACTTTACATTTAGTTTTGTTTACATCTGCTTGAGGAACATACTGCCAAAGGTACTTATATCCTAACCTTAATCTAGCTGTTACAACATCTTGTAATCTAGTGATCTTGTTACTTGCTCCATAAACATGTTTCACTTGATACATCTCATCATGGTAAACTATGGATTGACTAGTGCCTGTTTGCACTTGTCTACTTGCGTCAAACTCATCAATAAGTTCTTTCCTAATTACAGTTTTAAGGGTTCTTTTTGACAGACCCAAATTGTATTCAACGGTGTCTTTGTTAGACGCGAGTTTGGCGAGGGCATCAACTCTGTCATGTTTTATGAGGCCTATGTGAGAGGGGATCCACAACAGTTTGACCCTGACACCCCGGTCAACAAGGCACGCATATTTGTGTCTGGCTTCAGAGACAAGAGCGTGACAACCTGAGTCGAGGGTACCAAGGGCAAGTAGTGAGGATAGAGAGTCAGTGATGATGAGACTGTCAGTAACAGTGGTTTCAATGAATTTAATAGCTGTGAGTATGGCAACTAATTCAGTTTGTAGAGTGGATGCCCAGTTGTTAATTCTAACTCCTTTCTCAATTATATTACCGTCAGGTTGAGTCACAACAATAGCACTTCCAGCCCTCCCACAGGCGGTGTTTAGAGACCCATCAGTGTAGATGGTCTGTGTGATATTATCATCAGTCTGTAGAGTGTGTATGTGTTCAAGAGCTCTCAATTTGGCAGTGTGTTGGAGATAAATGCTTTGTATAATTAATTTTTTAGGCGGATACGTCGGTATTGTGATATCGAAGGGAACTGTCCGCCAGGGTGGCAGGAAGCGCTGTTGTGTCTCAACTTTGTACAGGTGGTCTAGTCCAAATATCTTCATATGTGTAGCTGTAGTTTGGATCCATTTAGACTCAGTAGTCCCATGGTTCATACATTCTAGCAATTTTAAGGAAACAATGTTGTCAGGATCACCACGCAGAAGCCTCAGGGCTATCATGAGGTTGACTTCAATTATTCTATCTTTAACACTGGGTATACCTAGTTCTTTCCTCATATTAAGTACTTTAGTGCTCATGGGACATCCTAGGATAATTCTGAGGGCTTTATTTTGCATTTTCTCGAGCTTGTCAACGCCTTTCCCGTCACGAATGACCAGGGCTGGTGCGTGGTAATCTATCAGAGATCTTATATAGCCTAGGTACATTGTTTTAACAATTCTAATATTAGCACCATAGTGCGGGCTGTACCCCGCTACACTTCTAAGAGGTCTCAGTCTGTCAGTACATTGGCGGGTTAGCTGTTGTATGGCAGGTAGGGTACAAGGGACGGAAACACCAAGATATTTAAAAGAAGAAACATAGTCAATAGTGTTGTTACCTATCTTGAACTTGGCGGGGCCGCGTTTGCGGTTCCCAGCTTGTTTGTTGAACACCTTAGTTTTGTCAGTGGAGATAATAAGACCGAGGTGTTCACAGGCTGCGTATACATGGTTCAGGGTGGTTTGCATTTCACGATGAGTTTTAGTATGTATAAGAATATCGTCAGCATAGCTGATTGAGATATTGCTGGGGTTGTCTGGTATTAAATTTAATAATGCATTCATAAGAACATTGAACAAAGTGGGGCTAAGTACTCCACCTTGAGGGGTACCAAGTTGCATATCTTTAACTTCACTTTTGTATCCCTGAAACAGTGCAGCAGCCCTTCTGTTGGTTAGGTAACCACTTATCCAGTGTAACAGCCTACCTCCTATATCCATTTTGGCTAGTTCGTACAATATCAGTTGCCTATTGGCAATATCAAATGCAGCTTTTAGGTCAAGAAATGTGGTGTATCTGTGCCTTTCATCACCATGCACAGTTAGGAATGTGGTGATGCAATTATGTACACCTTTACCATGGGTGAAGCCATTTATGTTAGGAGACATGTGTTCTCTGATTCTATATAAGAGTCTGCCAAGAACCATCCTCTCAAAGGTTTTACACAGGCAGCTGGTTAGTGATATGGGACGAAAGGCATCAGGCTGTCCTGGTTTCGGTATTGGTACAACAATACTGCTGGTCCATGATGTGGGTAGTTGGCCCTCGGCATGACTCATATTGTACAATACCAACAATGGATTGCCTGGCACGCGCCTTAGTAGTCTAATGATGTTGTAGGTGACCCCGTCCTCTCCAGGGGAAGTAGACCTACCCCTGGCGAGGGCGGCGTCAAGCTCCCACTCAGTATATGGAACATCACACTCATCGTGCTGTTTGCCCAGCATAAAGCTAATAAGATTACTTCTCTCTACAGACTTCGCATCAAGGAGTCCCCGAGTCCCAGCTGGTAACATGTCATAGCTCGACACATGAGCCCACTTTGTTATTAGCTCATTCGACTTTTGCAGAGGGTTTGGATGGGAGACGTGTCTTCTGTTTTTACCTCTGATTATGTTTATGTCTTTCCAGGCTTTGCTGAGGGATGTGTGTTGGTTCAGGCTGTTGACATATGTCTCCCATGCATTTTGTCTGAGTTCGTTTACACGTTCCCTGACAGCAGCAAGGGAAGCTTGATACAATTGTAACATTTGAGGTGTTCTAAATTGTCTGTAACCCTTACCCACCCTCCTGACCCTAGCCCTGAGTTTTTTCAGCTCAGGGTCATTATAGCACTGCTGTTGCCTGTTCCCATTATGCTGACCACGTTTTCTCCTTTTTTTGGTGGAGGCATTGTTGGTGAAGTATACATAAGTCCTATCTATCAGATCGTCATGGAAACTTTGGTAATTGTCAGGCTTGTAGTCCTTGTACCAGTCATGGATGAAGTCTATGAACTGGCTTTCATGTTCTTGCTTGACTGTGATTCTACGTCTGTTGAGTTTACCACCAGTGGGGGTGCCATTGGCTACATGTATACTAGCTTGGATTGGGCTGTGGTCAGACATAAGATCAGTGACAACATCAGAGCTATGAGTTGTGTATGATAGATTAAAGCCAATACATTTGTCTAGACCCCCGCCATAGATGTGTGTTGGTTCATTATTACCTATAATTTGAACATCTTCATATGCGCTGAGAAGTGAGATAAGTCTCCTACCATTGGTGTTAGTGGTGGAGTCACCTAATTTCTTGTGTCTAGTATTCAGGTCACCCATTAGGACAGTGGGCTCAGTGTGTAAAAAGTCTGGGAGATCTGTGTATTGAAGCTGATCTGAGGGAGCATAGGCGTTTAGCACGTTGAGTGTGGAGTTGCCCAGGTGGATAGTGATCCCATGGTACTGAAGGTTGGTAGTCTTTTTGGATACAAGAGGTACATGCGGGAGTGACTTCTTAACATACATCAAACATGTGTGAGTAGAACTAGGATCATAATACACATAATTGGGCAGACTGGGTGGGGGCTTACCATTAGGTGTGAGACACTCCTGCAGACACACAATATCGATGTCCTCAGTCACAACTTTGTGGTGTAGGTCAGGGTATCGTTTTCTAAGGGATGAGATGTTCCAACTCATCACCTTCACCGCTCTGTATCTTTGTCTGGTATTAACATTGGCCATTATGAAATGTATTTGGAATTTTGTCTGGTATTAACACTGGCCATTATGAAATGTATTTGGAAAGAAGCAAAAGGCACTGTATGATACTGTTCTTTTCTGCGCTGCCTGTCCCTTCGGCAGGCAGTAGGCCAGTTAACCTTTTGGAAACATTTCTGGAGCATGTACGGCTCAACAATTGTTGTATTTCAGTGGCAGACAACAACTCACTTTGGTTACACTCGACATCACCACCATTTTCTGTTTGTGCTTGTTCATCTTCACTGACCATGTCCACAGAGGCATCAGTAGAACTGTTACCAGTATCACTATTTTCCTCTGCGTGGACACTAGTTCCTGGTGGGTCTTGAGTTTCCACATCTGGTACTGACATCTGAATGTCTTCAGTTTGACTGTAATTTTTCCGAAGTTGCTGCACTGTGTTGGTGGTGTTTTTTTCCTTTAGTGTATCACAGAGGCTCCTAATCATTTCAGTTTGAGCTTGAGCCTGAGCTTTGAGTTCTTTAATTTCATTTTTCACATCATTGATCTCTTCACGATATGCATGGAGTGTGTTGGCAGCTACCTGTTGTGTCGGTACGTCTGTGTTGCCCCATGCTGATCTTTCGATGACTGCTGGTGATGATCCTGGAGCTTTGGTGGGGAGGGCAGGCCAGGGGTTGGCCGTAGGGAGTACCCTAGCAGCATTAGTGTTTCTTGAGACCTGCCTGGGTGGCGGGTCTGGGCGCTGAAGGGGTGTAGGAGCTCTAGAACAGTTAGGGTGCCATACAGGAACTCCAACTGTTTTGCAGTTAATACACTTCTGTTGGATGACACCCCCTTGAGAAACTGTATCTCTGCAAACCTGTGTTGCATGTTGCCTTGAGCAGAGACCACACCACGGCTTAGTCGAGGGGCATAACCGGGCCACATGGCCCCAGTGCTGACAGTTGTAACACCTCCGGTTAGGGGGCTGATAGAGAGTTACCTTCAGAGTCCGATAGGCACCACGGACTCGAATGGTCCTGGGTGGGTCTTCCGAGCCAACCCAGTCTGCAATGACTGCATTCTTGCCCCTGAGTCGCTTCGTCCTTCTGATGTAGGGATGGGCTTCTAGTAGTGTAGGGGTCTGGTACTGGTCGAGCCCAATGATTATTATGGTCTTCTTGCTCGATGGTTGGGATGATTGTTCCATGGTTATTCCCCTTATGCTATTGGTGAGGAGATCCTGTATGACTGCTGGTTCGTTTCTAATCAGAACATGATCTTGTGTACCGACTCTGAACTGAAACTCAGCCTCAGGATATTTGTCTTCCGCATCGTTCAGCCAGAGATACTTGTCTTCAGGTGATGTGCCTCCAGGGAAGTACAATCTTACTCTCTTGGGGGGTTGTGGTTGTAGTTGATTGTCTCTGAGTCTTTCTGCCTTTTCGGCCTTCCGCTTGTTCCTGGACTGAACTAGATGAAAGCCATCTTCTCCGTTGGTGTCAAGGTCAACACCACAGTCGCCTGGCTCACTCAGTGCATCAGGAGAGTTAAAGCGAGCAGCTGTGTCTCCAGTCAACTCAGACATGGTGGAGTTACAGGGCTCGACTTATATGCCTACGTCAGAGGGCCGAGGACTGCTTGGCACTCCTAGGAAGTCAGCGGTGGTTGGGAGGTGCGAGGGTAGGAGGGCCTCCTGGGAGCGGAGGGAGTGTGAGTGATGCTAGGGTGTGTGTGTGTATTGGAGGGTGTGTGTGTGTGTGTGTGTGTGTGTGTGTGTGTAATAATAATAATAATAATAATAATAATAGGTTTATTAATAGAGTTGCAGCCGGTGGCTGAAAATATACAGACTTACATTTAATTTAGACATAATGATATAATATGCATTGAATACATTTACAGGGCTGTGCAGTACATAAATCAGGAGTTGTTTATTATTTTAACAATAGATGGGATGGTGCTGTTCTTATATCTATTGGTGCGGGCTCTTATGAGCTGAATTTTGTTGTAGTGGCGGACTGCGCGAGTTGGGTTGGAGGCTGCAGGTGGCAGGAGGTGGCGATTGCGAGGGTGGTGCAGTAGTCCACGGCCAAACCTTTCCAGTGCTTGGTGGTGGAGGTTACTGAGGGATGGCATTTCAAGGGTGGAGAGAGCGTTGGTGTAGCCGGAGTATTCTGCGCCCAGCATGATTCTGCAGGCCCTTTTCTGTACCTTCTCTAGCTGACGTTGTTGGGTGGAGTTGAGAGAAGATGATCAGGCTGGTGACGCATCCGTTAGTTTGGGGAGAATAAAGGCGTTGTAGATGGTCCTCAGCTATGGCGTGGGTGTCCCAAGTGACTTAAGTCTTCGTAGCATGCAGAGATGGTACGAGGCTGCCTTGACTATGTTATTTACATGGGCCTTTGCATGTTTTGGTGTGGTTGATGGTGACCTTGTTCTCTGTAGTCCATGCCTGTAGCCTGTCCAGGGTGCCTTGGAGTGGTGAGTAGTCTGGTGCGGTGTTGTCCACTGAAACCCCCACAGTGCAGTCATCCACGTACTTCCACCTGTGAGGAGTGTCGGATAGAGCATCGTTGATCAGGATGAGGAAGCACAGTGGTCCCATCTTGGTCTCCTGGGGAACACCGCAGGTGAGGTGTTGGAATGTAGAGACCAAGCCCTGATACCTCACTGCTTGGCGACGTCCACTCAAGAAATCAGTGAGCCATGAGACCAGGTTGGTGGGCAGCCCTAGTGCAATAGCCTTGTTGATAACAGTGCAGTGATCAACAAGCTCAAAGGCCTTCCTGAAGTCCACAAGGGCAACGGTCAGTGATGTCTTACGTTTCTGCAAGTTTTTGTGCAGAAAATCCAGAATGCTCACCAAGCAGTGTGATGTAGAGGAGGTCCTCATATTGCCAAATTGCTGTGGATCAATTGACTGATAGATACTGGCAAATGCCTACTTAAAAACATAGTCCTCACAAAGTAGACTGGGTATGGGGGTAATAGCAACTGGCCTGAAGTCGTTAGGGGACTCTGGGGTGGTGACCTTGGGGATGGGGGTGACAAATACGGTTTTTCATTCATTAGGGCATTTGCTTTGTCTGAGGGATGCATTAATAATAGAACAGAGGGGGGTGGCAAGTTCGACTGCAAACTCCTTGTATATTTTGATTGGGAGGTCAATTGGGGTCGTGGAGCGTTTGGATTTAAATTTCAGGAGTTTGTTGGCGATTTCATATGGTTGGACACTGGGAGGGGGAAGGTAAGTACGCCGGGAGGAGAGTGAAGTCAAGACTGGGTAAGGTATGACATATGGTAGCAAAAGGTTATTAATTATCTCAGCTGCCTCCTCACTAGGTAAATGTGAGATGAAAGGAAGTGTGGGAGACTGACGGTTGAGACCACGGAGATCTTTTACCTTGAAGTACCACTGACCGATGCCGACTTCCTTGAGGCCGTGCACTTTCCTGGGATAATAAGTCTTCTTGGCAGACTTGATTTCCCTGATGACCTGGTTACGTAGACTTTTGTACAGGCAGTTGTTGGTGTAGTATGCCTTGTTGCGCTGCTTAATAAGTCTTTTTATGTGGGGTGTAATCCACGGGACATCATCGGGGTGGATCCTCAGTGTTTTGGCTGGAAAGAAGTGGTGGTAGGCTTTGGTGATAGTGTCCAGGTAATTATCCCACTTGTTCTGCACAACGTCTACCGTGATCACTTCAGTGTATGTGTGTTGGAGGGTGTGTGTGTGTGTGTGTTGGAGGGTGCGTGTGTGTGTGTGTGTGTGTGGTGGAGGGTGTGTGTGTGTGTGTGGTGGAGGGTGTGTGTGTGTGTGTGTGTTGGAGGGTGTGTGTGTGTGTGTGTGTTGGAGGGTGTGCGTGTATGTGTGTTGGAGGGTGTGTGTGTGTGTGTGTGTGTGTGTTGGAGGGTGTGTGTGTGCGTGTGTTGGAGGGTGTGTGTGTGTGTGTGTAATAATAATAATAATAAATAATAATTAACGGTTTATTGAAAGAGCTTGGCAGCCAGAAGGCTGAAAATATACAGTTACATATTTGGGGAATGGGTTACGAATTACAAATAATATACAAGTAACATAAGTGACACAAATAAGACATATAATAACTTAGATGGGGAAAAGCTCAAACTACAGTTCATTTCAACATAGTGACAGTGTTACAGTATTACAAGTTATTGATAATTTTTACAATGGTTGGGACTGGGCTGTTCTTATAGCGATCAGTTCGTGCACGTATGGGCTGGATGCGGTTGTGGTGTCGAACAGCAATTCTCGGACAAGGGACCTCGGGTGGTAGTAGGAGCCGGTGTCGGGGATGGTGTAGAAGCTTCTTACCAAATTTGCAGATGAGGTCGTGGTGATGGTCAGTGAGAGTCGAAAGGGTCAGTGTGTTGAGCGCTTCTTGATATGTGGAGTAGGAGGGGGAGAGAATAATCTTGCATGCCCTCTTTTGCACTTTGTCTAGGTGTTTACGTTGTGTGGCATTTAGGGAGGAAGACCAGGTGGGGGAGGCATAGGTGAGCTTGGGAAGTATGAATGTTGTGTAAACACTGAGGAGCTCGTGTGCAGGAACTCCGAGGGACTTGAGTCGGCGGAGGAGGTGGAGACGGAAACTGGAGGATTTGACAACTTCATTGACGTGTGGTTTCCAATTTAGTTTGTTGTCTATGGTGACGCCGAGGAGCTTCGTGGAATCTACAACCTGGAGTGTGTTCGGACCTAGAGTAATGGAAGGAGGTGGGACATTGTCGGAGGAGAGGTTGATGTGCATAACCATGGTCTTGGTATGGTTGATGGTGACATGGTTGTTGGTAGCCCAGTTTTGGAGACTGTTCAATAAATCCTGAAGGGCGGTATAGTTGGGAGCAGAATTGTTGACGCTGATCCCAATGGTGGAGTCGTCGACATATTTCCAGCGAGCAGGGGTTTCTCTTAGGGCATCATTGATGAGCATAAGGAAGCAGAGTGGTCCCATCTTGGTGCCTTGGGGGACGCCACAGGTGAGTGACTGAAAGGTGGAGACAGCCCCTCGGAAGCGTACAGCTTGGCGTCGGTCACTGAGGAAGTCTGTAAGCCATGGTATGAGGCTTCTTCGAAGCCCGAGGTCAATAGCTTTGTTGATCGATATTGTGGTCGACTAGGTCGAACGCTTTAGTGAAATCAATGAAGGCGACAGCTACAGACGTTTTTCGTTTCTCGAGATGGCGGTATATGTAATCGAGAAAGCTGATAAGACAGTGAGTGGTGGAGGAAGTTTTCATGTTGCCAAATTGCTGAGGGTCTACGACTCCTGCAATATCAGCATAAGCCCAGTCGAACACAAAACTTTCACAGATTAGGCTGGGTATTGGGGTGATTGCAATAGGTCGTAGCTGATTTAAGGATTGTGGGCTGGTTGACTTGGGCACTGGTGATACATAAGAGGTCTTCCAGTCAGCTGGGCATCTGGCTTGACTGAGAGAAGCATTGATGATGGAGCAGAGGGGTTTAGCAAGCTCCGGGGAGAACTCCTTGAAGAGTTTCATTGGTAAGTCAATGGGGGTGGTAGAGCGTTTTAATTTTAGTTTGTCCAGGCGTTTTGCTACGTCAAATTCTTCTACTAAGTCAGTGGGAAGGGGGGCTGGTAGGTAAGCAGGGAGAGTGGTTGTGTCAAGCCGTGGGAGCGTCTGGCATATAGTAGCGAAATGGTTATTTGTTTGCTCAGCTGCGTCAACACTAGTGAGATGGCTAAGGAAGGGGAGGGGGTGTGTCTTATTGTTTTGTCCACAGAGTTCTTTAAGCTTACCATACCATTGACTGATGTTGGTCTGCTTCAGGTGTTGTAATTTGGTTGGGTAGTGGGACTTCTTTGCAGTGCGTATTTCGTGTGTGTGTGTGTGTGTGTGTTGGAGGGTGTGTGAGTGATGCTAGGGTGTGTGTGTGTTGGAGGGTGGGTTTGTGTGTGTGTGAGTGATGCTAGGGTGTGTGTGGGTTGGAGGGTGTGTGTGTGTGTGTGTGTTGGAGGGTGTGTGTGTGTATGTGTGTGTTGGAGGGTGTGTGTGTGTGTGTGTGTGTTGGAGGATGTGTGAGTGGTGCTAGGGTGTGTGTATGTGTGTGTGTGTGATGGAGGGTGTGTGTGTGTGTGTGTGTGTGTGTGTGTGTGTGTTGGTGGATGTGTGAGTGGTGCTAGGGTGTGTGTATGTGTGTGTGTGTGTTGGAGGGTGTATGTGTGTGTGTTGGATGGTGTGTGTGTGTGTTGGAGGGTGTGTGAGTGGTGTTGGAGTTTGTGTGTGTGTGTTGGAGGGTGTGTGTGTGTGTTGGAGGGTGTGTGTGTGTGTGTTGGAGGGTGTGTGTGTGTGTGTGTGTTGGAGGGTGTGTGAGTGGTGATTGAGTTTGTGTGTGTGTGTTAGAGGGTGTGTGTTAGGGTGTGTCAATTTTGTCAACATGTTAAAAATCAAATTTGGTAGTCAAAATATTGTGCCTCTTTATGTCTAAACTTGAGATTAGCAAACAAAAATGAATTGAAATAACCCTCACCTACATCAATTATACCTTAAAGTTTCAAATATCAGTATTTCAACAAATTAATGAGACTTGATTAGAATTATTCACTTGATATTAACTTATCTCATGTAAGCATATGGATTATGGAGTATTTTATGGTTCTATAGCTTGTGTACAATATGCATGTCAGAACATGAACATGAACAGGCTCTCCGTGTGGGACAGTTTAATTCTTGTTTTGACTTGTACCAATGGTGAGGATAAGGCGCCCGGCTCACTCTCCTTCTAGATATCATAGACGGTGGTTTGCTCTCATTGCACTTGCACCTACTCTACCAGACGAATTCTACATTTTAATTATTGTAAGTAGGGCATATTGATTGTCGCAGTTACTTATATCATTGTATAAAACATTATGTTCTAAGAAATTATTATGTTATTTCTGTTAGAGCATTTTTGATAAACAAATTGATATTTTTTGAAACAACAATTGAATTATGAAACATTGAAATATTTTTCTATTTGTCAGATAGTGTGAAGATGTCAAAATTGAAGACAAGAAGTCAGTTGTCAACCCACTTGAGCCTGCTAGTTGGTAAAGGGAAGGAGCTTCCTGTATCAGAACTTCCAACAGTGAGAGACATGCTAAGATTAGGGTTACTCCTTCGAGAAAAAAATGCAAAGGACAGAAGGAACTATACAGATAAAGAACTCATAAATGACATGATAGTCCCTCTTCTGCATCAATGGACAAAAGCTAATGCACTATTCAAACCACCTGTGATTAATCAGTGTCGAACTATTGAGCTAAAACTAACGAAATTATGGCACAAAGCAGTTGAAACATCACTTGGTAAAGGAAACTTGGCCAGGAAAAATGAATTTCTGCACACACTTGATACTCTGTTTGACATTTTGACCTGCAAGTGCTCCATACAATTATGTTCTGAATCCAACTGTTCTCACTCAGGTAAGAGAGAAAATAATTCCCACATTGATTGTGGTTGTCCTTGTGAAAAGAAGATCCCTGTTTTAGAGCTTGAATTTATAAAGGCACAGAGGACAAAGGCAGAAGGCCAAGGAAGTATGCAAATGGGTTCAATAGATTATTCAGAAACAAAGAAGCAGATTGCTAATGCCAAGAAGAGAGAACAAATCCGAGAGAGGGAACAAAAGAAGAAAATGAAGAGTGAAGAAGCCATCCAAAGAGAGGAAGAGCTGTGTCAAGATGTTTATCACTTCTTTGATAGTTCTTCTGATGAACAGGAAGCAACATCAGATGATAGTTCCAAAGAGCCATCTGAACCTTTACCAAAGAAAATGAAATACAACACAAGAAATATTTCAAACATTGCTTTAGCTAGTATTCGCCACCATGCTGGACTTCGTGAGGCTGCAGAAATTGCAACTGCCGCTTGGATAGATGCAGGCCTCATCAGCCGAGAGGATGTATCTTTGGTGATAGATCATAATAAAATTAGAAGAGCACAAGAAAAAATAATGAAGGAAATATCTGATCAGCATGAAAAAGATTTAAGCGAGGGAGGGCTCTCCTGTCTTTTGTTTGATGGAAGAATAGATGACACAAAAGTTTTGCTAGAAGTAGAGGGAGTGAACAGAAAGTTTCCAGGTCTCATCAAAGAAGAACAGTACTCTGTCTGTTCTGAGCCTGGTGGTCGGTTTTTGTTTCACTTTGCTCCCGAAACTGAAGTAGAAGGGAAGAAACATGCAGAGGTCATTGCTGATCATATTTTATGTTGGGTTCAGGAGAGAGGACTTGGCAGTTCACTGCAGGCTGTTGGTGGAGATTCAACTGCAGTGAACACCGGATGGCAGGGGGGTGTAATGACGCATTTAGAGAAAAAACTAGGAAGAAGACTTGTTTGGATTGTATGTGATTTACATAAAGGCGAGCTACCTCTTCGTCATCTCATCCAGGAACTTGATGGTCCTACAAAGAGAAACAACAAGTGGTCAGGTCCCCTTGGCATCATGCTGGATGAAGCAACACAACTAGAAATAAATACAACCTTTCCAAAGGTCGAAGTTGGCCCTCCCCTTCCGGCGTTGTCTGAAGGAGTCATCAAAGATCTCAGCACAGATCAATCCTATGCTTATCGTATTGCCCAAGCAATAAGATCAGGAGAAGTGCCTCAGTCATTGGCTCTCTTGGAGATTGGACCTGTCAGTCACAGCCGTTGGTTAACTACAGCTCTTCGTTTCTGCAGGATTTGGATTTCCAAACACGAATTGAAGGGCAAAGTGCTGAAGAATTTGAGGTTAATTGTTGAATTTATTATTGGAGTTTATCTTCCCCAGTGGTTTAGTGTGAAACTTAACCCTATGTGGGTGGATGGGCCCACTCACCTTTTGTTTCAATTGCAGCTAGTAAGAACACAGAGGAAGGTAGTGAGGGACATCGTGTTACCTGTGGCAAGAAGGTCCGCTTGGTATGCTCGATCAGAAGCAGTTTTGCAAGCAATGCTTTGCAGTCAATGTACCAATCTCCGAACCGAGGCTGTAGAAGTCATTCTAAAGATTAGAGGAACGCTAATAGATGACGACCAGTTGGGAGACTGTTCGTTTCATTCAAGAAAAGTTCCCCCAATAAACGTCAATGCCACCAAATTGTCAGAATTGGTTGACTTGAGTTTGGAAGTCTTAGAGCCACCATTGACAACAAGTCTAACTAGCCAAGAATTGAGAAACCTTAAAGAGACTCCAATGCAGGTGCCGAAGTGGCCTTCCCACACTCAAAGTGTGGAGAGATGTGTGAAAATGGTCACAGAAGCAGCGGGCCATGTTTACAGCCACGAGAGGCGAGAAGGTTACATCAAAGCACAAATAGCAAGCAGACTACTGATGACAAGAAACCAAAGCAAAGAGAGTATGAAGGCATTGGTTACTTTCAAATAGACTACGGATAATAAAATATAATAATTTGAAACTTGAAACAGTAACATGTGTGCAAACGCTGGTTATGTTATAAATTCACAAATATGTACATTTAAAAATCCATTTGATGTAGATAGGACTTATTATAAAAAAAAATTTATGCCAGAATATTGTTTTGCATGCTTAAAGACTACAATAAATTGCTACCAAATTACTCGATTTTCAATTTAGCCAGTTCACCCCCTAAATTGACACACCCTAGTGTGTGTGTGTGTTGGAGGGTGTGTGTGTGTGTGTGTTGGAGGGTGTGTGTGTGTGTGTGTTGGAGGGTGTGTGTGTGTGTGTTGGAGGGTGTGTGAGTGGTGTTGGAGTTTGTGTGTGTGTGTTGGAGGGTGTGTGTGTGTGTGTGTGTGTGTGTGTGTGTTGGAGGGTGTGTGAGTGGTGTTGGAGTTTGTGTGTGTGTGTTGGAGGGTGTGTGAGTGGTGTTGGAGTTTGTGTGTGTGTATTGGAGGGTGTGTGTGTGTGTGTGTGTGTGTGTGTGTGTGTGTGTGTGTGTGTGTGTGTTGGAGGGTGTGTGAGTGGTGTTGGAGTTTGTGTGTGTGTGTTGGAGGGTGTGTGAGTGGTGTTGGAGGGTGTGTGTGTGTGTGTGTGTTGGAGGGTGTGTGAGTGGTGTTGGAGGGTGTGTGTGTGTGTATTGGAGAGTGTGTGTGTGTGTGTGTGTTGGAGGGTGTGTGTGTGTGTGCTGGAGGGTGTGTGTGTGTGTGTTGGAGGGCGTGTGAGTGGTGTTGGAGTTTGTGTGTGTGTGTGTTAGAGGGTGTGTGTGTGTGTGTGTTGGAGGGTGTGTGTGTTGGAGGGTGTGTGAGTGGTGTTGGAGTTTGTGTGTGTGTGTGTTGGATGGTGTGTGTGTGTGTGTGTGTGTGTGTGTGTTGGAGGGTGTGTGTGTTGGAGGGTGTGTGTGTTGGAGGGTTTGTGAGTGGTGTTGGAGTTTGTGTGTGAGTGTTGGAGGGTGATTTGATTTTGATTTTGCCGCTTGCAGCGGCTACTTTATTGTGCACCCCACACTCATCCTGTGAGCGGTAGCGCAAAAGGATTACAGAGTAGGGTTTACAAAGGGTCATAATAATTAACCCCCGTTGTCAGGATATTATGGCACTGAAAGTTACACAGTATTTCATTTACATTATTTGTTTAGTTCTATACATAAAGGGTAACTTATTCACAAATGCGTGAGAACAGGCGTGTGAGGCAGTATGTCTGGCCTCACACTTTGTTATTCACATTTACGTGGGAGGTATTCAAGCACATTGCGTATTTGGTTCTGTACATGAGAACTGACATAGATACTAAGTGCAAAAAAGTGGATACAATCTTAATATGTCGGCTATCTTGCCATTAGAGATGAAGTGTTGTGCCATTTCACACACAGTGTGCTTGGACCTGTCCCCAAAAGGTTCTATCTTCACACAGTCGAGGACGTAGTGTTCAAGTGTGTGGCCATATGTATGGCCACACACTTTACATTTAGTTTTGTTTACATCTGCTTGAGGAACATACTGCCAAAGGTACTTATATCCTAACCTTAATCTAGCTGTTACAACATCTTGTAATCTAGTGATCTTGTTACTTGCTCCATAAACGTGTTTCACTTGATACATCTCATCATGGTAAACTATGGATTGACTAGTGCCTGTTTGCACTTGTCTACTTGCGTCAAACTCATCAATAAGTTCTTTCCTAATTACAGTTTTAAGGGTTCTTTTTGACAGACCCAAATTGTATTCAACGGTGTCTTTGTTAGACGCGAGTTTGGCGAGGGCATCAACTCTGTCATGTTTTATGAGGCCTATGTGAGAGGGGATCCACAACAGTTTGACCCTGACACCCCGGTCAACAAGGCACGCATATTTGTGTCTGGCTTCAGAGACAAGAGCGTGACAACCTGAGTCGAGGGTACCAAGGGCAAGTAGTGAGGATAGAGAGTCAGTGATGATGAGACTGTCAGTAAAAGTGGTTTCAATGAATTTAATAGCTGTGAGTATGGCAACTAATTCAGTTTGTAGAGTGGATGCCCAGTTGTTAATTCTAACTCCTTTCTCAATTATATTACCGTCAGGTTGAGTCACAACAATAGCACTTCCAGCCCTCCCACAGGCGGTGTTTAGAGACCCATCAGTGTAGATGGTCTGTGTGATATTATCATCAGTCTGTAGAGTGTGTATGTGTTCAAGAGCTCTCAATTTGGCAGTGTGTTGGAGATAAATGCTTTGTATAATTAATTTTTTAGGCGGATACGTCGGTATTGTGATATCGAAGGGAACTGTCCGCCAGGGTGGCAGGAAGCGCTGTTGTGTCTCAACTTTGTACAGGTGGTCTAGTCCAAATATCTTCATATGTGTAGCTGTAGTTTGGATCCATTTAGACTCAGTAGTCCCATGGTTCATACATTCTAGCAATTTTAAGGAAACAATGTTATCAGGATCACCACGCAGAAGCCTCAGGGCTATCATGAGGTTGACTTCAATTATTCTATCTTTAACACTGGGTATACCTAGTTCTTTCCTCATATTAAGTACTTTAGTGCTCATGGGACATCCTAGGATAATTCTGAGGGCTTTATTTTGCATTTTCTCGAGCTTGTCAACGCCTTTCCCGTCACGAATGACCAGGGCTGGTGCGTGGTAATCTATCAGAGATCTTATATAGCCTAGGTACATTGTTTTAACAATTCTAATATTAGCACCATAGTGCGGGCTGTACCCCGCTACACTTCTAAGAGGTCTCAGTCTGTCAGTACATTGGCGGGTTAGCTGTTGTATGGCAGGTAGGGTACAAGGGACGGAAACACCAAGATATTTAAAAGAAGAAACATAGTCAATAGTGTTGTTACCTATCTTGAACTTGGCGGGGCCGCGTTTGCGGTTCCCAGCTTGTTTGTTGAACACCTTAGTTTTGTCAGTGGAGATAATAAGACCGAGGTGTTCACAGGCTGCGTATACATGGTTCAGGGTGGTTTGCATTTCACGATGAGTTTTAGTATGTATAAGAATATCGTCAGCATAGCTGATTGAGATATTGCTGGGGTTGTCTGGTATTAAATTTAATAATGCATTCATAAGAACATTGAACAAAGTGGGGCTAAGTACTCCACCTTGAGGGGTACCAAGTTGCATATCTTTAACTTCACTTTTGTATCCCTGAAACAGTGCAGCAGCCCTTCTGTTGGTTAGGTAACCACTTATCCAGTGTAACAGCCTACCTCCTATATCCATTTTGGCTAGTTCGTACAATATCAGTTGCCTATTGGCAATATCAAATGCAGCTTTTAGGTCAAGAAATGTGGTGTATCTGTGCCTTTCATCACCATGCACAGTTAGGAATGTGGTGATGCAATTATGTACACCTTTACCATGGGTGAAGCCATTTATGTTAGGAGACATGTGTTCTCTGATTCTATATAAGAGTCTGCCAAGAACCATCCTCTCAAAGGTTTTACACAGGCAGCTGGTTAGTGATATGGGACGAAAGGCATCAGGCTGTCCTGGTTTCGGTATTGGTACAACAATACTGCTGGTCCATGATGTGGGTAGTTGGCCCTCGGCATGACTCATATTGTACAATACCAACAATGGATTGCCTGGCACGCGCCTTAGTAGTCTAATGATGTTGTAGGTGACCCCGTCCTCTCCAGGGGAAGTAGACCTACCCCTGGCGAGGGCGGCGTCAAGCTCCCACTCAGTATATGGAACATCACACTCATCGTGCTGTTTGCCCAGCATAAAGCTAATAAGATTACTTCTCTCTACAGACTTCGCATCAAGGAGTCCCCGAGTCCTAGCTGGTAACATGTCATAGCTCGACACATGAGCCCACTTTGTTATTAGCTCATTCGACTTTTGCAGAGGGTTTGGATGGGAGACGTGTCTTCTGTTTTTACCTCTGATTATGTTTATGTCTTTCCAGGCTTTGCTGAGGGATGTGTGTTGGTTCAGGCTGTTGACATATGTCTCCCATGCATTTTGTCTGAGTTCGTTTACACGTTCCCTGACAGCAGCAAGGGAAGCTTGATACAATTGTAACATTTGAGGTGTTCTAAATTGTCTGTAACCCTTACCCACCCTCCTGACCCTAGCCCTGTGTTTTTTCAGCTCAGGGTCATTATAGCACTGCTGTTGCCTGTTCCCATTATGCTGACCACGTTTTCTCCTTTTTTTGGTGGAGGCATTGTTGGTGAAGTATACATAAGTCCTATCTATCAGATCGTCATGGAAACTTTGGTAATTGTCAGGCTTGTAGTCCTTGTACCAGTCATGGATGAAGTCTATGAACTGGCTTTCATGTTCTTGCTTGACTGTGATTCTACGTCTGTTGAGTTTACCACCAGTGGGGGTGCCATTGACTACATGTATACTAGCTTGGATTGGGCTGTGGTCAGACATAAGATCAGTGACAACATCAGAGCTATGAGTTGTGTATGATAGATTAAAGCCAATACATTTGTCTAGACCCCCGCCATAGATGTGTGTTGGTTCATTATTACCTATAATTTGAACATCTTCATATGCGCTGAGAAGTGAGATAAGTCTCCTACCATTGGTGTTAGTGGTGGAGTCACCTAATTTCTTGTGTCTAGTATTCAGGTCACCCATTAGGACAGTGGGCTCAGTGTGTAAAAAGTCTGGGAGATCTGTGTATTGAAGCTGATCTGAGGGAGCATAGGCGTTTAGCACGTTGAGTGTGGAGTTGCCCAGGTGGATAGTGATCCCATGGTACTGAAGGTTGGTAGTCTTTTTGGATACAAGAGGTACATGCGGGAGTGACTTCTTAACATACATCAAACATGTGTGAGTAGAACTAGGATCATAATACACATAATTGGGCAGACTGGGTGGGGGCTTACCATTAGGTGTGAGACACTCCTGCAGACACACAATATCGATGTCCTCAGTCACAACTTTGTGGTGTAGGTCAGGGTATCGTTTTCTAAGGGATGAGATGTTCCAACTCATCACCTTCACCGCTCTGTATCTTTGTCTGGTATTAACATTGGCCATTATGAAATGTATTTGGAATTTTGTCTGGTATTAACACTGGCCATTATGAAATGTATTTGGAAAGAAGCAAAAGGCACTGTATGATACTGTTCTTTTCTGCGCTGCCTGTCCCTTCGGCAGGCAGTAGGCCAGTTAACCTTTTGGAAACATTTCTGGAGCATGTACGGCTCAACAATTGTTGTATTTCAGTGGCAGACAACAACTCACTTTGGTTACACTCGACATCACCACCATTTTCTGTTTGTGCTTGTTCATCTTCACTGACCATGTCCACAGAGGCATCAGTAGAACTGTTACCAGTATCACTATTTTCCTCTGCGTGGACACTAGTTCCTGGTGGGTCTTGAGTTTCCACATCTGGTACTGACATCTGAATGTCTTCAGTTTGACTGTAATTTTTCCGAAGTTGCTGCACTGTGTTGGTGGTGTTTTTTTCCTTTAGTGTATCACAGAGGCTCTTAAACATTTCAGTTTGAGCTTGAGGGTGTGTGTGTTGGAGGGTGTGTGTGTCATGTTGGTGTGTTGAAGGAAGCAGATAGTCTTTTTAGGGGTAGAGTCGCTGGTTAGTCCCCCCCCCCCCCTTCCTCACTCAAGTGTATTGTATATAGAGGGTACAGGCATTAATAAGGACAGATTATTACAGTAACGTATCTGTACTAATTAATGAAAAACAAATTAACAGTAGACACAGTGAGGGACCCTTTTGTGGGGGGAGGGTTACAATCACCCCCCCCCCCTCAACTGGACCCTTCTCCCAGGAGGGGAGGTTAACACTTGCTCAAGGAATATAAACAAAGGAGTTTAGTTTTCTCTTATAAAATGTCACTGATTTTACTTAAGAAAATATAATTTTCATTGCTGAAATTCTTGTAAGATAGCAATTAATTTAAGGATAAACATCCCTCATTTTCCACCAGACGTAATAATTTTAGTAATTAACTTTAGTACATTTGAATACACACACACACAGATCACACAACCACAGACATACACTCCACACATGCAGACACACACCACACACACACACACACACACACACCACACACACGCTTATGATCCATTTTGAAAATTTTGAGTAGTAAATTGTAACCTAACCTCCGGGGTAATCCACACAAGTCTACTGAAAATGTTACTTATTGTTTCTTTGATTTTTCATTTTTAATTGGACCCAAAAATAAGTCTTTAAAACTGCCTGGCCATCAAAGATGAACAATATTCTCATCAGTTCCCTCAATGTCATTTTGAGTATTTTCATTTCATGCCATTATAACCACACTAATATTTAATACTTATATCTTTAGACTTCCACCAAATATCTTATATTTGTTGTTTAATAATGTGACCGACAGTCAAAATGAGAAAACAATGATATGCACTGAAATACAAGTTCCTCAAATTAATAATTCAACAAGTCCACAATGTTCTCAGGATATGCTATCACTCGTTTATCTTTATTCTTCAATATACGGTAAACTAAACCATTTTAGTTCAACACCGAAGGGGTAAAAGCAATCTGGCAGTACATAAAGGTATAAGATCTACAGTGGAATTGTTTATCAAGTTGCTGCCCACTGCTTTTATTATATACATTGTGAGGATAAACAGTTGGGTTCTCAGTATATATTTATTAATATAAACATACAAAAGCTTGCATTATGCACAAAATGTTAATAAGGTTTCACAATTCTTCCTCAAGAAACTCAAATTCCTCCTTAAGGCTATCTAATTTTATAGACGATGGAGGAACCATCTCAGATTGAAGTGGATCTTCTGATATACTTAAGATTGAAGGTTGACCATCAAGAGGTTCATCTTTAACTCCATGACCTGACCAGTCTATAAAATGTGTTGACCTACTCACTACAAGGTCATTATCTGCTAGTTTACACACAGCCTTTGTCTTACACTGGTAAGAGAGGCTATACTCATCTTCACTATGAGAGGAAGTGGGCAGTTCCCGACAATTATTGTGGCTCGGCTCTGGACTGTTCAGGTCATTGCCCGCTCGTTTTTCTGTTGTGTGGCTCCCGAGGGCACCAAGGTGGTGGTTCCTCTGGGTGAGTCTCCTACCACTCCCTGACTTCTCCTCACCACATTTTTTCAGCCTTTGTTTATTATCATATTTTTTGTGGCATTTATTATCTTTTGCATGAACTTTACTGTAAGAAGTCAGATGAGTTCTACTATGCCGTGTGAGACTCACTCTACTGGGAAAACATTTTTGACAATCACAACACTGAAATTTTTTTCTTGTATGAACTCTTATGTGCCTTACCATACGGCACTTCTGTGTGAAGGATTTATTGCATTTTGTACATTGTTATGGTGTGTCTCCTGTGTGAACCCTCATATGTTCAACTAAACTAGATTTATAAGTAAATGAACTAGTACATTCTGAACACTGGAGCTTCTCTCCTGTTTGAACCCTCATATGTTGAAGTAAACTAGATTTATAAGTAAATGAACTAGTACATTCTGAACACTGGAACTTCTCGCCTGTGTGAACCCTCATATGTTCAACTAATTTAGATTTATAAGTAAATGAACTAGTACATTCTGAACACTGGAACATCTCTCCTGTGTGAGCCCTCATATGTTGTACTAAATTACCTTTATAAGCAAATGAACTAGTACATTCTGAACACTGGAACTTCTCTTCTGTGTGAACCCTCTTATGTTGTACTAAATGAGATTTCTGAGTAAATGAACTAGTACATTCTGAACACTGGAACATCTCTCCTGTGTGAACCCTCATATGTTGTACTAAACTAGATTTTTTAATAAATGAACTAGTACATTCTGAACAATGGAACTTCTCTTCTGTGTGAACCCTCATATGTTGTACTAAACTAGATTTATAAGTAAATGAACTAGTACACTCTGAACACTGGAACATCTCTCCTGTGTGAACCCTCATATGTTGTACGAAACTAGATTCATAAGTAAATGAACTAGTACATTCTGAACAATGGAACTTCTCTTCTGTGTGAACCCTCATTTGTTGTACTAAACTAGATTTATAAGTAAATGAACTTGTACATTCTGAACACTGGAACTTCTCTTCTGTGTGAACCCTCATATGTTGTACTAAATGAGATTTCTGAGTAAATGAACTAGTACATTCTGAACACTGGAACTTCTCTCCTATGTGAACCCTCATATGTTGTACTGAACTAGATTTATAAGTAAATGAACTAGTACATTCTGAACACTGGAACGTCTCTCCTGCGTGAACTCGCATATGTTGTACTAAATTATATTTTTTAGTATATGAACTAGTACATTCTGATCACTGGAACTTCTCTCCTGTGTGAACCTTCATATGTTGTACTAAACTAGATTTATAAGTAAATGAACTAGTACATTCTGAACACTGGAACGTCTCTCCTGCGTGAACTCGCATATGTTGTACTAAATTAGATTTTTTAGGAAATGAACTAGTACATTCTGAACACTGGATCATCTCTCCTGTGTGAACCCTCATATGTTGTACTAAACTAGATTTTTTAGTAAATGATCTAGAACATTCTGAACACTGGAACTTCTCTCCTGTTGTAATGGTCATGATAAGAGCTAACCTGAAAACCTTAAGGATTCATATTACGCTCAAACGTCCACAAAACCCTCTTGAGTCCCCCAGTGGAAATGTACTCCGTTTTCTCGGTTCCTTGGTGACGTCACCGAGAGCAGACGCTGTATGCGGGGACCTGTTGCCACCCAACACTTTGTAATCAATTTAATTTTGCTTTCGATAGCTGAGTCAGAGCATTGTTAGTGAAGATAATAATAGAGAATGAAAATGAGTTCATAGTCTCAGTTTCAACGTCAGAGTGTACCGTAAATTAATTCATCGGAATAGGAGTAGCTGGACTCTCTGGCCTGTTTTGAGTGAGGGCGCAGCGGGCATTTCAACCGTTAGTAAGTGCCCGTCCCTTCATCCATACAGGTATGCTAATCCACGCTGTGTTGTAATTTGCCCTGCTTTGAGTGATTTGACCCAATTGATAGTTGATTGTGCAAGTATTACAGTAACGTAGTTGATATGCTCTGAGTAAAGTCATATTTACGTCTTTAACGTCCCCTGAAACGTGATGTTGTTGTCACCGTTAGTAAGTGCCCGTCCCTTCACCCATACAGGTCCCTAACGCAGCCTAGGCCGTGTCTGTAGGGTGGATGTTGCATCCACAATGTCTGGGAAGATGTCCGAGGTCCAGTAGGATCTTTTACCTTCGTGAGACCCGGCCGTCAGACACTTCAGACTACCTATAGCCCCCATAGCTGGCTCGTCTGTCCCTAACGCTCGGCCCACGATGTGACGCCGGGTCACCAAGCCACCCACCACTACCAGCCCCCATCATTGGTGGATGAGTGTCTAACTCAGTAGGGTTATTTGTGTGGTGGAATTACTCCACTGGGATCTCCAGAGTTCGTTGGAAAGTACTCCATGGTGGCTGGACCCCATGGCTGTTGCTTGAGTATCACACCTGACGACTGAGTGTTGTAGTGGCAGTTGCCCTAGTATTTATGGTGCTAAGTGACTGTAATAGTTGTGTGTTGAGTATGTCCACCCAGTAGGGTTGGAAGTGTTATTATGTCCACCCAGTAATGGTGTGAGTATGTTGAGCCTGAGGGCCTAGTACTAGATTTCGTCTGTTAGTACAAATAATTTCTTTCTTTTAATATCATATTCATGTTAAATAAACTTTGTATTTGTATAATTGTGTCTATTAATTACCTACAGTATTTACCGTTATTTCTTCCCTATTGCTCGATACTACCATTACACCTACCCACGAGCCTCCTATCGTCACGCTACCAATGATGATAAGTAAGAGTAAAAGGAATTGTTACTGGCACATAGAGGCCCTTAAATGGTGGCAGTACCAGCCCTCATAAATGGTGGGCAGTCCAGCCCTCATACTGTGTTAAAAAGTGTCTCTGATGGGTGATCTCCCACATGCTTTACAAGACAGTCTCTTTTAAAATCTTCATGGCACTGTGAACCTTGAGGGGGACCTTCAGTGTCACCTTCCATATTCATTGTTTCTTTCCCCAAATATATTGGGCTTGTGGTCTCTCAGATGGTGGTCATCTTGGTGTACTTGGCCTTACTGATGAACCCCTTAATTCAGATTATAAAATGCACTCCCTGATGAAAAAGCTTTCCTATGATAATTAACACACTACCCAGTGTTGAATATCCTGCTCCAGCACTCACATGAATATGAAAACCAACTGGCTAACACATGAGTGTGGAGTGTGGCTATAAAACCAACCAACTAAAACAGTGGTTCTCAACCTTGTTTGCCCCATGCACCCCTTTCACCATATGTCAGAATGTCATTGCTCCCTCCTTTCCAAGATTGTCTGCCTCAAAAAGTGCATTCCAAATAATATGCATATAATACTGAAAATCCTTTATTTTTTTCCATATTAGTACATATACATTTACAATTTTACATGGATTATTTTTATAGTGGAGTTTTACAAATTAAATGCCAATTGAAAATGTTGATGGATTTATAAAACTTGAATAAAAGCAGAGTTTTTTATATTTATAATGAATTACTTAACAGACCAAACTGAAGCATAATGCAATAAACAAAAAGTTCAATAGAATACCAGGATATTGTAAATTTGTAATTAACTTTATTCAGATGAAGATTTCAGTCAATGAGAAACCTGTGATTGTTTTTTCTTCGCCAATTCTGGGATACGCGAAGGAGTGCTTGAAAGGGCACAACGCAGGTCATTTTCTACCTCTAATCTACTACGTTGCTTCGTTTTAATTTGCATCTGAGTTGAAAAGCCTGACTCACAAAGATATGTCGACACAAACGGAAGCAATGCACGGATAGCTCTTTCTGCCACTTTTGGGTAGGAATCGCACATCAAGGGCCAAAATTCTGTGATTGATTTCTCATCGAACATATCTCTTGCTCCCGAATCAGTTCCCCCCCCCCGCCCCCCCCTGAAAACCTGAATTCCCCCCCTGGGGGGAATTCCCCCCTGGTTGAGAACCCCTGAACTAACACATGAGTGTGGAGTGTGGCTATAAAACCAACCAACTAATACATGAGTGTGGAGTGTGGCTATAAAACCAACCAACTAATATATGAGTGTGGAGTGTGGCTATAAAACCAACCAACTAATACATGAGTGTGGAGTGTGGCTATAAAACCAACCAACTAACACATGAGTGTGGAGTGTGGCTATAAAACCAACCAACTAACACATGAGTGTGGAGTGTGGCTATAAAACCAACCAACTAACACATGAGTGTGGAGTGTGGCTATAAAACCAACCAACTAACACATGAGTGTGGAGTCTGGCTATAAAACCAACTAACTAACACATGAGTGTGGAGTGTGGCTATAAAACCAACCAACTAACACATGAGTGTGGAGTGTGGCTATAAAACCAACCAACTAACACATGAGTGTGGAGTGTGGCTATAAAACCAACCAACTAACACATGAGTGTGGAGTGTGGCTATAAAACCAACCAACTAACACATGAGTGTGGAGTGTGGCTATAAAACCAACCAACTAACACATGAGTGTGGAGTGTGGCTATAAAACCAACCAACTAACACATGAGTGTGGAGTGTGGCTATAAAACCAACCAACTAACACATGAGTGTGGAGTGTGGCTATAAAACCAACCAACTAACACATAAGTGTGGAGTGTGGCTATAAAACCAACCAACTAACACATGAGTGTGGAGTGTGGCTATAAAAGCAATCAACTAACTAACACATGCGTGTGGCTATAAAACCAACCAACTAACACATGAGTGTGGCTATAAAACCAACCAACTAACACATGAGTGTGGAGTGTGGCTATAAAACCAACCAACTAACACATGAGTGTGGAGTGTGGCTATAAAACCAACCAACTAACACATGAGTGTGGAGTCTGGCTATAAAACCAACTAACTAACACATGAGTGTGGAGTGTGGCTATAAAACCAACCAACTAACACATGAGTGTGGAGTGTGGCTATAAAACCAACCAACTAACACATGAGTGTGGAGTGTGGCTATAAAACCAACCAACTAACACATGAGTGTGGAGTGTGGCTATAAAACCAACCAACTAACACATGAGTGTGGAGTGTGGCTATAAAACCAACCAACTAACACATGAGTGTGGAGTGTGGCTATAAAACCAACCAACTAACACATGAGTGTGGAGTGTGGCTATAAAACCAACCAACTAACACATGAGTGTGGAGTGTGGCTATAAAACTAACCAACTAACACATAAGTGTGGAGTGTGGCTATAAAACCAACCAACTAACACATGAGTGTGGAGTGTGGCTATAAAAGCAATCAACTAACTAACACATGAGTGTGGCTATAAAACCAACCAACTAACACATGAGTGTGGCTATAAAACCAACCAACTAACACATGAGTGTGGCTATAAAACCAACCAACTAACACATGAGTGTGGAGTGTGGCTGTAAAACCAACCAACTAACACATGAGTGTGGCTATAAAACCAACCAACTAACACATGAGTGTGGAGTGTGGCTGTAAAACCAACTAACTAACACATGAGTGTGGCTATAAAACCAACCAACTAACACATGAGTGTTGCTATAAAACCAACCAACTAACACATGAGTGTGGAGTGTGGCTATAAAACCAACCAACTAACACATGAGTGTGGAGTGTGGCTATAAAACCAACCAACTAACACATGAGTGTGGAGTGTGGCTGTAAAACCAACCAACTAACACATGAGTGTGGAGTGTGGCTATAAAACCAACCAACTAACACATGAGTGTGGAGTGTGGCTATAAAAATCAACCAACTAACACATGAGTGTGGAGTGTGGCTATAAAACCAACCAACTAACACATGAGTGTGGAGTGTGGCTATAAAACCAACCAACTAACACATAAGTGTGGAGTGTGGCTATAAAACCAACCAACTACTAACACATGAGTGTGGAGTGTGGCTATAAAAGCAACCAACTAACTAACACATGAGTGTGGCTATAAAACCAACCAGCTAACACATGAGTGTGGCTATAAAACCAACCAACTAACACATGAGTGTGGAGTGTGGCTATAAAACCAACCAACTAACACATGAGTGTGGAGTGTGGCTGTAAAACCAACCAACTAACACATGAGTGTGGAGTGTGGCTATAAAACCAACCAACTAACACATGAGTGTGGAGTGTGGCTATAAAAATCAACCAACTAACACATGAGTGTGGAGTGTGGCTATAAAACCAACCAACTAACACATGAGTGTGGAGTGTGGCTATATAAAACCAACCAACTAACACATGAGTGTGGAGTGTGGCTGTAAAACCAACCAACTAACACATGAGTGTGGAGTGTGGCTATAAAACCAACCAACTAACACATGAGTGTGGAGTGTGGCTATAAAACCAACCATCTAACACATGAGTGTGGAGTGTGGCTATAAAACCAACCAACTAACACATGAGTGTGGAGTGTGGCTATAAAACCAACCAGCTAACACATGAGTGTGGAGTGTGGCTATAAAACCAACCAACTAACACATGAGTGTGGAGTGTGGCTATAAAACCAACCAACTAACACATGAGTGTGGAGTGTGGCTATAAAACCAACCAACTAACACATGAGTGTGGCTATAAAACCAACCAACTAACACATGAGTGTGGCTATAAAACCAACCAACTAACACATGAATGTGGAGTGTGGCTATAAAACCAACCAACTAACACATGAGTGTGGAGTGTGGCTATAAAACCAACCTACCAACACATGAGTGTGGAGTGTGGCTGTAAAACCAACCAACTAACACATGAGTGTGGAGTGTGGCCAAAAAACCAACCAACTAACAGGCGAGATTGTGGAATATGGCCGTGAAACAATGTTAATGGTGACAGTGAAATTTTCACTTTACATCAAATCATTAAACAAATGATTTAAATAAAAATGTTCATCTGAGTTAACTTAAAATGAAGTAAGGCTGACAGATAAACAGACTGTGAGGAAAGTACTACTTGACGCCTCGTCCTTTACAGTTGTATCTCCAAACATCGCTTTATGTTCATTCACCCTTAGTTGACTTCCATAAAATCTTTATTAAGAATATTTGGGATGAGCAAAATAGCACAACACTGTTCACTTTCCTGGATGCTGATGGTGATACTTGGTACTGGAGACATGAAGGAGACTGTAGAAAAGGTGACTGAATACTTTCACTCTTGTGCTGACACCACTGGACCTGAGGTTGTCAGCAGAGTTCAGAAGGTGTGAACTGCACCAGCTAAGAGAAATACTCTCTAAAAAACCTGAAAGTGGTAAAAATTAATTAATAAAATATATAAGACTTGACTCACACAATGAATCATCTATATCTTGATCACTTGGATCTCTACTCATAAACTATATGTTGAGTCTTGTAATAACAGATTCACCTTCTCCGTTTTCTAAAAGGAAGAATAATTAGGATGTTAGCAAGACAGTGGAGTGAGAATTTCTCAGGGAGTGAGGGCAGAGTCTTTGATACAGCTATAATAGAAACAGTCTGCTCCACTACTCCTAATTTCATACAGTACTTCAATGGCAGAATCTTTTTAATCAGAGGAAAGTGCGGAACACATAAAGGTAGTGACCTACTTGCTGCTGCAGTACATTCAAGATTATTTGGGTAAATGTTAAGGAAACAAGCATAACCCCAATTATAGTACAGCATTGTACATTATAGTATATTATAGTTTAGTACAGTATAGTACAGTACAGTAAGGTACAGTAAAGTACAGTACAGTACAGTATAGTATAGTACATTATAGTATAGTATAGTACAGTACAGTACAGTACAGTATAGTATTGTATAGTATAGTATAGTATATAGTATAGTATAGTACAGTGCAGAACTGACCAGTGTACAGTAATGTATGTATATTATGTATGCTGGATTATATATCATGTATGTATATTATGTATGTGCTCCATTTATGTATTATTTATTCAGCCTAGCTAGCAGCGTGTGGCAATGTTATTACCATATCCCACACGCTTAATTAATGTGCCTGGCGACGTATGGAAGCTGCTAATGTATCACTTGCCATACGTCGCCTATAGCAGTTGACCGGGAGCCTAGTCAAGAGAGAGTGCTGCTCTCCTTTGTGTACATACTCTTATCCAGTAAACCGAACCTACAAAACTATACAGGTGTTTGTGTTCTCTCCTGTATATAGAACTTATTATTCAGAACCTAACATGGCGCAGTGCGTAGTCTTACTGGATAATTACGAGTGATAGTGCAAAGTTTGTAGAAAGCCGGCTAGGGTCCCCTCCCGTCTTGGGTCAAGCCTTGGGTCAACTCCCGCGCCATCTCTCCTCGAAGAATTTCAGCAACTTTGAGCAGTGTCAGTGACAGTGATTTTCTGTGAAGTGTTTAGTGCATTGTGTGTTCGTGCCATTCATGTGTGACCTTGTTCTAAAGGATTCCCAAGGTATACGGCACGTTCTGGGCATTTGTAAGGAGTAAAGTTCAGTGCACCCGTCTCTGACCGCGTCCTGAGGGTAACTAGACTGACTGGGAGTCGCCGCGCCTCTCCCTCCACCCCCCCTCACAGCGCCGCCTCCACCCCCCCTCACAGCTGGGGCGAGACGCTTCCCCCGCCCAGGACACACACTCACTCGCACACGTACATATACTGTACTAACACTCGCTGACCGCGCGGCTTCCTTATATATATTTTATATATATAACCTACTTATCTGTGTATTTAATTAATTTTTTGTCTGAAATCTTGTTGATACGACGGGCTGACCGGTCAACACTGATTAAGACATAGTACACAGAGGAAGTAGTTATGTCTCACGCCTTACGTAGCCGTGGACCCAGCGTCTGGATGACCCAGGCGGGTGATAGCCCCGCAGAGATGGATGACCAGACCGGCCACGACGCTTCAGCCCCCACATCGCGCAGTCCCTCACCTCAATATTCAGCGTTGTCTCCAGAGATAATTGCTTTACTGAAGTTTATGAGAGATGAGAAACGCGAGGATGAAGCCCACAGACGTTTGGCGGATGAGCACAGAAGGCAAGCAGAGGCAGAACGAGACAACCAACGGAGATTGGAAGACAGTGAACGGTTTGAAGCCTTGATATCTCGCCTCACTGTTAACCAAGCCCCTGGCTCTAACACTGCCTCGGTACTGACTGGTTCAGATACCTCATCCATGCTTCCTTCACACCCCCCAGCCCCACCTAAAGCAGCAGCTCAAACGCCGCCCATCTTGAAGCCTGATGAGACTTTCCAGACTTTTCGTGAATGGCGGCGACGGTGGACTGATTACTCTACAATGGTGGATCTCCAGAGTTTGTCACAGCCTAAACAACTCATCCAGCTGCGCATGTGCCTGTCCTTGGAAATTCAGCGTGTCTTGGAACATACGTTGCAGGTACCCCCAACCTCTTTGCTGTCTGTAGAGGAGGTACTGGACGTTCTACAACGGCACATCAAAGGACAGCAGAATGAAGCTCTGCGCAGGAGGGAATTGTTTAGCTGCAGACAGATGGAGGGTGAGTCTTTTGATGCCTTTTACGTGCGTCTTAAGAGAGCCTCGGAAGAGGTAGATATATGTCCAGGCCACCACCAGCAGTGCGAGGAGACCCAGTTGAGGCAGGTGATCCTGATGGGTGTTAAGGACGAGGAACTTGTCCAACGCCTCACCTCCCTCGACTCTTCCTCTTCTCTTAAGGATGTGTTGACGATATGTCGCTCCTATGAGGCTGCCAGGTGTGCCACCTCTGCCATCCGTGCTCCCCCTACAGCTGTACGCGCTGTGTCCCGGTACAAGAAGGACAAGAAGTCCGTTCCTACGCCTTCGCCCACCACGTCCACGCCCGGTTTATTTTGCAACAACTGTGGTAAGCAGCACGGAACACAGGTGTGTCCAGCTGCTCAGTCTACCTGCAACAGTTGTGACCGTAAGGGCCACTGGTCACTCACAGTACGGTGCCCAGCCAAACGCGTCCAGTGCAATGTGTGTGGTCGTCTGGGCCACTATGACAAGTGTTGCCCTTCCAACATACCCAAGGGACCGCGTCGGCGGAAGCTTCAGCCCCCCTCCACCAGAGAGGGCCGCCCACAGTCTTCCAATCAGAGGTACGACGACTCCTGACAACGCTCGAGCCACATTAGGAATGTGTGCTCCCCCCAGCGTCCCAGGACCAAAGTCCCCCAGTACATCAGTGTCATTGTGACCTACCGCAGTGCTGTCATCCCGTCTTCAGATGTTGCCCGACACCGGCGCTGATGCTACAGTCATCGGTCCCCAGCATTTGCAATGCTTGGGGCTCTCTCCAAGTGATCTAGGACCGCCCCCCAAGGATCTCCGCTTTATGGCAGATGGTTCACAGATGACCCCGGCCCTAGGTTCACTCCAAGCACAAGTCACTTTTGGCAACAGGTCGTGTCAAGCCTGGATTGATGTGCATAACGGTGTCCAGACTCCTTTGCTGTCCTACAGACATTGTCAGGAGTTGGCCATCATCTCCCAGGACTTCCCCAAACCTATTCTTGAGGTAAAACACGCCAACAGGGTGCAAAAAGGGAGCAGCAACGACCCTGCTGCCGCCCTACCCCTGCCTCTTGCCAGTGACACCTCTCCTTCGGATGCTCGGAAGTACTTCCTGAAGGAATTCAGCGACGTTCTGGTGACCAAGTCCGCTCTGGAATCCAAGCCTCTCAAGAAGATGGCAGGCCCCCCCATGAGGATCCACCTGAGGGACGACGCGAAGCCATTCGCTATTTACACCCCTCGACTGGTTCCCCTGGCCTTCCGCGAGGCGGTCAAAAACGAGCTGGACTCCATGGTCGCCCAAGAAATTATTGTACCAACCGGCGATGACCCGTCTCCATGGTGTCACCCGATGGTTGTCGTCGCAAAACCTAAAGGTGGTGTTCGGATCACCACTGACCTTTCCAAGCTCAACAACCAGGTGTCTCGTCCTGCGCACCCTTCTCCCACGCCCTTTGCAGCCATACGCAGCGTGAACCCGAAGGCGCGCTTCTTCACGACGATGGACGCCCTGTGTGGATACTGGCAGATAGAGCTTGCCGAGGAAGACCGACCACTCACAACGTTCATCACCCCGCATGGACGTTACAGTTATTGCCGTGGCCCCATGGGATTCGCCGCTACAGGAGACGCTTTCTGTCTTCGAGGTGATATGGCTCTACAAGGTCTGGCAAACTGCGTGAAAGTGGTCGACGACATACTCGTGTACGACGAGGATTATATGGATCACCTCTGCCGTATCTACGAGGTACTCAACAGGTGCCGGAAGCACGGCATTACCCTAAATGCCGACAAGTTTGTTCTGGCCAGCTCTTCAGTTGACTTTTGTGGGTACACCCTCTCAGGGAATGGTATCGCAGCTGACCCGGAAAAGGTCCGCGCCATTACGGATTTTCCCACCCCTGCTAACCTGACCGACTTGAGGTCCTTCATCGGTCTCGTCAACCAGTTAGCAGAGTTTTCGTCGGACATCTCCGCAGCTGCTCAACCACTTCGCCCCCTGATGAGCCCCAAGAGGACATTCCTGTGGACCCCCGACCACGACAAGGCCTTCCAGCAAGTGAAACAGGCCCTGTCTCGTCCACCTGTCCTCGCCACGTTTGACCCAGCCTTGCCGACAGTTCTGCAGACAGATGCCTCACGCTTGTATGGCGTGGGATACGCCCTACTGCAGGATCATGGTGGAGGGCAGTTCCGGCTCGTCCAGTGTGGCTCGCGTTTCCTCTCTGACACTGAGACGCGCTATGCCACTATTGAGTTGGAGCTGTTGGCTGCGGTTTGGGCGATGTCCAAGTGCAGGTTTTACCTCATAGGCCTGCAATACTTTCACCTAGTGACCGACCATCGCCCGCTTGTCCCGATCCTCAACCACTACACGCTAGACGCCGTTGAGAACCCTCGCCTCCAGCGTCTGAAAGAGAAACTCTCGGCGTACATCTTCACTGCAGTGTGGCGTGCTGGTAAGGAGCTCTGCATCCCTGATGCCTTATCCCGCTCCCCTGTCAGCCGCCCTACTCCAGAAGACCATGTACTCGACGCCGACCTCGCTCTTTCCGTCAGGACTGTGGTCACTCTCCATGCCGTCCAATCCCTTCGTTCGGACCTGTCACCAGATGACGACAAGGCAATGGAGGACCTTCGAACAGCGGCCCGAGATGACCCTTCCTATGTCCGACTCGTCGAGTGTGTGAGGAATGGATTTCCTAGCAACCGCTACGATCTTCACAACACCCTGCTCCCGTATTGGAAACTCCGCGATGAACTCTACTGCGACGGAGACCTTGTTCTGTACGGAGCACGTGTAGTTGTCCCTGCTGCATCACGTCCCCACGCCTTGGCCCGCCTTCACGACAGTCACCGTGGAGCTGAGGCCACCAAACGACGTGCACGACAGACTGTGTTCTGGCCCGGCATCAACTCCGACATCTCCAATGTTGTCCGTGCGTGTGAGCCCTGCCAAGTATTACAACCCAGCCAGCAGCAGGAACCCTTTATGAGTGACGACAACCCCACCCGCCCCTTTGAGTCTGTGTCGGCCGACTTTTTCTGTGTGTCAGGAAAGTCCTTCCTCGTTATCGTCGACCGTCTCTCTGGTTGGCCGGTTGTCATCAAGTGCGGTAATGACACGACGTCTGCCGCCACCATCAGCAAGTTCCGCCACTACTTCCGTGACGTGGGCGTTCCTGTACGCCTGCGAACCGACGGAGGGCCTCAGTTCACAAGCCGGGACTTTGCTGTGTTCCTCGACCGATGGGGAGTCCGGCATGTGTTGTCATCGCCCCATTACCCGCAGTCCAACGGCCACGCTGAGGCTGCTGTCAAATCCCTGAAGCACCTCATCCTTAAGGTGGCCCCTTCTGGGAACATTGACTGCGAGGCCTTCGACAGGGGTCTTCTTGAACTCCGCAACACACCTAACTACACCGGACGCTCCCCTGCCCAGGTTTTGTATGGACGCCCCCTTCGTTCTTGTGTCCCTGCTCACCCTCAATCCTTCTCCAAGGAGTGGCAGGCCAAGACAGAGGATTGTGATCGCCGAGCCGCCGAACGTGTTCAGGACGTCGTCGCCCGCTACAATGACCACGCCCGTTCTCTCCCCAGGTTGAGTGTCGGCACCCAAGTCCGTGTTCAGGACCCGACCTCCCTACGTTGGGACAAAGTAGGCGTAGTCATGGGTCTCGGCAGGTCACGGGACTACCAGGTGCGGTTACCCAGTGGTCGTGTGTGGTGGAGGAACCGCCGTTTTCTCCGACCCGTAACAATGCCTTCTGCTGGCCCCGCCACCAGTGTTGAGTCCCATACCCTTCCCAGTGATGAAGTCCCTCGACGCTCAGAACGGATCCAAAAGAAAAGGTCCGCTCAAGACTTTGCTATGAGCGTATAGGGGGGAGGGAGGTGTATGTATATTATGTATGCTGGATTATATATCATGTATGTATATTATGTATGTGCTCCATTTATGTATTATTTATTCAGCCTAGCTAGCAGCGTGTGGCAATGTTATTACCATATCCCACACGCTTAATTAATGTGCCTGGCGACGTATGGAAGCTGCTAATGTATCACTTGCCATACGTCGCCTATAGCAGTTGACCGGGAGCCTAGTCAAGAGAGAGTGCTGCTCTCCTTTGTGTACATACTCTTATCCAGTAAACCGAACCTACAAAACTATACAGGTGTTTGTGTTCTCTCCTGTATATAGAACTTATTATTCAGAACCTAACAAGTAATAACCCAATTTACGAGGTCAAATGAACCCGCAGAGGTCCGCGTAAAACGTGAAACGCGTAAATGGAATAACAGAACATATGGGATTAACTGAAATAGAGACTGGGCCGACTCCCAAACTCAACTTTTTCCGACACAATACAGGTTGACCATCAAAAATCGATAAACCGGAACCTTCAGTTTTCCGGCATGGATTTCAGAGCGCATTTTCAAATATTTCTTTGTTTATTTAATGAAGATATATGTTTTAGCTCATAAAATTCATACAAATTACCCGGCCAAAATATAATTTACATTACTGGAGTTCTTACAATTTGATGATCATTTTGAATATAAACATCATAGATTTTGCATTAGACATACAAATTTTAGATATAATGTTTACTCTGAGTAAATATGTTATCTTTTGTGCAAAATATATGACATTTATATTCAAATATTTCTTTGTTTATTTAATGAAGATATATGTTTTAGCTCATAAAATTCATACAAATTACCCGGCCAAAATATAATTTACATTACTGGAGTTCCTACAATTTGATGATCATTTTGAATATAAACATCAGAGATTTTGCATTAGACATACAAATTTTAGATATAATCTTTACTCTGAGTAAATATGTTATCTTTTGTGCAAAATATATGACATTTATATTCAAAATATTTCTGGTCTTACAAGGAATCCAGCAATGTCAATTATATTATCCTAACTTCAGTCTGAGGTATTATTTATTACTAAAAAGGTAAATAGTTTGGTTTTCCCACACATTTATCTGGTAGGGAGGGTTTGTGGGGGGTGGGGGGGGAGGGAGGGACCGTCCGACCATCTGGCACGGTGTGAAGAATATTTTCTTTTTCTTATTAACGGAAGATATTTGTTTTAGCTCATAAAATTCATACAAATTACCCGGCCAGAATATAATTTACATTGCTGGAATTCTTACAATTTGATGATCATTTTGAATATAAACATCATAGATTTTGCATTAAACATACAAATTTTAGATGTAATGTTTACTCTGAATAAATATGTTATCTTTTGTGCAAAATATATGACATTTATATTCAAAATATTCCTGGTATTACAAGGAATCAAGCAATGTCAATTATATTATCCTAACTTCATTCTGAGGTATTATTTATTACTACAAAGGTAAATAGTCTGGTTTTCCCACACATTTATCTGGTAGGGAGGGATGGTGGGGGGTGGTGGGGAGGGAGGGACCGACCGACCATCTGGCACGGTGTGAAGAATATTTTTTTTTATTAACTGAAGATATTTGTTATAGCTCTTAAAATTCATACAAATTACCCGGCCAGAATATAATTTACATTGCTGGAATTCTTACAATTTGATGATCATTTTAATATAAACATCATAGATTTTGCATTAGACATACAAATTTTAGATATAATGTTTACTCTGAATAGATATGTTATCTTTTGTGCAAAATATATGACATTTATATTCAAAATATTCCTGGTCTTATAAGGAATCCAGCAAGGTCAATTATATTATCCTAACTTTAGTTTGAGGTATTATTTATTGCTAAAAGTTAAAATTTGTTTTTTCACCCAACATTTCTCTGGTATGGATGGAAGGTGGTGGGTGGGGGGGAGGGTTAGGACCGACCGACCATCTAGCGCGGTTGGAAGAGGGGGGGAGGCAAGTTGGGGTACTTTGATTGACAGATAATGTCATGAAGAATATTTTTTTTTTATTAACTGAAGATATTTGTTTTAGCTCATAAAATTCATACAAATTACCCGGCCAGAATATAATTTACATTGCTGGAATTCTTACAATTTGATGATCATTTTGAATTTAAACATCATAGATTTTGCATAAGACATACAAATTTTAGATATAATGTTTACTCTGAGTAAATATATTATCTTTTGTGCAAAATATATGACATTTATATTCAAAATATTCCTGGTCTTACAAGGAATCCAGCACTGTCAATTATATTATCCTAACTTAAGTGTTTAATTTTCTTTGTTTAAAGGACTGTACAGGTAGTCATTTTCTGTTAAACTTATACAGCAAATATAACCATCAGTTTTCCGGCATTTTCGAAAATCCGGCACTCCTCAGGTCCCAAGGTTGCCGGATTGTTGATAGTCAACCTGTACCTATGTTGTAGTAAAAATAACATCTTAATTTTATGATGGTATGCATACACAATTAATATTTAAGAGATATACAGTTGCCGGTTAATGTCCATTCAAATAATGGACTCACCTCCCCCCTCCCCCTCTTCCCACGTTCACTGGCTCCTCCCTCTTTGAGAAATGTTTGGGTAAAAACACTAGATTTTAAGGTATAATAATAAATAATACCTCAAACTAAAGTTAGGATAATATAATTGACATTGCTGGATTCCTTGCAAGACCAGGAATATTTTGAATATACACATGATATATTTTGCACAAAAGATAACATATTTGCTCTGAGTAAACAAAATTCTTATATTAGATCTAAAATTTGTATGCCTAATACAAAATCTATGATGTTTATATTCAAAATGATCATCATATTGTAAGAATTCCAGCAATGTAAATTATATTCTGGCCGGGTAATTTGTATGAATTTTATGAGCTAAATAAAAAAATTATACTTCACCCGCGTATATAAGTAGATGAACTGCGCAAAAGTGGGAATTCCGATTCTGGCAGGGTACCGCGTAAATGTAGAAACGTGTAAATGAGAACCACGTAAAGCGGGATATTACTGCACAGTAGTACAGAAGTGTACAGTACAGTAGAGTACAGTATACAGTGAACCCTTACTTTACGCGGTTAATTCAACCCACAGGGTACCCCAGAAAGTGAGAAATGCGTAAAGTGAACAACATAACATTTGGGATTAATTGAAATAGAGACCGGCTGACCCCCAAACTCCACTTTTTCCGACACAATACCTATGTTCTAGTAAAAATAACATCCTAATTTTATGATGGTACATGCACACAATTAATACTTAAGAGAAATACAGTCGCCAAGTTAATGTCCATTCAAACAATGGACTCAACTCCTTCCCCCTCTTCTCACACTACACTTGCTGGCTCTTCCCTCTCTGAGAAATTTTGGGGGGAAGACCACTAGATTTTAAGGTATAGTAATAAATAATACCTCAAACTAAAGTTAGGATAATATAATTGACATTGCTGGTTTCCTTGTAAGACCAGGAATATTTTGAATATAAATGTCATATATTTTGCACAAAAGATAACATATTTACTCAGAGTAAACAAAATACTTACATTAGATCTAAAATTTGTATGTCTTACGCAAAATCTATGATGTTTATATTCAAAATGATCATCAAATTGTAAGAATTCCAGCAATGTAAATTATATTCTGGCCCGGTAATTTGTATGAATTTTATGAGCTAAAACAAATATCTTCAGTTAATAAAAAAAAAAAAATATTCTTCACGACACTGTTGTAGTGGACTTCTCCCCTACAACTACCTAACTGCGTAGCCACGCCACCACCTGTTACCGTCTTCCCTAGCAACCAAGCGTATCCGCATTCCATTGCCCGCCGTATCTTAGCAACGGAACTAGTCACCGGCTACTTCTCGGGTTTTTCCACCATGACTCATAGCCGCTGCTGGTTGTATATAAGCTCTGTCTCTCCATTGAGATGCACTCTGACCAATCTTCTTGAACAAGCAACACCTCCTCCTCTGCCGCTGCCTGGCGACCCTCGCCTCTCCTCCGCCTGCCTGGCGGTCCTCGCTCCCGCCAGCGAGCATGTCCTTCTCTGAGCTTCCTCACCAACCAACTCTCACTCTGACCGATCTTCCTGAACAAGCAACATCTCCTCCAGCAAGCTCCACGCTGTTAACATTTCATTCAACCAGGAGGCCAGCAACAGGCAACATCTTCTCTAACGGAGCTCCTGCACACATACCTCCTTCGACAAGCTACTCACCGCACGTCTCTACCAAGCAGCCCCTCACCACACAGCACCTCCAGCACCAGACTGTCTATCATATAACTTATATATTATACAAGAAAACCACATTAGAGTTTCCTTCCATCCTGAGTGCTAGACAACTTTAATATCTCGATACCCCTACACTGTCAATCAAAGTACCCCACCTTGCCTCCCCCCCTCTTCCAACCACACCAGATGGTCGGTCGGTCCCTCCCTCCCCCCACCAACCCTACCTACCAGATAAATGTGTGGGAGAAACCAGAATATTTACCTATTTAGTAATAAATAATACCTCAGACTAAAGTTATGATAATATAATTGACATTGCTGGATTCCTTGTAAGACCAGGAAAATTTTGAATATAAATGTCATATATTTTGTACAAAAGATAACATATTTACTCAGAGTAAACAAAATACTTACATTAGATCTAAAATTTGTATGTCTAATGCAAAATCTATGATGTTTATATTCAAAATGATCATCAAATTGTAAGAATTCCAGCAATGTAAATTATATTCTGGCCCGGTAATTTGTATGAATTTTATGAGCTAAAACAAATATCTTCAATAAATAAACAAAATATACTTACCGAAATATCCCACCTCCCCACCTCTTCCCACCTGCTCCCTGGGTCCCTCCCTCCCTCCCTACCCCTTACCCCCAGCTTCCCTCCCTACCAGAGAAATGATTGGGTTATAACAGTATATTTACATTTTTAGTAATAAATAATACCTCAGACTAAAGTTAGGATAATATAATTGACATTGCTGGATTCCTTGCAAGACCAGGAATATTTTGAATATACACTTCATATATTTTGCACGAAAGATAACATATTTGCTCTGAGGAAACAAAATACTTGCATTAGATCTAAAATTCGTGTGTCTAATGCAAAATCTATGATGCTTATATTCAAATTGATCATCAAATTGTAAGAATTCCAGCAATGTAAATTATTTTCTGGCCAGACAATTTCTATAAATTTTATGAGCTAAATAAAAAAATTATACTTCACCCGCGTAAAAGGGTACACGCACCGCGGAATGTGAGCACCCTGGGTTCCGGCAGGGCACCGCGTAAACGTGGAAACGCGGAATGTGGGACCGCGTAAAGTGAGGGTTGACTGTATTTATTTTTAGTTTGTATGTAATTTTCGGTGAGCTGGAACCAATTACCCAAAATCCCATTGAAACAATTGTTTCGGTTAACGAAATTTTCGGTTAACAAACGACCTTCTGGAACGAATTGTGTTCGTTAATCGAGGGACCACTGTATAGTAAAGTACAGAACAGTACAGTACAGTATAAGTTTATAATTCGACGTTTTATATTCGGACAAAAAAAAAAAACACTTCACAATTTCAAATTTCGACGGGTTTGAGCGGCCCGCATTTCTCTTATGTAAAAAAGATTAATTGTTTATTATTTAATTTCTTTTTGATTGAATTATTGTTTGTGTGCAAAATGAATAATACAATTCATAAATAAGACGTAGAATATTAAAACGCACGAGGAGACGAGATGGCATTGTTTTTGTTATTTACAAAATCAGTGAATAATTGGTTCTACATATAAAACTGAAGAAAATAAGACCCTGATTGTAGCTGTAATAAAATTAATGTAAAAAATAAAATGGTTGTTTTAAGTAATGATAATAAATGGAGCAATGGAAGTAGCTAACCATTAATGGTAAAGAAAAAAGTGAGAGTGCGTATGTAAGTGAGCACACGGGAAACATATCGTCATTACGGTACTCTACATAAGAATATGAAAACAACACATATTTACTGTTCATATGTATTTTAATTAATGTTTCTGAGTTTAAAAAAAAATTCTACCCACCAGTGGTGGTAAAGTTGAAAGCATAAGGACAGCCAATGTTGTGGTGCATGTTTTTACTCGGATGGCAAAGATGCCAAGTCATCAGCTTCAACTCTAGCTGAAGCTGTAGAACATAAAAACTTTTTCTGTGTTGTTTTTAGTTTTTATTTAACTTTATCTGTGTTATTTTCGTTGGTTTATTAGGATTTTGCTTTATTACAGGTAGTAATTGGCCCAAAAAGTAGGGTAAATAAGGCAAAATTTAGCCAAACATCGAAAGTACCAGACTCAAATTAATTTTCTCCAAAGTTAAATTAATAGTTTTATAGTACTGTACAGAGAATAACTTGTAATTGTTAAGTACTGTAATGAGGTAACAGTCTTTGTAGGGGGCTGATTTCACTTAACCCTAAGAAAACCTCTGCTACAACTATCAAGTAACGTCTTGGAAGACGCACGGTAGTTTTCAAGGTATAGTATAGTACAGTACAGTACAGTATAGTATAGTACAGTACGGTATAGTATAGAACAGAACAGAACAGTATAGTATAGTAAAGTATACAGTAGTATAGTATAGTATGGCATGGTATAGTAGAGTATAGTACAGTACAGTACAGTACAGTACAGTATAGTACAGTACAGTATAGTATAGTACAGTACGGTATAGTGTAGAACAGAACAGTATAGTATAGTATAGTATAGTATGGTAAGGTATAGTATAGCATAGTACAGTACAGTACAGTACAGTACAGTACAGTACAGTATAGTATAGTACAGTACGGTATAGTATAGAACAGAACAGTATAGTATAGTATAGTATACAGTAGTATAGTAGAGTATAGTATAATATGGTATGGTATGGTATGGTATGGTATGGTATAGTATAGTACAGTACAGTACAGTACAGTATAGTACAGTACAGTACAGTACAGTATAGTACAGTATAGTATAGTATAGTACAGTATAGTATAGTGTAGTACAGTAGGGGGCAGTGAAATTTTGCTCAAAGCTGCACTCTTCAGGCATTGTTCCTTATACATATCTAAGACTCCATGCCAAATTTGAAGCTGATATGTCGAGGTTTAGTCTGCCGCATTTTCTACTGAAATTTTTAAATTTACCTACAGTACTAGCCAAACAGCCGCTGTGGCGGTGCAATGTTCTGTTCAGTGTTTATCAACTTTTTTTCATATCTCTTGTTTCATTTAAGTTGTCTTGTTGCAGATGAGTATGGTGCTATGTCTATATTGATTATCAGCCTTTTCTCATTTCTCATTTCAAAAATACCGATTTAAGAGGCAAGAAATTGAGATGGCTAGTTTAGATAATTTGACGTCACTCTATTTTGATGGTAAGAAGACCGCCACTCGTGTGATGATAAAGAATGAAAAGACCGAGAAATGGAGTTCGAGGATGATGGTGAAAGATCATTATGTCATCATGGTTGAGCCTGGCAATGAATATCTCACACATGTGACTCCCAAGACTGGACACGGAAAGCAGATTGCCAAAACTATTCACGAGTTTCTGGTGGAGAAAAATCTAACCCAGCAGCCCATTGTGTGTGTTGGTTGTGATGGAACCAATGTAAATGTAGGATCAGAAAATGGAGTCATTCATCATCTTGAAATGTTACTTGGTCACCCGCTCCATTATTTCATATGTCAACTTCACGGAAATGAGCTGCCTTTCCGCACAGTTTTTTATCACTATGATGGTAAACCAAGTGGTCCTGAGCATTGGCGTGGTCCCATTGGAAAGCAGATCAAGGAGTCTTTGTCTGAGCTTCCAGTTGTCGCCTTCCAGCCAGTCAGTTTCCCTGATTTCCCTGTGTTTAATGATGAAGTGGAGAAAGATCTGTCCTGGGATCAGAAATACCTGTATAGGATTTGTAAAGGAGTTATCACAGGTGTTGTTGAAGATGACTTGGCTGCTATTGAGCCAGGTCCTCCCTGTGTGTCAAGGTGGAACACCTTATGGAGTAGAATCCTCAGGCTGTATGTAGCAACATCAAGACCCAGCCATGAGTTGAAAAGAATTGTTATTACAATAATAAAGTTCAGTGCTCCAATGTGGTTTTACATCAAGATACACCCTTACGTAACACACGGCTCAAGGAACGTATTCCAGTCCCTGCTATATATGAAACACCTGAATAGTGAGGAGGAGACGATAGTGAAGAAGGCTGTCCAGAGAAATGCATACTTCGCCCACACAGATCAACTTCTTCTTGGTATGTGTGCAGATGAGGACACGACTGTTAGAGAAAAAGCTGTCTCATTGATAAGAAAAATTAGAGTGGAGAATCAGCAAAAGGAAGAATGCACTGGCAGATCTAAAGAGGAGGAGGAAGATTCTGATGCTGCTGTTGACGAGAATTTGTTTAACTATACTGATGAGGAGGGTAAAGATGGAGATGGGAATGAGGATGTGCCTCCTGTAGTCAACATGAGAAAGGTGGTGACTCAGAAACTAAAGTGGCAATCAAAAAACTATCATTCCATGATTAACTGGAGGAATGAACTCAAGACTGAGCCTCCTTACATTGCTTCTCTGTCAAATCTACAGGTTAATGACATTCTTGAGACACCATTAGTGGTGCCCAAGTGGCCAAACAGCACTCAGGCGGTCGAGAGAGACATAAAAGTGATGACTGAAGCTTGCACTGTAGTGACGGGATACGAATCAAGAGATGGATATATTAGGCAAAGATTATTGTCTAGGAAAATGATGCACAAAAAAGAATTTCAATATGAACTTGTAATGATTTTCTATACGGTGTACCTGTAAAATAACATGTGAATTAAATCGATGTCACCCATGTATAATTTATCATTATCCTGGAAAACATTAAATGACACATAATTTTTGGTATACACTAAAAGTTGACAAAAAGTCGTTCGCGATGCGGCAGGGTAAGTATGCATGAAATGGCATGAAATTTTGCACAGGTGTTTGTTACAGCCATACAAACGATGCCTGAAAAGTGCAGCCTGCAACTCAAATAAAAGTGTTTTTTCCCTGCCCCCTATAGTACAGTACAGTATAGTATAGTACAGTATAGTATAATATAGTACAGTACAGTATAGTATACCGGTAGTACAGTACAGTACAGTACAGTATAGTATAGTACAGTATAGTACAGTACAGTATAGTATAGCATAGTACAGTACAGTACACTATAGTATACCGGTAGTACAGTACAGTATAGTATAGTACAGTATAGTATAGTATAGTACAGTACAGTATAGTACAGTACAGTATAGTAGAGTACAGTACAGTACAGTATAGTATACCGGTAGTATAGTACAGTACAGTACAGTATAGTATAGTAGAGTATAGTATAGTATAGTATAGTATAGTATAGCATAGTATAGTACAGTAGAGAATAGTATAGTATAGGACAGTACAAAACAGAATGCCACAGAACAGAACAGTACAGTACAGTATACTGTATAGTATAGTACAGTATAGTATAATACAGAACAGTACAGTATAGTACAGTACAGTATAGTACATTACAATACAGTACAGTATAGCATAGTATAGTATAGTACAGTACAAAACAGTATAGTACAGTGCAGTACAATGTAGTAAGTGTAGTATAGTACAGTATAGTATAGTACAGTACAGTATAGTATAATATAGTATAGTATAGTACAGTGATCCCTCAGTTAACGAAATTTCCGTTAACGAATTACCTTCCATAAGATTCTTAACTTCGGTTAACGAGCATTCCCCCAATTAATGAATTCCTTACGAGTGCCCCTCAACATGTTTTCGCTTGCACACTAGCTGTCGTATTAGTCTGCCAATACAGTAATCAGTTCCAGGGCTGAAATTCCTTAGTATTTTAGTAAATATCAAGAAGTTTGTACTATTCAATAATTTTAAAAGTCTTATATTAATTTTTTTTTGTCATTTTAACAATTATTTAACATAATTTAAGTACAGGGAAACTAGTTTTTAGCGCGCCAAACAGCCTGTCAACATACCATACAGGCGTCAGTCTCTGTGTCTTTTCAGTAGAGGTAACATCTTGCGTCAGACTCTCTTCAACATAATCTCTTTTTTTCCGTGTTTCCAGTCAGAGTATTGGTCATTTTGAAATATATTTTACATATTGACAATACGGTGGTCCCTCAGTTAACGAGCACAATTCGTTCCAGAAGGTTGCTCGTTAACCTAAAAATTTATTAGCCAAAACCATTGTTTCAAAGGGTTTTTGGGTAATTGGTTCCAGCTCACCGAAAATTACATACAAACTAAAAATAAATGCAGTAAAGTACACTTACTTTGAGGTGTGCATGTAGAAGGCTCCTGTTTGATGATGATGATGATGATAATTAGAATGGGGGTGGAGAAGAAGGGAGAAGAGAAGGCACTGGGGTGGAAGAGAAGTTACTCCGTGCCGCCATTTCACCCATAAAATTTTATTTCACTTGGTGTAATTGAAGATTATTTTCTTTAAATCAACACTGCAGTGCATTATATAAGTGGTCCCTCGATTAACGAGCACAATTCGTTCCAGAAGGTTGCTCGTTAACAAAAAAATTTGTTAACCGAAACCATTGTTTCAATGGGTTTTTAGGTAACTGGTTCCAGCTCACCGAAAAAATTACATACAAACTAAAAATAAATGCAGTAAAGTACACTTACTTTGAGATGTGCATGTAGAAAGCCGAAACCGAAACCATTGTTTCAATGGGTTTTTGGGTAATTGGTTCCAGCTCACCGAAAATTGCCTAAAGTCAACAAACAAGGTAGTATAAGTACACTTACTTTGAGGTGAGTATATAAAAGGCTCCTGGATGATGATGCTGATGTCAGGAACCTCTGGACTGACAGATTCTCCACCAGGAACATCCTCTCTCCTTCTTGAAATGGAAGGCTGAGGGCTAGCATCTTGTTCCCGCTGCCTTTTAGTGAAGAAACTGTCAATTTTTTTTCTGTGGGGCATCTCTCCTCCTCATTATTAACTAATGTTTGAAGAAGGAGACCACTGTGTCCTCAACATTACACAAAGCTAGTTCAGATTTTCCACATCTGGGTGCTTTGAAGCCAGTTCCCTGAACTTCTCCCAGTTGTAAATCACATCTTTCAAATCTGAAGTTGACATATGGTCAACACTTTCCTTTTTCTCTTCACCACTGTCAGCCTCTAACATCTCATCCAGTTGCTGTAAGTCTTCAGGAGTAAGTTCCTGCTCATGAGACATCACAAGCTCTTCTACATCATCCTCCCCCACTTCAAGGCCCAATGACTGACCAATGGACACAATCTCCTGGTCCAACTCTGCTTCTTCCTGAAATCCCTCAAAATCATGGACAACTGATGGCCACAGTGCTTTCCATGCAGAATTGAGGGATCTAGTGGAGACTTCTTGCCATGAGGACACAATCAATTTTACAGCCTCCAGGATGTAAAATTGTGTCTTCCAGAACTGTGCCAGTGTTAGTTCAGGATCAGTGGAAGTTGCCTGATGACACCGCCTGAACATTTTCTTCATATACAGCTTCTTAAAGTTGCTGATCACCTTCTGGTCCATTGGCTGTATGAATGATGTCGTGTTGGGAGGCAAAAACAACACTTTGACAAAGTCAAATTGAGACTCCAAAGTGCTGGCAAGTTGAGGATCATGACCAGGGGCATTATTCATAAGGGGAAGAGCCTTTAAAGGGAGTTTATTGGTGGTTAGGTAGCACTTCACAGAAGGGCAAATCACCTCAACAGCCCATTCATTAAAGAGCTGTCTTGTTGCCCATGCCTTACGGTTGGACTTCCAATAAACTCCAAGCCGTCCTCTTACCACTTTTTGTTGCTTGAACACCGTGGGGTTCTCAGAGTGGTAGACAAGCATACGCTTCAATTGGAAATACCCTGAAGCATTGGCACCAAGCAATAGAGTGAGACGGTATTTCTGGGTTTATGCCCAGGTAAAGAGGCTTCATCTCTGGTGATGAATGTCCTTTTGGGCATCTTTTTCCAGAACAGCCCAGTTTCGTCCACATAGAACACTTGCTGTGGAAGTTAATTTTCTGTATCCATCAGTTCTTTAAACTCCACTAAAAATTTTGCTGCTGCTTCCTTATCAGCACTGGCAGCCTCATCATGCCTAACAACACTAAAAATGTCACTTCTTTTCTTAAATTTTTCGAACCAGCCCTTGCTGGCCCTAAACTCTTCAAATTCTGTGCCTGAAGAACCAGGTTGATCTGTCTTTAAATGTTCGTAAATCTCCCTGGCTCTTTCACAAATAAAATCAGTAGAAACTGAATCACCTTTCATCTGTTTTCCCTAATCCAAATGAGAAGTAACCTCTCTGTTTCTGCTATTAGGGATCGACCTTTAAACACTCTGGTAGATTTGTCTCTCACTTTCACTTCCTTGAATTTGCCTTTCTGTGCAAGACTTGTCGACACAGTTGATGTCGACATGCCATATTCTTTGCTAAGCACATTTGTTCTAATGCCTTCTCCATGTTTCTTAATAATTTCCAGTTTCACTTGGATTGAAATCGCTTTTCTTGATTTCTTGGGACCCATGCTGGATTGAAAAACAATTTCAACATGTGATATTTTAAGTTTAATTGCTGTAAATAAAGAATATTGTCTATAAATCAACACTGCACTGTGCTATATATCATCAATATGTAAAATAAATTTCAAAATGACCAATAATTTGACTGGAAACACAGAAAAAAAGCATTTATGTTGAAGAGAGTCTGAAGCAAGATGTTACCTCTACTGAAAAGACACAGACACTGACGCCTGCTTGGTGTGTTGACAGGCTGTTTGGCGCGCTAAAAACTAGTTTCCCTATTTTCAATTATGTTAAATAATTGTTAAAATGACGAAAAAAATTAATATAAGACTTTTAAAATTATTGAATAATACAAACTTCTTGACATTTACTAAAATAGTTAGGAATTTAAGCCCTAGAACCGATTACTGTATTGGCGGACTAATACGACAGCTAGTGTGCAAGCGAAAACATGCTGAGGGGCGCTCGTAAGGAATTCGTTAATCGAGGGAAAACTCGTTAACAAAAGTTAAGAATGTCATGGAAGATAATTCGTTAACCGAAATCTCATTAACCGAGGCGCTCGTTAACCGAGGGATCACTGGTGTATAGTACAGTCGGCCCTTAACATATGCGGGTTTAGCATACACGAATTTGCAAATATGCGGATTTGCAAATACACTGATTGCCCCGCTGGAGGAATATTCTGTACATTGAAGTAATTGAAGTACATTCAATTCGCGCGTGGCACCGAACACAGGACGCAGCCCGCTCCAGCAACCTCAGACACTCACGCATAGCTCTCCCTCACTCAGTCAGTCTTGCTGTAACCACATGCTTGTGTTGACATCAGCATTGTAGTTGCAAAAATATTACATTTCTGTGAATGTATTATATCAAGCACAGTATGAATAGAATATCACTAATATAACAGTATTTTAACCGAGAACTATTAGAAAAACGAGTAACATATCTTGAACATCGGAAGGTTAGGTAAAGTCTTTTGTTTTCATGTAGTTTATCCTGATTTACATTAAAATACATTACGTTTCAGCAAAACTACTATTTCTTTCTGAGAATATGGAAATGTAATATTTTTGCTGAAATGACGTACGTATTACAGTGGAAAGTGACGAAAGCAATGACTTTCGCTTTCTTTCGTTCAAAAGATGTTACCGTAATCGCTTTTCGAATGGTTTTCAGTTAAAAAACTGTTGTATTACAATAATATTCTATCCTAATTCGCTTGTGATGCAAGTTTTTTTAACTGAAAACCATTTGAAAAGTGATTACGGAAACATCTTTTGAACGAAAGAAAGCGAGTCATTGTTTTCGTCACGATTTTATCCCACTTTCCACAGTAATACGTACGTCATATCAGCAAAAATATTACATTTCCGTGAATGTAGTATATCAAGCACAGTATGAATAGAATATCATTGTAATATAGCAGTATTTTAACCGAAAACTATTAAAAAAACGAGTAACATCTCTTGAACATCGGAAGGTTGAATAAAGTCTTTTGTTTTCGTCATGTATTTTATCCTATTTTACATTGAAATACATCACGTTTCAGCAAAACTACTATTTATTTCTGAGAATATAGTCATTCAGGCACAGTTTAGGTAAAATATACATGTGTTGTAACATTTAATTTAGCTGAAAACTTTTCGAAAAACACGTACCCTCTAGCCCTGTTAAGAGAGAAGGCTGGGAGGAGCTGTTTGGTGCTTAAGATGATGACAATGAAAATGATTTTGATGGACTTTAATGAAAATATTCAGAAATATGGTATCGTAGTATTTATTCAAGTGAATTAGGATAGAATATTATTGTAATACAACAGTAGTGACGATGTGGAGGAGGCGGATGGATAGAGCGGGGAGGAGTGGTGACTGGCGGGAGCAGGGACGAGTGGAGATGCCAGCCAGTACATTACGGGTGTACAGTATTAATTGTTTTTATAGCTCTTTTTGCATTTTAATATTATATACTGTAGTGGACGTCTCCCCTACAAGCTGCCACGCACCACCTGTTACCGCCTTCCCTAGCAACCAAGCGTATCCGCATTCCATTGCCCGCCGTATCCTAGCAACGGAACTAGTCACCGGCTACTTCTCGGGTTTTCCCAACATGACTCATAGAGGACTGGCGGCTGCTGCTCGGTGTATATAAGCTCTGTCTCTCCATTGAGATGCATTCTGACCAATCTTCTTGAACAAGCAACATCTCCTCCAGCAAGCTCCACACTGTTAACATTTCATTCAACCAGGAGGCCAGCAACAGGCAACATCTTCTCTAACGGAGCTCCTGCACACATACCTCCTTAGACAAGCTACTCACCGCACGTCTCTACCAAGCAGCCCCTCACCACACAGCACCTCCAGCACCAGACTGTCTATCATATAACTTATATATTATACAAGAAAACCACATTAGAGTTTCCTTCCATCCTGAGTGCTAGACAACTTTAATATCTCGATACCCCTACAATGGTGACTCCCGGAGATAAGCACTCACACAGGATGGAGGACGGACGGATCTCTCTGCCGATTTTCAACCACAACGTCGAGGACTGGCTTGACCATGTGGAAGCAGCCCTCGCCGGCTCACGAGCGACCGACGAACAAAAGTATTGCGCCCTGCTTTGTGCCTTACCCACGGAAGTGGCCACGCGGGTCTCACAAACCATTTCCAACCCTCCAGATCACAACAAATTCGCTACCCTGCGGGCTGCCTTGAAGACGTGTTATCAACAGACCAGCCCCAATCTCCTGCAAGATCTATCCTCTACCTCCCTCGGGAACTCAACCCCGGGACGTCTCTGGGAGGAGATGTGTCGGCTGAACTCCCGTCACACAGACAGACTCCCCGACTCTATCCTGCGCCAGCTTCACGCACAAAAGCTACCCACAGAAGTACGCAACATCCTGTCCGCAGTAGATTACTCTACGACACCGGAACTATATGCAACCGCGGCAGATAGAATTTTTAACGAATGCGCTGCTGCACCCCTTGCCGCCACGGTCACACCAGTACCTACCATCGAACTTGTAAGCCGGGTCAACACCCCTCAGCCGAGCAATTCCTCACAAGACATCAAGGACCTGTTGCAAATTTTGAACCGCAGGATGGACACTGTTGAGCAGTTCTGCTCCTCCATACCCGCTGCTGCGCCGGTTCCTGACTCACACACTACGCCCTACAAGTTCCGACACACAGCAGCCAACCCCCAGCACAACAAATTTACCCTCTGCTGGTATCACCAGACTTTCGGCCGCTATGCTCGAAACTGTGAGCCCTATTGCACCTATTCGGGAAACGGCAACACCGGAGGCTGGTAGACGCCTCAGCCTCCGTCCCTCCAGGCGTCTCATTACTGCGCGTCACCGACCGCACCTCCGGCAAGAAGTTTCTCATCGACACCGGTTCATCGGTCAGCCTCATCCCTCCCTCACTACGAGACAAGTCAAAGCAACCCTCGTATGACCTGTTCGCTGCCAACGGTACCTCCATCGCCTCCTACGGCGTACGCACCCTCGCCTTAGACCTCGGTCTGCCCAAGACTCTGCGTTGGTTATTCGTGATAGCAGACGTGTCTCAACCCATCCTTGGTTTCGACTTCCTCACCTTCCACAAGCTCGGCGTCAAACCAAGTCATCTATGCCTCATTCATGAGCCTACAGCACGCAAGATCCAGGGTTCTCGTGCCAGACACACGGACGCTATCACCTGTCTTGCGCCTTCCAACGAGTTCTCCTCCCTGCTCGACGAATTCAAGGAGCTTTTCTCACCCCGAGTCTCCCTACCCCCACCACCTACGTCGGGAATTTTCCACCACATCGAAACCAAAGGACCACCAGTCTTTTCACGCCCTCGCCGCCTGCGCCCTGAGCTCCTGTACACAGCCAAAGCAGAATTCAACAAACTACTGCAAGACGGCATCATTCGCCCTTCAAGGAGTCCCTGGGCATCGCCTCTTCACATGGTTCCTAAGCAAACACCCGGCGAGTGGAGGGTGTGTGGCGACTACAGAGCCCTGAATCTCGTCACCAAACCTGACAGGTACCCTATTCCGCATGTCCAGGACTTTCACCACAAACTTCATGGCAAGACTATCTTCTCGAAGATCGACTTGGAGCGTGCCTTCCACCAGATCCCAGTAGCACCGGCAGATACCCAGAAGACAGCCATCACCACTCCGTTCGGACTCTTCGAGTACACTTTCATGAGTTTTGGCTTACGCAATGCAGCACAGACTTTCCAGAGGTTCATGGACCATATGCTTCGCGACCTCGATTTTGTCACCGTCTACATTGACGACATCCTCGTCGCATCTTCGACGCCTGCCGAGCACCACCACCACCTACAACTCCTTCTCCAACGCCTGCAGAACAACAACATGAAAGTTCATCCTGCTAAGTGCGTCTTTGGAACCTCGGCCATCGATTTCCTCGGTCACAGAGTCTCGCCCAGTGGCATACAACCCCTACCACAGAAGATAACCGCGATTAGGGAGTTCCCCAAACCTGAAACGGCGAAGAAACTCCGGGAGTTCCTGGGTTTAGTCAACTACTACCACCGCTTCATTGACAAAGCTGCCACCGTCCTAGCCCCCCTACACGACCTTCTCAAGGGACGCCCAAAGAAGTCTCACAAGTCTCTCATGTGGACTCAAGAGGCTACTACGGCATTCACCACTATCAAACAGCACATCACACGCCTCACCCTCCTGGCCCACCCCGCACCTAACGCCCGGACCACTCTCACAACAGACGCTTCTTCTACTGCAGTGGGCGCCGTCTTACAGCAGGAGATCAACGGAACTTTCATGCCCGTTGCTTTCTTCTCACAACGGCTTCAACCACCACACCTCAAGTACAGCGCTTTTGATCGAGAACTCCTGGCCATATACTTGGCTGTCAGACATTTCCAACACTTCCTCGAGGCCCGTCAGTTCACCATCTTCACTGATCACAAGCCCCTCGTCCACGCTTTCGCTTCAGCTTCCCAGTCACATACACCTCGTGTCCTGCGCCACTTGGCTTACATCTCGGAGTTCTCCAGCGACGTCCAACACATTAAAGGCAGCCACAACGAGATCGCCGACGCCCTCTCTCGTTGTATATCCGCCATTCTTCCCTCATCTCCACCCATTGATTATGGGCAGCTAGCCGCGGCTCAAGAGAAAGACGAAGACCTGGCAGCTTACAAGACATCCCCCTCAGGCCTCATACTCCAAGAACTCCCTGTTCCTGGCACAAAGATAAAATTGTGGTGCGACGTATCCTGTGGACAGCCTAGACCGTTCGTGCCTCACGTCCACCGCCGCGCTGTTTTCGACCGCATCCATGGTCTCAGCCACCCGGGTGTGCGGGCCTCCCAGCGCCTCCTCACGCAACGTGTCGTCTGGCCCGGCATCAAGTCTGATACTAAGAAATGGGCTGCCCAGTGCCTAGCCTGCCAGTCCTCCAAAATACATCGTCACATACGGGCCCCCTTACAAGCCTTTCCTATTCCCAAAGGACGTTTTCAAGTAGTACACCTCGACATCGTGGGACCTCTTCCATCATCCTACGGTAGCACCTACATCTTCACCTGCATCGACCGTTTCACCAGGTGGACAGAAGCAATTCCCATGCCCAACGCTACAGCAGAGACTACTGTCCGCGCCTTCATGTCCGGTTGGGTTTCCCGTTTTGGCCCCCCCCGCTACCGTAATCACTGACCGAGGAGTACAGTTTGAGTCACAACTCTGGCAGCACCTCCTACAGTTCCTCGGCACGTCTAGACAACGCACTACAGCATACCACCCTCAAGCCAACGGCATGGTAGAACGTTTTCACCGGCAGCTGAAGGACGCACTCAAGGCACAGCACGACCCTTACAGCTGGACTGATGCGCTTCCCTTAGTGCTCCTCGGCATCCGTGCGTCACACAAGGAGGATATGGACTGTAGCCCAGCAGATCTGACACTAGGCGAGCCCCTTCGGCTACCCGGGGATTTTTCACTCCCTCCTGATCCCAATCAAGCCACTCCAGCCGTTCGTCACGACTTACTCCAAAAGCTACGACAAGCAGTTTCTGCATTCAGAGCTACTGCTCCACGCCAGCCTACTCGGCGCCCTGAACACATCCCTCCTGCACTACTCACAGCCGAGTATGTTTTCGTCAGGCATGATGCTCACCGCAACCCATTACAACGCCCCTACGATGGACCCTTCCAGGTGGTTACCCGTTCTGCAAAGTTCCTGACAATTATCCGGAATGGCAGACATGACACCGTCAGCATAGACAGAGTCAAACCGGCCGCCTTACCCGTCGGGCCCCCAGCCCAGCAGCACCATCAACAAACTACGCCTGCACCAGTCCACCCGCAGTTACCACCGGCAGCAACACCACGCCCACGACATTTCTGGGCACCCTCCTTTCACCCTCATGTACAACCTGCTCCTGTCATAGAACCTGAACCTGTAGTAAGCCTCCCTCCTATCATAGAACCTGCTCCTGTCATAGACCCTCCTCCTGTCATAGAACCTGAACCTGCTCCTGCCATGGACCCTCCTCCTGACGCAGCCCCTGCAGCAGCAGGAGCACAACAACCATTGCTTGTACAACCTCCTCTAATCCCAAACCCTCTTTCTCCTCCTAATTCTCCCACAGGTTTTGTGTCACTGGACGGAGTTGTTACACGTAGCGGTCGAGTCGTACATACACCTGCCCGGTATGTGTTATGTGTGGGACACAACCCGGACAACATCCAGCCTCCCGCCGCGCCGGGAGGGGAGGGGGAGTATTGTAGTGGACGTCTCCCCTACAAGCTGCCACGCACCACCTGTTACCGCCTTCCCTAGCAACCAAGCGTATCCGCATTCCATTGCCCGCCGTATCCTAGCAACGGAACTAGTCACCGGCTACTTCTCGGGTTTTCCCAACATGACTCATAGAGGACTGGCGGCTGCTGCTCGGTGTATATAAGCTCTGTCTCTCCATTGAGATGCATTCTGACCAATCTTCTTGAACAAGCAACATCTCCTCCAGCAAGCTCCACACTGTTAACATTTCATTCAACCAGGAGGCCAGCAACAGGCAACATCTTCTCTAACGGAGCTCCTGCACACATACCTCCTTAGACAAGCTACTCACCGCACGTCTCTACCAAGCAGCCCCTCACCACACAGCACCTCCAGCACCAGACTGTCTATCATATAACTTATATATTATACAAGAAAACCACATTAGAGTTTCCTTCCATCCTGAGTGCTAGACAACTTTAATATCTCGATACCCCTACAATACTGTATATTACGTTTCAACAAAACTACTATTTATTTATGAGAATATGCAAACGTAATATTTTTGCTGAAATGATGTACGAATTACAGTGGAAAGTGGGATAAAATTGTGATGAAAGCAATGACTTTCGCTTTCTTTCATTTAAAAGATGTTACCGTAATCGCTTTTCGAATGGTTTTCAGTCGTGGGATTATGAGGCTAATGATAGGATAGAATATTATTGTAATACAGTAAGGTACAACAGTTTTTTAACTGAAAACCATTCGAAAAGTGATTACGGTAAAATTTTTTGAACAACGAAAGAAAGCGAAAGTCATTGATTTCGTCATGATTCTATCCCACTTTCCACTGTAATATGTACGTCATTTCAGCCCAAATATTACATTTCCATATTTATTTCTGAGAATATATTCATTCAGTCACAGTTAAGGTGAAATATACTTGTGATGTAATATTTTAATGAAAATACGATATCATAGTTTTCTTTTGTTTCAAATTTAATTCACAAAGATTGATGTTTCAAGTGTAATGAACAAAAATTTATGTACAATATCTATAAGTAAACTTTTAAAAATGAATACTTTGTCTTACATCGTCCTGTGCAAACCATACCATGCATTTGATTACTTTGGGCTTGCTATGATGACACAAGAGATCTGCCCTGGCAACTGTACAGACACTCTCATCTGGTGGTGCGTTGGTGTGTCGTTTCCAATGTTTACTGGAAGTTACTGGTAAGTATTTTTCAACCTAACGAAACTATTACCCGTTTAGAGGTCGACCCCCAATTTTTTGCCAAATAATTTGGTCTTAAAAACTTGAACTACACACAGGTATATACGGTAAATAAGGACATGGGCGGCCAGGGTTTTTTTTGGAGGGGATGGGGGCAGCAAATGTACACGGATTCTTAACATTCACATTCTCTGTTACCTTACTTGTATATTATTTGTAATTCGAAACCCATTCCCCAAATATGCAACTGTATATTTTCAGCCTTCTGGCTGCCAAGCTCTTTCAATAAACCGTTAATTATTATTATTATTATTATTAACCCCCGCGTATGTTAAGGGCCGACTGTATAGTACAGAATAGAACAGTATAGTATAGTACAGTATAGTATAATATAATATAGTACAATACAGAATAGTACAGTACAGAACAGTACAGTCCAGTACAGAACAGAACAGCACAGAACAGTACAGTATACTGTATAGTATAGTACAGTACAGTATAGAATAGTACAGTATAGTACAGAACAATATAGTACAGTACAGTACAATGCAGTACATATATAGTGCAGCATAGTATAGTACAGCAAAGTACAGTACAATATAGTACAGTACAGCATCGTACAGTTCAGTATTGTATAGTTTAGTACAGTACAGTATAGTACAGTACAATACAGTACAATACAGCATCGTACAGTCCAGTATTGTATAGTTCAGTACAGTACAGTACAGTACAGTATAGTATAGTATAATATGGTACAGTAAAGTACAGTACAATATAGTACAGTACAGCATCGTACAGTTCAGTATTGTATAGTTTAGTACAGTACAGTATAATGCAGTTACTAGAACACCCAGAAATTCTGTAAGGAGGGAGCAAAATTGCATGGCCAAAGGCCGAGCTAGCAGGATTTTTTAAGCAATTTGGTGAAAGCTGAGACTTAATAAATTGTTTTATACAGCTAAAACCCAGCAAAAAAATTGGCAAATAATCAGAGTTTTACATAATTTTGGGTCAAAATATAATATTTGATTATTTTATATTAAAAAAACATATTTCCTTAGATGATAAACTGATTACAATTGGCCACATTTAGATATTGATAAGTAAAGGGTTTTAATGCAACAGTATAATGAATAAATTAGGAAAGTTTTATAATATTTTTTTAGAAACGAACGTGTGTGTGTGTGTGTGTGTGATGATAATAATAATAATAATAATAAACGGTATATTAATAGAGTTGCAGACGGTGGCTGAAAATATACAGACTTACATTTGATTTAGACATAATGATATAATATGCATTGAATACATTTACAGGGCTATACAGTACTTAAAGCAGGAGTTGTTTATTATTCTAACAATAGATGGGATGGTGCTGTTCTTATATCTATCGGTGCGGGCTCTTATGGGCTGAATTTTGTTGTAGTGGCGGACTGTGCGGGTTGGGTGGGGGGCTACAGGTGGCAGGAGGTGGCGATGACGAGGGTGGTGCAGTAGTCCACTGCCAAACCTTTCCAGTGCTTGGTGGTGGAGGTCACTCAGGGATGGCATTTCCAGGGTGGAGAGAGTGTTGGTGTAGCCTGAGTATTATGCGCCGAGCATGATTCTGCAGGCCGTTTTCTGTACCTTCTCTAGCTGACGTTGTTGGGTAGAGTTGAGAGAAGACAACCAGGCTGGTGACGCATACGTTAGTTTGGGGAGAATAAAGGCGTCGTAGATGGTCCTCAGCTCTGGCGTGGGTGTCCCAAGTGACCTAAGTCGTCGTAGCATGTAGAGACGATACGAGGCTGCCTTGACTGTGTTATTTACATGGGCCTTCCAGTCAAGTTTGTTGTCTAGAGTTACACCCAGGAGTTTGGCAGACTGCACCAGCTGGAGAGGATGGGCATCCACTGTGACAGCTGGGGCTTGCACTGGAGTGGTGGCAGTATTGATGTGCATGATTACGGTTTTGGTGTGGTTGATGGTGACCTTGTTCTCCGTAGTCCATGCCTGTAGCCTGTCCAGGGTGCCTTGTAGCAATGAGTAGTCTGGTGCGGTGTTGTCCACTGAAACCCCCACAGTGCAGTCATCCACATACTTCCACCTGTGTGTGCGTGTGTGTGTGTGTGTATGTGTATGCATGCATGTATGTATGTGTATATATATATATATATATATTTCATTTTTAGTCCATATAACACACGGACTTTGAACATATAATCAACGACCTCACCAGCCAGGACTCGAACCCTCGACCTAATGCATGGGACCAGGGAACGTTACCGACCATACCACAAGAGCACTAAAAGCAGTTCTATACTATGTGATATTTCACACAAAGCCTGTTCATCGAGCTCTTGTGCTCTTGTGGTATGGTCGGTAATGTTCCCTGGTCCCATGCATTAGGTCGAGGGTTCGAATCCTGGCTGGTGAGGTCGTTGATTATATGTTCAAAGTCAGCGTGTTATATGGACTAAAAATGAAGTATACATGGTTCCTCGTGTTTCATACCAGCTGAATTCGGTAAAATGCTATTGACATCCACATAAGCAGCACGAGCAGTTCCCAATGAGAGGTTCACGGCGCCATCAGCTCGATGAACAGGCTTTGTGTGAAATATAACAGAGTCTAGAACTGCTTTTAGTGTCCTTGTGGCCTAGCGGGTAAGCGTTCCCTAGTCACACCCTGTAGGTCGAGGGTTCGATTCCTTGCTGGTGAGGTCGTTGATTATATGTTCAAAGTCCGCGTGTTATATGGACTAAAAATGAAGTATATATATGTACCTCGCGTTTCATACCAGCTGGATTCAGTAAAATGCTACTGACACCACATAAGAGGCACGGGCAGTTTCCCATTGAGGTTCACGGCGCCATCAGCTCGATGAACAGGCTTTGTATGAAATATAACAGAGTCTAGAACTGCTTTTAGTGTCCTTGTGGCCTAGCGGGTAAGCGTTCCCTAGTCACACCCTGTAGGTCGAGGGTTCGATTCCTTGCTGGTGAGGTCGTTGATTATATGTTCAAAGTCCGCGTGTTATATGGACTAAAAATGAAGTATATATATGTACCTCGCGTTTCATACCAGCTGGATTCAGTAAAATGCTACTGACACCACATAAGAGGCACGGGCAGTTTCCCATTGAGGTTCACGGCGCCATCAGCTCGATGAACAGGCTTTGTATGAAATATAACAGAGTCTAGAACTGCTTTTAGTGTCCTTGTGGCCTAGCGGGTAAGCGTTCCCTAGTCACACCCTGTAGGTCGAGGGTTCGATTCCTTGCTGGTGAGGTCGTTGATTATATGTTCAAAGTCCGCGTGTTATATGGACTAAAAATGAAGTATATATATATATATATATATATACATATATATATATATATTATATATATATATATATATATATATATATATATATACCCTGTATACAGTAGTACCCTGATTTACACGGTCAATTGAACCCACGGGGTACCGCGGAAAGTGAAAACCGCGTAAAGTGAACAACAGAACATATGGGATTAATTCCAATAGCGACTGGCCCTACCCCCAAACTCCACCTTTTCCGACACAATACCTATGTTGTAGTAAAAATAACATCTTAATTTTATGATGGTATGCACACACAATTAATATTTAAGAGAAATACAGTCGCCAGGTTAATGTCCATTCAAATAATGGACTCAAATCCCCCCCCCCCTCTCTTCCCAGCTCACTGGCCCCTACCTCTCTGAGAAATGTTTGGGTGAAAACACTAGATTTTAACGTTTAGTAATAAATAATACCTCAGACTAATGTTTATATTCAAAATGATCATCATATTGTAAGAATTCCAGCAATGTAAATTATATTCTGGCCGGGTAATTCGTATGAATTTTATGAGCTAAATAAAAAATTATACTTTGCCTGCGTATATGAGTAGATGCACCACGGTAAGTGAAAGTCTGGTTCTGGCGAGGTACCTCGTAGATGAGAAATCGCCAGGATTCGAACCCACGGCCCACAAGCCTATGACTGTGACCGGGGAACGCTAACCGCTGGACCACCAGGATACTAAAAGCAGTCCTAGACTTTGTTATATTTCACACAAAGCCTGTTCAACGAGCTTATGGCGCCGTGAACCTCTAATGGGGACCACCCGTACCACTTAGGTGGTCAGAGTAACGTTTTACCAAATCCGGCTTCGAAGCACGAGGATCCATATATATTTCATTAGCCCAATAAAGCACGCGGACTTCTACATACAATGGGTTCGAATCCTGGCGGGTTGAGGTGTTGATTGTATGTAGAAGTCCGCGTGCTTTATTGGGCTAATGAAATATATATGGATCCTCGTGTTTCGAAGCCGGATTTGGTAAAACGTTACTCTGACCACCTAAGTGGTACGGGTGGTCCCCATTAGAGGTTCACGGCGCCATAAGCTCGTTGAACAGGCTTTGTGTGAAATATAACAAAGTCTAGGACTGCTTTTAGTATCCTGGTGGTCCAGCGGTTAGCGTTTCCCGGTCACAGTCATAGGCTTGTGGGCCGTGGGTTCGAATCCTGGCGGGTTGAGGTGTTGATTGTATGTAGAAGTCCGCGTGCTTTATTGGGCTAATGAAATATATATGGATCCTCGTGTTTCGAAGCCGGATTTGGTAAAACGTTACTCTGACCACCTAAGTGGTACGGGTGGTCCCCATTAGAGGTTCACGGCGCCATAAGCTCGTTGAACAGGCTTTGTGTGAAATATAACAAAGTCTAGGACTGCTTTTAGTATCCTGGTGGTCCAGCGGTTAGCGTTCCCCGGTCACAGTCATAGGCTTGTGGGCCATGGGTTCGAATCCTGGCGGGTTGAGGTGTTGATTGTATGTAGAAGTCCGCGTGCTTTATTGGGCTAATGAAATATATATGGATCCTCGTGTTTCGAAGCCGGATTTGGTAAAACGTTACTCTGACCACCTAAGTGGTACGGGTGGTCCCCATTAGAGGTTCACGGCGCCATAAGCTCGTTGAACAGGCTTTGTGTGAAATATAACAAAGTCTAGGACTGCCTTTAGTATCCTGGTGGTCCAGCGGTTAGCGTTCCCCGGTCACAGTCATAGGCTTGTGGGCCGTGGGTTCGAATCCTGGCGGGTTGAGGTGTTGATTGTATGTAGAAGTCCGCGTGCTTTATTGGGCTAATGAAATATATATGGATCCTCGTGTTTCGAAGCCGGATTTGGTAAAACGTTACTCTGACCACCTAAGTGGTACGGGTGGTCCCCATTAGAGGTTCACGGCGCCATAAGCTCGTTGAACAGGCTCTGTGTGAAATATAACAAAGTCTAGGACTGCTTTAGTATCCTGGTGGTCCAGCGGTTAGCGTTCCCCGGTCACAGTCATAGGCTTGTGGGCCGTGGGTTCGAATCCTGGCGGGTTGAGGTGTTGATTGTATGTAGAAGTCCGCGTGCTTTATTGGGCTAATGAAATATATATGGATCCTCGTGTTTCGAAGCCGGATTTGGTAAAACGTTACTCTGACCACCTAAGTGGTACGGGTGGTCCCCATTAGAGGTTCACGGCGCCATAAGCTCGTTGAACAGGCTTTGTGTGAAATATAACAAAGTCTAGGACTGCTTTTAGTATCCTGGTGGTCCAGCGGTTAGCGTTCCCCGGTCACAGTCATAGGCTTGTGGGCCGTGGGTTCGAATCCTGGCGGGTTGAGGTGTTGATTGTATGTAGAAGTCCGCGTGCTTTATTGGGCTAATGAAATATATATATATATATATATATATATATATATATATATATATATATATATATATATACAGTAAGCTCTCGCCAATAACGTTTAATAGGTGCCTGAAAAATGCCGTTATTTGTGTGACATTAAAATACATGTAAAAAGGGTTTATTGGTGCTGCCGCCTCAAGAATTTCACCCAATTTTTCCTCTTAGAAGCCCTCCAAACAGTTTTTGTTTGCTGAAATAAAAAGAATTGCTATTATATCATCAAAATAAAGAGTTTGAGTAATATAACACTTAGCTGTGGAGTTTTTGAGGTGCTTGGTGCGATGCTTGTTCCGTATCTGAGGGACGCTAACACTTGCACTGTCTTTCATTCTACAAGCTAACCATTTCACAAGAAAATGCTCTGTTATCACGAACAACCTGTTTCTATCATTTTTATCATTCATAGCTCGCCTCGCATTTCCATCACTACCGAAATATTTCTCAACCAGCGCAATACTCTTCTTGGTCTCCTTTAAGTTCCTCTTAATATTTCGCACTGTAGACTCAGGACAGTTCAATTTCCTCACAATATCAATGTTCCCTGCACGACTTTCAATGAGCTCACAATTTCTTCTTCATCCTTGACTGAGTAGGCATGCTTCTTGTGGCTTTTTCTCTGAGCTTTGGGGTCTTTTTTCTCATTCACTTTAAAAGTTCCTGGGCATTCAGGCGGTAAATCACTCCCTCCACCACCTCCCCTAACCCCCACAAGCAAAAATGCGAAAGCCATTGTTGATTACCGACCCTCGCAACCACTGATTATAGAGGCAAAAATCTCACACGTGGGCGCAGCGCTGTATTCTACGGAGCATATGTGAGAGTGAGGGGGGAGTGAGGCTGAGCGGACAACTACGTCATCAACATGGAGGCAAAGAAACGCTTTCATTGATGAGCTCGGACGCTTCCTGCAAAATCTCCATTATTCAAGAGAATCCAGACATTATTTTCGAAAATGGGTATCTATTGTAACTTACCGTTATTGTCGAAAACGTTATTGTGGAAGTTGTTATTGGCTAGCTGTGGGAGCTGTGGCGAGACGTGCTGGTGCCACATAGTACCACAAACAGAGAGAGAGTGGTGCAATTAGTAAGTGAATTGGGTAAGGAGCAACAATAAGGACAATGCGGGAGACACGATAAAAACATGTAACGGCGGCACCAGTGTGGTAAGGAAATCTGCGTGACGTTATCTCAGAGGCCTGCCTTGGCAACTTGGGCGTGTGCGGGAGCTTTAAATTGGCAATCATGAGCAAATTGAGGTTTATTTCCTTTATTTTCAGACCAAATGGGACCTATTAGGCAGACAAAAGTTCACTTTTGCCTGACCAGGGGGTGACATGTAGGATTCCAGCATCTGACCACGGACGGTTAAGGAACCGTGGTTTTAAGGGTTGGGTGGGGGGGCCCATGGGCGCGCTAGTGAGTATACATAGTACAGTAGAACGTCAATTTAATTTAAGATTATTGATTTAAAGCGACACCCACAATTAAGGACTGTTTTAATTTAAAACATATCTTTCCTATTTTGCGCCTAATGTTTCCGACCAGACGCGTCTCTGGCCACGCTACACGGCTGCCCGCCACCCTCACACATCCTCAGTTCTCACACCGACGCTCTAGTGAACGGACATACTGTGTGACACTATCTCCTTCTAACACGTTTATCAACCATCGCCATTATGTCCAAGAGGCCAGCCATTACATCATTAACCCCCACAGGCCAAGAAATCAAGGCAAACAATCACACTGGAGCAGAAAAACAAGGTGCTGGAAGCACTGCAGCATGGAAATGGTGTTTCCCACGTGTCACACCACTAGACAGTGATGTGGATGATGAGCTGGTCGAGTTGGGCTCTGCATCTTCAGAGGATGAATTGCCTAACTAAAGTTGAGTGAAAATCTATTTTTGATAGCATAAAGTAATTAAAAAAATAAGTCGAGAGGAAAGTGAGTGCTGGGTGAGTCAGGCGGGTGGTGAGTGGCACCAGCGTGACCAGCCTCTCACATCAGATGATCGCTGGTAAACAGACCATTTCACGTCTCATAATTTTAGCTGTGTTGATTTCTGAGTGTTTGTTTCAACATAATACGACAAAAAACAATGTTTTGTTTATTCTAGATGGGCTGAGGTGCATCTGGGCAGACTGTCAGTCTTTATAGTATTTTGTGTTTCCCTCAAGTACCAAACTAAATTATTCCGTTGAAACAACACTTTGATTTAGTGCGAATTCTGTTTAAAGCGACCTCTCTTGGAACATATCTCGTGTTATATTGACATTCTACTGTATAGTATAGTATAGTATAGTATAGTATAGTATAGTATAGTATAGTACAGTACAGTATAGTATTGTACAGTACAGCTCCTCCCCTTATGACGGGGTTACGGACCCAAATCTAGGTCGAAAGTCAAAATGGTCATAAGTCGAAAATGCTTCAATAATACATAGAAAATCTAAAATGGGTGTCTCTTTTTCTTCTCACCACCACAAAACTCTCACTTTTAAGGTTGCCAGTTATTTTAAAGTGAATTACAAACGAAAATTTTGTCAGTACACAGTGCGATCACTGAGGTTGGGAGTCGAAAAAACGTAATTTGACAAAATTTTGGTACGACTGGGACGGTCGTATGTCCGGGTGGTTGTAAGTCGAGTCCGTCGTAAGTCTGTGAGGAGCTGTATACAGAATATCACAGAAGGAATAAAATATAGAAAAGAATATTGACTTAGAAAATATAAGCAAAGAAATATAAGATAGATACTTATAGACAGAAAGACTAAGAAAATAAGATTAATAGAAAATATAGATATGAAGCAAGTACATAAGTATTGAAGAATAAATAGAACAAATATGAAGTAAAAACAAACTCCCTTACAACAGAGGTATGGTAGGTGACACAGATGTATGGTAGGTGACACAGAGGTATGGTAGGTGACACAGAGGTATGGTAGGTGACACAGAGGTATGGTATGTGACACAGAGGTATGGTAGGTGACACAGATGGCAAGATATGCCGAGATATTCCCAAATAATTTTATATATCTCGTCACTTCCTGAATTATAATAAAATACATTCCTAGACCATATTTGTGCCAAGTTATATGAAATTCCTATTTATCGACGGGTTACTCTATTATTAGTAGTGTTACAGTGATATCCCCCTTAGCCGGAACAACTGGTGCAGAGATCCTCTGGGAAAAAACTCCCTTACCCCCGGAATTTTATCGGTTTTTCCGAAAAATTCCAGCTTTCGGAACGATTTTCCGAGAAAATTTCAATTTCGGATATCGGAGAGTTCCGGGTTTAAGGGATTCCGGCTAACGAAGATATTACTCTATTATTATTATTATATTTTGCCCCACAGGCCCTGACGTGGGTCATTGACCTGTGTCCTGGTGGGCTAATCCAGTGAGAAAAAACCTCTTACCTTCTCCAGTACAAGAGAGAAGATGTCCATTAGTGACTTGTGACTTATCTCGGCCTGGGGCAGCTACCGATAAGTTTACTTGTTGCCGAGATAAACACAGACGACGACAATGTAGTTTGACTCAATCCTGGTGACTGTCTGGAGTGTAGAGGAAGGACAGAGCATTAGTTAACTATTATGATGTTTTGGCAGTGAGGTACAGTATATAAAATATAAGGAGTAAATCACTCCAAACAAATTACAGTAATTTAAGTGCCAAGTTATGTTCTGTGAATGGAAAAAAGTCAGGGAAATAAAGACACTTTATAAATACCATTAACATGTAAAGTAATAAAGACAGAAATATTTGAAGGTGGTTGTTAATTGACAATACTGTAGATGACTTCCACAGATTGACAACACAATATATCTTGGCATTATAGGTATATTTGTACAACTATGTACAGTATGTCTGAAATTATCTAATTTATATTACTGTACTGTAAAATAACACCGAGGCAGTTTTGACTTCAAGTGGTCAGGGCTTCATCAGGACCTAACACCAGGTATATGCGGTTCCTCTGTGATGTTGACATGATGACGGTCTTACCCGAGTCGGCCAGCCAGGCACAGCCCCACTGACATGGTAATTCTCCCACAAAGAGCAACTGTCAGAGGTACCGCCATACCACAAGTGACGGTTGTGTCAACGTTAAGGATCATAACTTTATAAAAATGCCATATTTCTGTTACTGATTTTTGAATTTATTAGATATTAAACTTTACTCAATAACCAGTCCAGAGAAAAGGCCAACTTGAGTAAAAAACAGCCAACTCATCTTGGCCACTAACTAGCCAATTTGGGAATAGTGGCATAAGCTACAGAAGAACAACGTTTTATATATACAGTGCTCTATACAGTTGACCTGAAGGGGTAACAAAACACACATTGTGACCTCACACCTGACCCCTAGTCAAGAAATTTCACAGGATTATAGAACCTGTTGTCCTACTGACCTTGTTACCTTAATCCACTTTGCCCATTTATAAAAAATATTTATTTCAAATCATTAGTAAATCAATTGTGTGCAATTACTTCATTGAGAATGATTACAATAGTTACCTTAACAAGATATTTCAGCAATTTATCTGGCAGTTAAAGAAAGATTATCTTGACTTTGAAGATGATCTAAGTTAGAACACTGTGGACGGTTCAACTACAGGCATCCCCCGGGTTGCGGAATTTCGCTCGTACGGAATTTGTAAATTATGACCAGTAATTTGGCGACACGGCCCGTAAGTCCACCCTTGCGGAAATTGGGGCAAATTTTAACAATTAAACAAAAAACAAATCACTATATAAAATTTTAAATTTTTGTTAAAAATTATAATTTGTTTGGTGTGGATTTCTTGGTGTTTGCTACCGCCAAGTGTGGCATCCCCACGCAGAGTCAGTCCATTGTTTAGATCCAGTGTGCGCGCATGTTTCTCGCCCCAGCAGTTGGATTTAACTTTTACAAACATACAGTAAGTACAGTACAGTGTATTACCCTTATTCAAGATGACTGGAAAGAGGCCATCAAGTGGAAGTGACCACAGCAGTGCAAAAAGAAGCCGCAAAGGCATTACATTGGATATTAAACTTGATGTGTTAAGAAGGCATATCATAAATTATTTAATGTACTGTATTATATGTGTTTATAAATGTTTATTTTCGTTCATAAAAGTGTTTGAATTACTTTTTTGAGACCGGAAAAAATCCTTAGGAACGTGTCTCCAGTTTTATATTGGAAGTCAATGGGAAAATAAATTTCGCGTTCCGGTCAATTTTCCAGGGACGCAACCCTTCCGTAACACGGGGGAAGCCTGTAAATAAATATCTTGAACAATAACCCATAACAGCCATTTTTTAAACATTCTGGTTAGTACTTATTATCTTCCCAAAAGCGTCCTCAGAGCCGTAACTCAGTTTTTTCAACCAAATATATGCGATTCGGTTTAGGTTACTATTTAGTAATCCAAAATTATTATTAGAATATTGGGATAAGTCCTTGGGTGTGGGTGGGTACCCGAGGACTTGTCCCAAATATTCTAAGTTATATATGAAGAGAAAAAGTCTCTGAAATACAATACACAATTGGTGCAGAGAGATTTTCAGCTAACCAGACGACTTTCTCAAACCCAGATAAATTCCTTATCCCGGGAATCTTTTTCAGTTACTGAGAAGAGTTTCCGAGTGTCTAAACTAGACATCTTGCACACACAGACACTAGCCCACTTCCCCAGAATGTTTCTCGGTGCTGGGGATGTTTTCCTCAAGTCTAAACTACCGGAGTCCGTAAATGCAGTTCTAATTATTAGAAACTCCATTTTGTAACTATAATAATCCAGAAAAGTTAAACTAAAAATTTGGTTAAATAAAAATCAATATAAAATTGGCATGAATGAAGCTGTGTGTTACAGCAAACACTGGTATATTTCACTCCCATGGAGCTGTGGGGGATTAGTGGGTCTAGTGTACACTCGTGAACAAAAGTCCTGTCACCCCTTCTGCTGCTCCACGAACCCTGAGATTCAGACTCATGAATCCGAAGCATTTATGGGCAGAATAATGCACCAGTGTCTACTGCTTCGGGTTCATGAGCCTGAATCTCTTGGTTCGCGGAACAGCACAAGGGGCGACAGGACTTCTATTCACGACTGTACCTGACCTAACCTGATGCAATGTCAGCCGGTGGTAGGGTGTGGGATTAGTGGTCTAATTACTGACCTTCTGATGGAATGTCAGGTCACCCTTTCTTGGGTGGGGGATTAGTGGGTCTCATGACCTGAAGATGTCTTGAATAAACATGAAACCTAAAGTATTTCTAGGGAGATTGTGATAAGTATGATTATAAATGAGCAAAGTTGTATCCCTTCAACATTATATAACATAAAATTTTAAAATATGGAGTGAGAAAGGTGTGGATGATTAGAGAGATGGAGTGGAAAGGAGTGTTGCCAAGCGCTCCTCAACTGCTGATATTTAACTCACTACCAAGCAGTCACATAAACCTAGATGTGTCTTAATTGTGTGTGTGTGTGTGTGTGTGTGTGTGTGTAATAATAATAATAATTTACGGTTTATTGAAAAAGTTATGCAGCCCGAATGCTGAAAATATACATTGGACAAAAATGACTTATTACATACAAAGACATGGGGTGGGTGGGTCGTTTATCAAAAGCTTTCATTACTGAAAGAAGAAGGAACAATGATTGAACATACAAATTATTATAGTTTACGGTTGATGGCCCGGGCCTGGGCTGGTCATGGAGACACCAGGTGGTGTGGTGTTCACGTGGTGTGGTAACTCGTCCTCGGGTGTTTCTATGAAGGACCTCATGGGGACATCGTGTGGTGACCACCAGAAGAAATTGTCCAGTTTCACAATGGATGTGGTGGAGGTTGGTTGTCATGTGTGCTCCTGCGATTATTTTCAATTTATTGCCGAGTTTTACGTGAAAGACGACCATTCTATCCAATTCTTACGTATCCCCGGTCCTTCCACTTCTAACTACGTTACAGCATTGTACTACTTTCGGACATGGCGCACCCCAAAGTTTTTAACTACTGAAACATTTAGGTTAGTTTAAGCTAGGCTTACCGGGGGTCAGGGAGCGGGGCCTCCCGCTATGAATTCAGTTAGTTAGGTTAGGTTGGGTCAGGTTTTTTTTTTTTTTTTTTTTTTTTTTCGGGGATTAGCCCTCCCGGACACAGGTCACTGACCCACATCGGGGCCTGGGGGGCGAAAATGTAATAATAATAATGATAATAATAATAGTAATAATGATAATAATAATAATAATAATAATAATAAAAATAATGATAATAATAATAAAAATAATATTAATTATAATAATAAATAATAGTCATAATAATTCATAATAAATAAAATTTATGATAAAACAAACAAAAATAAAATGATAAAATAATGATAATAATACAGTAACTGTAATAATAATAATAATTTTAATAATAAAGAACTATAAATACAAAATGAAAAAAGATCAAAAGTGAGAAACGATATATGGGTCAGGAACGCGCATGCGTGCGTAGTGTCAACAAAGGCTGTATGAGACTGCTCCTTAAAATTCGTATTTCTGGCGAATTCAGCGCGTCTACCAATCCCAGCCTGTCCAAACAACTATAGTAAGACCCAGCTATCAGCACAGTGGCATATATTTTTTTGTTACTTTTGGACTTTGTCTTTTTTGGGGATAAAACATCTGGTCCTACCACCCGATCCCTCTGAGCAAAGTTTTTCAAGTTTGCCCATGCGCAATGTGATAGTGTGACGTAGCAGTGACGTCATTACCACTCCACCTGACTGCAGTGTTGCCAAAGTGCCCTATGCCCGCCGTTAAACGCTCCCGTTCATTGGAAACGGCGGCAGTAGGTGACAGTGATGCTGACGACTTTCTTCTTGAAGACACGTCAAAGAAGAAGCAGAAACCTCAGAAGTCAGGGTCTCCAGCAGGGGCCACGGCTCCCCCTTGCACCCCTTCTGGGGCTGTAGAGGGTGGACTCCTGTCATCGGGGTCCCCAAGTAAGCCTACATGTGGCTCAATGACCAACCCTCCGCCGACGATGGACATAGGGGATTCCCTTTGTCTCCCTGCCCCGTCGCGCCTTCGTCGTCTCGCCTTCCCTCGGGACTTGTACGCGGACGACCTGGTTCTTCCGTCACTGCTCTCCACTTCAGGACTCAACACTTCGCCTCCGCCGAGGTCCCACAGCCGTGATAGTCACCACACAAATGGACGAGACGGTACGCCTGCTCACTCAGGTGGGCTTTCCTGCTCCCCAGGGGGAGGTGATGCTGAAGTTCACCATCATCACCCCAGAAACTCGTCGTACCAAGGTAATGGTTCGCCACGTACCCTGGGAGATCCCTGTCGACGATCTTCGCCCTCTTCTCCCACAACTACTAGACATGGAACGCCGCATCAACCCGGTCTCCAAACGTCCATCCAACGAACTCATCGGCTGGTGGGTGGGCCCCCTCCCCCCGAAGGTGAATGTAGGACCAATTCACAACTGTCCTCTCGACCGATTTATCGGAACCCCGAAAATCTGTGGTCGTTGCCAATCGTGGAAACACCGCACCTGGGAGTGCACGAGGATGGTCGCCTGTGGTTTCTGTGCAGGTCCTCACGAAACAGTGGAATGCAAATCGAAAATTCAGAACAAAATCCCAGTTATACCACAGTGCGCCAATTGCCATGGCAGTCACCACGCCTGGAATGCCAATTGCCCACAGCGTCCTGGCACTCGCCCGGGGAAAACTTACCTTGTACCACCGCCCTCATCTCTGACGAAGCCCCTGTCAACCAAACCTCAATCCTATCCACCACCACCGCCTCTTCCATCCACCAAGGATTTCCCATTGATCTCCTCTCCTCTACCACCCCCCCTATCACCCCTACCACCCATCCTTTCTCCCCTCCCTCCCTCTCCCTACCGTTCTTGGAACAAGGTCGTTGCCGGCCCTGCCACACAGTCACCACCATCTCCTGCCCACCCTGACCCCCGCTGTCTCTCACCAGCACCACCACCTCTTACTCAACTGAACCCTCACCGTCCCTTTCCGTCGCTACCACCACCACATGCCCAGTCGGGCCCTCGGCAATCCTCGCTGCCACCTCCAGCTCCTGCACAGGTACACCAAGTTGGTTCTATGGAAACAATCACTCTCCGTCCGGATCGCCACTCCAAGCAAATCAACCCTCTCTCAGCCCAACTCGACTTGTTTGTGAAAACAATTGCGACATTGCAGAAGCAACAACAACTCATTCTGGACACCCTGACCCAACAGGGGCGCACTTTGCAAGCCCTGATGACCCGCCTCCTTCCATCTCCCTAGATGGAGGATCAATCCCTCGCTCTCCCACTCCTCCCCCTCCATTTCTCTCAACAGAATTTGGTACCTCCTCTGGAGCCCTGTCTAGCCCCTCCGACTCATCTCACACCGGAGGCCGTTCCCTCCTCTTCTTACAATGGAACATCCAGGGACTTAGACCTCGCCGGACAGACCTCGCCCAGTTTGTGCTCTCCCATCAAGTAGATGTTGCTCTACTTCAGGAAACCATCACAGACGATGTTATTCCACTCCGCCTCTCTGGCTATACTGTTTACACCCTGCCTCCGTACCGTGGGCAGGCTCGTGACCTCCTCACCCTTGTGCGTAACACCATTCCATCAGTTCGTCTCCCTTCACCTGACTCACATGGACCCCCGTCTGAAATACTTTCTGTCTCCCTTACTCTTGGTGACCGGACCCTTCGTGTAGTCAATGTTCATTTCAAGAGTGATTCTCTGGACCCCCAGGTTTTTCACGACCTCCATGATGGGGTTCCCACTATTGTTCTTTGCGACTTTAATGCCCGCCATCCCACTCGTACTCCGGATCATCCCACTCCATGTACCCTTAACGGATCACATCTCTCACAGTTTCTTAATGGGGATGATGATGTTCGCTTTCTTTGTCCTGACGATCCTACTCGCCTCCCCCATAGTTTCCTTGATGTTGGCTTACTATTGAACGGTCATACCTCCTTTCATCCTACCGTCTGCACCGAGCCTGCTCTGTATAGTGACCATCTTGCCGTTACTACCCATCTCAGGCTCTCCTTCTCTGCCCCGACATCAACTCCTTATCGATCCCCTCGCCTTCGTCTCACACAAGATGCTGTTCCTTCCTTTACCCAATACCTTTCTACCTGGGCGGATTCCTATGTTGTCCCCCAGTCCCTTGACTCTTACAGCGCTGATTTTGTTGATGCCGTGTATGACTCTGTCAATCGCGCTACCCCTCCACGCCCTCCCCGTCACCCCAGAAGTGCCACCAACTACTGGTATCGTATCCCTGCCATGAGACATCTCCGGCAGGTAACCCGTGATCTCCACTCTGCCATACGGAGGTCTCGGTCTCCAGAGGACTGGGAAGACTTCAAAAATTGGTGCTCCTTTGCAACTCAGGAGCGCCGTCGGATACGTGAGGCGGACTGGCTATCCTTCACGGGGTCTCTATCGTTCCAGTCGTCACCCTCTTATGTATGGAATCGGATTAATGCTATACGGGGTACTCGACGGAGGCCTCCTCCACACCCTGACCCCGCCTCCCTTGCCTGCTCTTTAATGGAGGACTGGGCACGAGCTTCCTCCCCTGAGGCACTTCCAGATCCAATGCAGGAGGCAGTGCAGGCCCGCATCGATGCGTCTGAGCCTGTTGTTCGTGCTGCTCTTACCTCCCCTGCCCCCACTGATCATCCCATCACACAGGTCGAGCTTGACAGTGCTCGTCGCTCTAGAAAAGACACCTCTCCTGGGGATGATCAGATAACCTACTCCGTCCTCAATGCCTGTACTAATATTCCTAACGGCCCCTTGCTTGCTCTCTACAATATGTCTTATGAACATGGGGTTCTCCCGTCCAACTGGAAAAATGCCACTATTAACCCCATCCCTAAGCCGGGAGATCCTGGGAAATATCGACCCATTAGTCTTACCTCCTGTGTTTGCAAGATGATGGAGAGGATACTCCATCGTCGCCTTCTTCATACCATAGGCGGCTTCCACAACTCCCTCAATGGTTTCATTCAACATCGCAGCACAGCACACTCCATTGCTTCCTTTTATTGCAATCAGACTGCCCACGTCTCCGTCTTCCTTGATATCAAGGGAGCCTTTGATACGGCTCAGCCTGCCCTCATTTTAGCTGAACTTGCACAGTTAGGGGTTAAAGGGAGACTTCTACAATGGATCGCCTCTTACCTCACTGGACGTCAGGCCCGGGTTCGCGTTGAAGGCTCTATGTCTCCTGTTCAAGGAATGAACCTCGGCGCCCCTCAAGGTGGAGTCCTGAGTCCCACCTTGTTTAACACTCTCATGCACTCCATTGCATCACTCCCGTGGCCGACAGAAGTTGTCCACTCAGGATATGCCGACGATGTCCTCCTCCAAGCCCCTGACGACCTCAGCATGCAGGAAGCCCTTGATCTGGTCTCCAGAGAGTGTGATTCACTTGGTTTCCTTCTTTCAACTGCGAAAACAAAAGCCATGTGGCACGATCGTGTTGTACCTCCACCCCTTTTCTTATCAGGAACGCCCTTGGGCTGGGTTAATGAGACAAAATACCTGGGTGTGTATGTAACTCGCACACGTTGTCAGATCCCTGAAGTCCGCTATCTTCGAGACATATGCTTTCGGCGTATCGCTCCCCTCTCTACCATGTGCAGGGGTTCCCTTGGTGCCACCATCCCTGTACTTCTCACCATGTACAAATCCTTTGTCAGTTCCTGTGTCGACTACGCCGCCCCTGCCCTCGTCAACATTAGTCGGACTGCTGTCAACCGTCTCGAAGTTATCCAGAGGAAAGCTGCTCGTATCATCCTTGGGGCTCCTCAGTGGACACGCTCTACTTCTCTATATAACGAATTTGGTCTTTCCCCCTTACAGGATCGTGTCCAGGAGTTTTACCTAAAAACTGCCGTTTCCATTCTACGGGATCCTCGGGGCAACTATGTCCAAACCAACTTGACTACTGCTGTCCGAGACCGACCTCCATCTAGAAGACAGTGGCGAGGGTCACTCATCCGAGCCCTTCAGGAACACGACCTCCTGCCTGATATTGTTGTCACCCCTGCTGTTGGTTCGTCTCCTTCTCCCTGGCTGGATTTTCAACCTGAAGTGATTGCCCTCGGTGGACCGCTCCCGAAATCCCAGGTGAACCCTGTTATTCTCTGCAAATACCACCTCTCCAGGATCGCTCACTGGTCCCCAAGTAGGGTCGTCCTCTACACTGATGGTTCTGTTGACCCCGCTACAGGTAGGGCCGGGGCTGGTGTCTACATCTCCCGTCCTCATGCCCCTGAGCCCATCAAACTGTCTCTCAGGGTTTCTGACGGGGCATCCTCCACTCAGACTGAACTAGTAGCCCTCATTGCTGCCCTTCTCGCTGAGGAAGAAGCAGATGGTTTCTGCCCCTTGCTTGTCTGCTGCGATTCCAGGTCTGCTCTCGACGGGATCGCATTTAGATCAGGGGAAAATAAGGACCTCATCCTCCGAATACGAGGGTTAACATCCACACTTCAGGATGCAGGCCGTCCTGTGACATTCCTATGGATACCTAGTCATGTTGGTATCTTGGGGAATGAGGCAGCAGATGACCTTGCCAAGACTGGCTGCAACAAGGCCACACCTGACTACGTTGTTCCTCGAACACTCTTATAGATTAGGACCCAAATCCGCCGCAAACAGAGAGAAGCTCGGGAAGCAGCCATCCCCCTGGACTCCCCGCCCACCTGGTACAATGTCCTCTGTAAACTTCCTGACCTCTCGTACGTCTATGGGAAAGGGTCGGGGAAGGGGGACGTGATTGCTGCCTGTATCATCATTGGGTATGACTTTGCTTGGGAGATTGGTATCCCCACATCCCCTGAGCAACGCTCTTGTGCGTTATGCAGAAGACCCGACAGCCGCACCCTTATTCACTACCTCCTAAGATGTCCCCACACACAACGCTTCCGTGACGCCTGCTGGACCACCACTCCACGACCCCCTGACGGAGACACGATGATCCTCCCAATACTGGCCAGATATGTGTTAAAGGAATATCCTTCCTTCCTTAGGCTTTAGTAAGCCCCTTTATAATATTTATACTGTATATACTTTTCACACTTGCCAGATGATTCTGGTGTCATTGTACAGGGGTACCTAGTGACAGCACTACGATCCCGCTTCCTCCATCAAGGAATAAACAATTGAAATTGAAAATTGAACGATATATGTATGTTGTGTTGTCAATGGTAAGAGAAACAATTGAGACCCTGCAATTGTGTGTAAATGAAGCAGAAAGTCAGATCAGCAACCTGGGACTTGGTCACAATTTTCGTGATGCCATATGGCAGCAGGGTCTACCATTAGACAACACATTATGCTTCCAATATTCTCCCAGGCAGTAGTACCTCCCTGTTTGGTAGCTGCCTACTACCTACTACTAGGTTAGGTTTGAGTCAGGTTAGGTTAGGTCAGATGAGTCTTTCATTTTCTTCCACCCCCAATAACCCCAATTTTACAGGCTCTCCCCCATTAATGTGTGTGTGGGGGGGGGGGGGGGGGGCAAAAACTTGGAATTTCCGCCAAAAATGAAGGTCAGATTCGTTTAAAATACACCAAAATACACTGGAAAAACATATTGGTCAACCCCGAGGGACTCCTGTCCTACAGTAAAAATCTACCAATAATAATAATAACAAAGAACCATAATTATAAAAAAATTATATATATATATATATATATATATATATATATATATATATATATATATATATATATATATATATATATATATATATGTATATATATATATATATTACTAGTGAGAAACAATATACTATGTATGTTATGTTGTCAATAGTAAGAGAATCAATTGAGACCCTGCAATTGTGTGTAAATGAGGCAGAAAGTCAGATCATCAACCTGGGACTTGGTCACATATAGCAGCAGAGTCTACCATTAGACAACACATTATGGTTCCAATATCTTCCCAGGCGGTAGTACCTCCCTGTTTGATAGCTGCCTCCTGCTACCTACTTTTTCTCCCCATAGCCTTCATGTTCTTTACCTTTAAGAAGTCCTGTCACGGTTCTCTTCACAAATGTCCAGTAATCTTGTATTTGCAGCTTCTGCAGACTGTAATACCATAATTACCCTTAAAACTTTATGGCGACCATCGTCTTCCAGCTTGTGGTCCCGTGTTGACGTTTACCACGTTCAGTGATGACGCCAAAGCCACACTGACTGACTGTGGAATGATCGTTTAGGGAACAAACACACGGAGTGGGGGACGTTTTCTTTCTTTCTTTTTTAACAGCACCCGTAGGAGACGGTAAGACTACTTTACTTTTATCCTCTTCACCACTAATCGGCTCGTTAGCCGCTTGGGCGATCGGTCACGTCGCTGATTACTTTTCCTTATCCTCTTCACTTTATAATTTTAAAGCATCCCACTGTTCAAGCACGCACTCAACTGCTGCGTGCAACGACAGCCATCGAGTGGCACAGGCATGTAAGATTTTGTGTGCCTTAAGGACCAGAAAAGTTTGGGCAAGTTTAAGCTCATATTTTCTTTCGGCACTATGGAAGAAGTGTGTATAAATATATCTGATTAGGTCTTCGCAGTGTCGTGGTAGATATTTTACTGATTCTGATGCACATAAGTGAATGTTATGACAAATATACATTTATTTTGATATATAAACTTTTATTCTTCGATGGCGTGGCATATGTATGAATGTGTAACACAATAATTATAAGGTATTGAATATAACAGCCATAGTGATAGTATTGTGGAGTTCAGGATATTTGGGTCACACTCAGGATGGGTTGGAGAAAGGAAACTCACAATGTGCTCTCTATATACATGTTGTATTGGATGTACAATGCAGCTTGGTGCTGGGAAGGCAGCATGGTTACAAGCGTGATGTAGAGAGAGCTGGTTTGTGAGGGTGCTCAGAGGAGGACCAGCCTGTGGGTCGCCATGCTCGCCGGCGGGAGCGAGGACCGCCAGGCAGGCAGAGGAGGAGCGAGGGTCGCCAGGCAGCGGCGGATGAGGAGGTGGTGTTGCTGGCTGCGGCTGTAGGTAGAAAAGAGGGAGATCACCACAAGGTCAGGTCTTAAATAGCGGGGGTAGGCGTGGCTTAATAGTTGACCCCCGCTCCGTGATGTATGGCGGCGCTGGTTGACCTAGACCACGAGGCATACACTGGGGAATTGGTGGGGTCGGCTACTCAGCGACAAACAGCGTTTGTAGGGGAGAAATCCACTACAATACTCCCCCTTCCCCCCTGGCTGTGTAGGAGACTTGTTGTCTGCAGGGTTGCTTAGCACATGTTCTGACCTCACTAGGGGAAAGGTCACGGCAGGGTTAGCTCCGGAGGGATAATTATCAGATATGGCCAGAGCAAGGTGCGATCTTGGGTATGAGAGTTTGGTGACCAAACTGGAGTGGTCCACTGAAGAATTGGCGAAGGTCAAGTTGGAGAACTTGAAATTAAGGGAAGAGCTGGCGATGTTAAAAGGAGAGGCTGGACGAGTAAAGCCAGTGGCTGACGAAAAATCAAGCGAGTGGAAAATTGTGAGTAGTGGGAAGACAAAGCTTTTGGTGAAGAAGCACACCAAGGATACGACAACAACGACAACAACAGCTAAGTGTACCAACCCGTTCAGTCCCTTGATAGACGAATTGGACGTTAGTACAGTCAGGGACAGGGATGACAAGGAAGGTATAAAAACTTTAATTGTTGGTGACTCACAGGTAAGGTACATGGACAGGGCCTTTTGTGGTAAAAACAAAAATAGGATGAGGGTGTGTTTGCCAGGAGCTGGGGTGGGGGATATAATTGACAGGATGGACAATATCTTGTCTGGTAATGGGAACAAACCCATTATCTGCCTCAGTGCAGGAGGCAATGATATTGGCCGGTGTAGGAGCGAGGAGCTTCTTGATAAGTTCAAGGCAGCCATAGATCGTATTAGGACTAAGGGAGGGATCCCTATCATATGCCGTGTCCTGCCTAGAAGGAGAGTTGGCAGTGAATGGTTGTCAAGGGCAGTTGGTGTTAACGACCGTCTTGACAGATATTGCAAGTCAATATCAGTCCCATTCATTGACAACTGGGACAACTTCTATGGCAGAAGGGACCTTTATGCTAGGGATGGGTGCACCTGTCTAGGGATGGAGTAGCAACCCTGGCTGGGGCTCTAGAGGGGGCAGTTCAAAAGATATCGAAGTCTTTAAACTGCTAAGAGAACATAGGGGCACGGGGGTGGAGGAGACTGCAGTGGGAGCGGGTAAACAAGGCGAAAGATTACAGGGAAATAGTGTTAGGAATGATGACATAACTAAATTAGACAGGGAGTTTAAAACTAAACGCGGTAAGGGAAGGACTCAGAACACGACTAACTTAAATGTATATTACGCGAACAGTAGAAGTATGAGAAACAAAATGGATGATATTAGGGCCTTGGTATGTACAGAAGAAATCGATATAATTGCATTCACTGAAACATGGATCAACCTAGACACACGTGAATTACCAGTCGAATACCAAATTGCGGGTTACAAACTGTTCCATACCGATAGGCAGACCAGGAAAGGAGGCGGAGTAGCAATCTATGTTAGGGATAATCTGAAGTGTGAAATAAATAAGGAAATAAAAACTGAGAGGAATACAGAAACAATTTGGATAGAATTAAGCGACGGTCGGGAAAAATTAATCACAGGAGTAATATATAGACCCCCCAATCTTGACAGAGTCAATGAGCGACTTATCTGGGATGAAATGCGCAGGGCTTCCATACACAACAAAGTCTGTATAGTAGGCGACTTTAACCTTGGCCAAATAGATTGGACCGACCTTACGGGAAACTCAGAATCAGAGGATTTTCTCGAGACGATCCAGGACTGTTTCCTAAGTCAACATATAACCGAACCCACACGGGGTAATAATATATTGGATTTAGTTTTGTCAAACAGAGAAAACCTCATTAGCAATGTCGAGGTAGGGAACGAACTTGCAAACAGCGATCACAAAGAAATTCGATTCCAGTTAGATTTTCAGGGCAGACGTAAGGAAAATTCCACTAAAGTACCAGATTTCAGAGGGGCAAACTTTGACAGTTTAAAGAGGCAGCTAAGAGAGGGGGTGTCGCGCTTGGCCGTGAACCTGACAGATGACACCGACCTGATAACGAGATCTGAGATTGCCGAGTTCCACGACAATTTAAATAGTGAGTTACTTAATGCACAAAGGCAGAACATACCATACAAAAAACTCAGATCAAACAACAATGACCCTAAATGGATAAATAATTATTTAAAGAACATCATTGGCCAAAGGAAGGCTATAGGTAGAAGGATAAATCGTGGCGAAATTCACCTCCGGGACTATTATAGGGTATTGGCGAGTAGGGTTAAAACCGAGATAAGGAAAGCAAAGAGGAATAATGAGGTAAGGATAGCAAGGGAGGCAAAGACAAACCCCAAAGGATTCTACCAAATGTACCAAACTAAAACACGAGAAAAGATTGGACCAATACGGTCAGACTCCGGCGAGCTCACTGATAACGACGGAGAAATGAGCAATAATTTGAATAAATATTTTTCAACAGTTTTCACCAGCGAAAATTTAAACATGATACCCGAGGCACCGACTCTATTCAGAGATAGTGAAGAAAACAAATTAAGTGAGATAGTAGTGACTAGTAACGATGTTAGTAAGCAAATAGACAAACTAAAGCCTAATAAGTCACCTGGTCCCGATGAGATATTTGCCAGAGTATTAAAGGAATGTAAGGAAGAGCTTAGTATGCCCTTAGCAAAGTTGTTTAACATGTCCTTAAAAACAGGTGTAGTACCAGAATCCTGGAGGATAGCGAATGTAATACCGATCTTCAAGAAGGGGGATAGATCACTATCCTCTAACTACCGCCCAATCAGTCTAACATCAATAGTAGGCAAATTACTGGAAGCAATCATTTCAAACTCTATTCGAAATCACCTGGAGAAGCACAGATTGATCAATGATTCCCAGCATGGCTTCACAAGCGGACGTTCTTGCCTAACTAATCTATTAACATTCTTTTCATCAGTTTTCGAATCAGTGGACGAGGGGCACAATTATGATGTGGTATATCTCGACTTTAGCAAAGCCTTCGACAGAGTACCCCACGAAAGACTAATTAAAAAGGTAGAAGCTCATGGCATCAAAGGTGACATCCTTAAATGGATTAGGGCGTGGTTACAGGACAGGAAACAGCGAGTGAGCATTAACGGCACTAAGTCCCATTGGAGCAACGTCACAAGTGGAGTTCCCCAAGGCTCAGTACTTGGACCATTATTGTTTATTATATACATAAACGACATAGATATCGGCATAGACAGCAACATAAGTAAATTTGCTGATGATACTAAAATAGGACGTGTTATCAAATCTGACGAGGACTCGGCAAAACTACAGGAGGATCTAAACAAATTTTTCGAATGGTCTGAAAAATGGCAGATGAAATTCAACATTGACAAATGTAAAGTACTCAGTATAGGGAATTTAAACAGGGAAACCAGATACCAGATGAACAACGATGCCATAGAGAAATCCGACTGCGAGAGAGATTTAGGAGTAATGATAAGTAGGAACCTTAAGCCAAGTAAACAATGTGTTTTTGCTCGTAACAAGGCTAATAAAGTACTTGGGTTCATACAAAGGAGTGTTAGTTACAAGACTAGCGAGGTCATCCTAAAACTGTATCTTGCTCTTGTGAGACCACACCTGGATTACGCAGTCCAGTTCTGGTCACCGTATTACAGAATGGATATAGAATCCTTGGAAAGAATCCAGAGGAGAATGACAAGACTAATCCCGGGTATCAGGAACCTTGAGTATAGAGACAGGTTAAAGCATCTTAATTTGCACTCCCTTGAGAGACGTAGAGCGAGGGGCGACCTGATAGAGGTGTATAAATGGAAGGCAGGGCTAAACAAAGGGGACATTACAAAGGTACTCAAATTATCCAACCAGGAGCGAACTCGTAACAATGGTTTTAAATTGGACAAATTTAGATTTAGGCGTGAAATAGGTAAACACTGGTTTGGAAACAGAGTAGTGGATGAATGGAACAAGTTACCAAATATCATCATTAACTCGAATACGCTGAATTGCTTCAAACATAGGTTGGATGCTCATATGAGCAATAGGGGTTGGGTGTAAACGGGACTGCCCAGTATGGGCCAATAGGCCCGCTGCAGTTTCCTCCATTCTTATGTTCTTATGTTCTTATGTGAGGCAGAACGGGCGGTGCATGCCTCATGTGAGACAATGGCGATGGCGTGGATGAGCCTGTCGCTGGATACAACTGTCTAGATACACGCTATCTGTGGGAGAAGAGAGGGAGAAAAAGGGTGTGTGGAGGCGATGAATGTTGTGCTTCCCTCATGTCAGGTACAGAGTCGTCAGATGCGCCTGCTGGGGTGTGTGGGCCTGGGTCAGGAGCAGGGGCTGAGTCAGCAGAAGCGGATGAGGGCTCGTGACAGCAGCTGGGTCCACGACAGCAGCAGGGCACAGGACATTAGCAGGGCGTACCTGAGGGAGAAAAGAGGGGTGTGTGGGTCCGCACTCAGGAACAGAGGCCGCATCAGGGGCGGCAGGGGTTACTGCTGGGCCGGGGTCGGCGTCTGAGGCAGGACGGGTGTGCTATGGTCGGTAGGACGTGGTGCTTGGGGGCAGGAAAAGGAGCTGGTGTCTGCTAGGAGAAACAGTGCTGCTCTAGGGTGTCTAACCTGCGGTGTAGAGACAGTAGTTGTAGAGCCGATGAGAGCTGCTTCTGTGTGGGTAAGCCAGTCTTCCATGTTGCTTGAAGACTGGGAGCGTGATCAGTTTCTCCACCATCCTGTGTGAGTGCGAATCTCAGGGAGTCACCATTTGTGGGGTTCAAGGATGTTTGGTTCACACTCAGGATGGAATGGAGAAAGGAAACTCACAATGTGCTCTCTATATACATATTGTATTGGATGTACAATGCAGCTTGGTGCTGGGAAGGCAGCATGGTTACAAGCGTGATGTAGAGAGAGTTGGTTGGTGAGGGTGCTCCGAGGACAGCTTGTGGGTTGCCATGCTCGCCGGCGGGAGCGAGAACCGCCAGGCAGGCGGAGGAGGAGCGAGGGCCGCCAGGCAGCGGCGGAGGAGGAGGTGGTGTTGCTGGCTGCGGCTGTAGGTAGAAAAGAGGGAGATCGATACGATACGATACGAAGTCTTTAGTTAAGAGGTGAAAGAAGATTATTAGGGGTTGAAGGAAAAAGTGGTGAAACTGAAATACAGTAGGAGTAGAAAGAATCTGGGCTCAACCAGATCGCTTCATCTTTCTTATTGGTATTTTGTCTTTGTTCTGCTCCCTTGGGTCGTCAGACCTTTGTATTAATATTGGTTTATTTATATAATGCTGCTTATTATTATTATTTTTATTATTGTTGGAGTTAGTGAGCCCGCCCAGGTCCTTGTGTAACTGGGAGGGTAGTCACATTTTTTTTTTTTTTTTTGAGGTGTTAGTTAAATGTTAGTTGTGTTAGTCTAAAGGTACACTGTATGGAGAGGCCTGCCAGGTTCTTAGTGGAGCTGGTTGGTCACTCTCATCTTTATTCCTCTAGTAATGTTTTATGTATAAATGTGTATATTGAGGCAGGAGGTGGTTCAATTACTTCTTCCTGGTTGATATAGCTGGGAGGGTAATCACATTATTATTATTATTATTATTATTATTTTTTTTTTTTTTTTTTTTTTTTTTTTTTGAGCTAGTGAGCCCGCCCAGGTCCTTGTGTAGCTGGGAGGTTAGTCACATTTTTTTTTTTTTTTTTTTTTTTTTTTTTTTTTTTTTTTGCTAAAATGTTAGTTCAATGTTAAATGTTAAATCTTAAATATTAGTTATGTTAGTCTAATGGTACACTGTATGGAGAGGCCTGCCAGGTTCTTGTGGAGCTGGTAGGTCACTCTCATCTTTTATTCTCTCTATTAATGTCTTATATGTATATTGGGGCAGGAGATGGTTCAATTACTGTCTTCCTGGCTGATTTAAACCAACTGTGTTCTTGGAATTCTTCGTTGTCTATATTATTTATCCAGTTTTGATATGTTTCTGTGTTAAGTTCAGTCACTTTTTTCCAAATATTTACAGCTTTGTTGTGTATATCTACATTGATTGCTAAGAGATTTGCTCTCTTATGTAGCTGTTCATTACTGATGTGGTCTTTATATTTTATGTTATATATAAATCTAAGGGCTATATTTCGTACTGTTTGTAACCTTTTAATGCTCGTTTTACTAAGGGTGTTCAATGGGATGGGTGGGTAGTCCATAATTGATTTGACAAGGGCAATATATATCTTTCTCTTATTATTAATGCTAAGGTTCTTAAAGCGTTTTATTTTTGATAATCTTATTCTTGCCTGTCGTTCTTTATCTTTTAAGTATGTTATATATCCTCTTTTTGTTAGTTTTAGTCCAAGCATCCTGCCTTCAGTGTCGTATGGGTATAGTTCCTGGTCGACTATTACTGGACTTGTTTTAATCTTGGCTATTGGTATTATCTTGAATTTGTTCTTATTTGTCCTGATTTTCCATTTTTTCTCAAAATCATTTATGTTTTTTATCGCTCTTACCGTGTAGAGTGCCATAAATTGAGTTGATTTTCCTGGGTATGATACTATTTGAGTAATATCATCAGCAAACATTACATATTCGCTAAAGGGGGTAGGTTGAGGTGTGTCTGAAGTATAAATTGTATATAGTGTTGGAGAAAGGCATCCTCCTTGAGGTACTCCACTCTCAAGATTAAACATAGTTCCCAAAAAGTTTCCAATTTGAATTTGTGCTCTCCTACCATCTAAATAGTTACACAATATTCTTGGCAAGTATTCATTAAGTCCCAGTTTCAATATTTTATATTTTAAGCCTAAATGCCAAACCTTATCAAAGGCCTTAGAAACATCCCTTAAAATTATATTGATCTGGTTACCCTTGCTTTTTTCTATTACAATTATTTCCGTTATTATGGCTATTGCAGTTAGGGTATTTCTATTGGGCATAAATCCATGTTGTCTATTGTTAGTTTTCCCATGTTGTGTTAAAAAGGCTATAAATCTTGTATTTAAAATTTTTTCCAATAGTTTCCCAGTAATTTCTAATAAAGATATTGGCCTGTAGTTTAATATTTCCTTATTGTCCTTACCCTCCTTCGGAATAAATATCATTTTGGCATATTTTAGTTTGTCTGGAAAGTAACCAGTTATTAAGCATGCGTTATAAATGTTTAATAGTGTATTTAAAATGTTTTCAGGTAGATTCATGATCATATTTCGTGTAATACCTGTGAGCCCAGGGGCTTTTTCCTTAAACTTCCTCAGACAGTGCATCATTTCTCCCATGGTTATTATTTGATTATTAGGTAATAAGTTATAGTCTATATATTGCCTTGGGGTGATTCCATGTATATGTCTTCCCATTTCTTCTTCTATCCTTTCTTCGTGTTCACTATCAAAATCTTCATTTTCCTCATCTGATATTTTAAAAATTTTTACCCATTCCCTTTTGAATGCTGACTCTTGTTCATTTTCCTCGCGCAATTTTATTCCGTTTTGGTCTTTAATGTATGGTGTTTTTTGCTTGTTGTGCCCCATCATCTTGTTTATGGAAGTCCAAAATGTTTTTGTGTCTTTAGTCATGTCAGCCGCCATTATAATATCATTCCATTTTTTATTGTTTGCTTCCTTACATGCGTCTCTTAATTTTATCTGTAGTGCTATCTGTGTCGTATATAGCCATCTGTTACTGCCATGTCTTTCCATATACCTGTTTATTTCATTGTAATAGGTCTGGATTAATTTAACTTCTTCTGGTAGTCTGTTGTTGGGTAATGTTCTAAAGTGTGAAGTAGGAGTGTGTTTGGTTATAGATGTTTTTATTGCTGAGTGCAGTCTGTCCATTTCTGAGTCTATATCTTCTGTTGTTTTCCCTTGTAGGTTAATCGAGTGGTGACTACTTAAGTCGTCTTTGAAGCTGTCCCAGTCTGTTTTACTCATTTTCAGTCTCTTTTTTATTGGTATCTGTATGGGGCTTGTTGACAGTGTTAGTATAATTGGCAGATGGTCACTGCCTGTAAGAGGTCCCTGTATTATATGGTAATTGAAAAAGGCTTTGTTGTTGGTAAAAATTTTGTCTGGTGTCGATTGTGTATTGTGATTTCTCCAGGTTGGAAAGTTAGGACCCAGATGATTGATTTTCCCTAAATTTATTAATTGATTAAGGGCGTTTCCCACGACGTTATTATTTGTATTGTCAAAAATCCTATGTCTGGCGTTAAAGTCTCCTAAAATGTACATCGGATGACTACTGTTAGCCAATTTTAATAGGTCTTCTATAGGTAAGTAGGGTCGTCTCGGTGGCAGATAAGTAGTAGCAATTATTACGTCTCCTTGAGTTGTATTTATTTTTATTGCCAGAAATTCATCCTGGAAGTCATCAATTAGTTTAAATTTTAAGTTTCTTTTAACCGCTATAGCTACTCCGTCATTTTTCTCGCCCGATTTGTTTCTTTGGTTTACATAATAGTTAAAGAGTTTTATGTTGTTGTTTTCTGTCTCACCGTGACTGTTTATTAGTATAATGTCTGGGTCAATTTCTTGATATATATTACTTAGGTTAATTCTCTCGGTGTTCCAGTTTCTTACGTTGTGTTGTATTATTCTTAAAGTTCTTACTGTTTGTCTATTGTCCATTATTTCTTATACTTGGATTGTAACTGTTGAAGTGGAGACCTATCATCCTGTTTCCCGCTTCTGACTCTTCTAAACTCTGACGGGTCTACTATTTTAAAGTCATTGGTCGTAATCTTTAGTTTGTCCGTAGCAATTAGTGACCAGACGTAATCTTCACTTAGGGATTTTTCTTGATATGTCCACTTGTATATCCCTCCTTCACAGTTTTTTACTATTGTTCCTCCTGTTGGTCTCGATGTTGGGATTCCATGTTTTGTTGTAGTGATAACTTTTAATCCTATATCTTCAGCAGATTCAGGTTGTATATTGTGTTCAGTTTCCATCTTATCTTCTCTCCTCCTACTCCTTTGTCTTGTAGACTGTCCTTTTGTTATTTCTATTTTCTCTTTGTCACTTCTAGTCATTTGTCTGGGATCTCTATCAGTCGCTTGTGTTCCTTGTGTATCAGCTGTTGCTCCTTGCTCAAACCTTTGTTTGTCTAGCTGTAGTCTTTCGCTCAGTTCGCTTGCGTATGTTGCCTGAAATAGTTTTTCGGATTGTGGATTCTCTGGAAATATCATCTCTGGTAGGTTATTCAATTTAAACATTTTCCTTAATTCCTCATTGTATGATCCGGGTGCAATGATATTGTGCAAATGTGCATGGATCATACTAATCATTACCTTATCATGTATTGGCTCACTTAGGTTTAATATGGTGGATTCTGGTCTATGAGCCTCTTGGACCGCTCTCTTGGCTATTTCGACGTATGTCGTATCCTTCTTGTCTTGTTCCTTTTTCCTTGTTTCTTGTTCCTTGTACTTTATCATGTGTTTTTTTATTGGGCATGCCATGGCTAACGTCCTATGTCCTATGTATGCATTCCCGTTTCTCTTACAGTTGAGACAGCCAACATATGTATTCTTACATTCAGTGTAGGTATGGTCGTCGCCTGCACAATCTGAGCAGTACTTTTTTTCTTTTTCCGGACAGTCTCTCGTTGTATGCTCTTCATATTTGTAGCAAGAGAAACAAGTTTGCAGACTGATGAATGTCTCCTTCTTTATTTGATGTGGTGTGACTGACATGTTGAATATTAGAAAGCCCTGTTGTAAAACTTTCTCAGCCATTGACACTTCTTCAAAAGTAATCTTAAAAACATGAGTATAATCTTTTATCTTAATGACTTCTTCAATCTTCATCCACCTGTTTTGCCGTTCCAGTTCATCTTTCAGGTCTTCAGAAGTCTTCCTCCCGATCTCTTGGTCAACTTGACGAACGAAAACTGATCTTTTTGCTTTTTGTTCTGGTGGCATGACCACAACAAGGCCTTCATTATAAAATATATCTCTGGCTTCTTTTGAAAGGATTTTATCTGAATCAAAGTCATCTTTGCAGATTACTTTAAAACCTTCATTTGTGCTGAATATTCTTGTAAGTGGGACTTGCAATTTGTTATAAGTGATTTCTGCCACTTTTCCCCTCCCAATAGAGTGTCCCTTATCTCTATATTTTATTCTAATGCTTGTTGTCATCTTCTTAATTACATCTAATCCTACCTATAACACAGGGCTCCTGCCTGGGAGCAGTGACCCCGCCCCCCCCTCTTGGACGGGCGTCGGGCTCGTAGGGTTCTGCACCCAGGTTACCTGTGACTATAGTTATATCTAAGAAAGTTGCCACCTACCGGTGACCCCCGGACAAGGGGTGCCCTGCACTATCACAGGTTCCCTAGCCGGATCGACCGTATCGCTAAGTCCCGCCTCCCGTTCAAAGAACGGAGTGCATGAGGGGGATGAAAAAAGGAAAGAAGAGGAATTAGGGAGTAGAAACAGCCTACCTACCACGCCACGTTCGGTTAGCCAATCAGAGCACCGCAGTAAACGTGCATGTATCACGCCACCGTGGGGCACCACTGATTGGCCACTCCAGGACGTAGACGCACGGGTAGTAGTGAAAATTTGGGGAGCCCAAATATTTGTTTTCCAGATGTTGGAATTTTGCGTACAATCTGTGATGGTAATTACACCGTCACTATGTTGAGTAAGTACAATCACTAGGATCGAGTGTCTTATCACAACAAAGTTGCAGACTGCTCAACATGCAGCAAAAGAGGCAGGTCTTCGCAGCTCCAGGTCCAGCAGTCGAGGGAGGTCACCACAAGGTCAGGTCTTAAATAGCGGGGGTAGGCGTGGCTTAGTAGTTGACCCCCGCTCCGTGATGTATGGCGGCGCTGGTTGACCTAGACCACGAGGCATACACTGGGGAATTGGTGGGGTCGGCTACTCAGCGACAAACAGCGTTTGTAGGGGAGAAATCCACTACAGTATGTTTGCTTGGCTGAACATTTATCGTGTTATGCTTCAGAGTTGGAAGACCTTGTAGGCTTTACGTGATATTATGTTGTCTAGCACTCAGGATGGATGGATGGAAACTCTAAGGTGGTGGTTTTCTTATATAATATAAGTTATATGAAAGACAGTCTGGTGCTGGAGATGCAGTGTGGTGAGGAGCTGCTCAGTAGACACGTTCGGTGAGGAACGTGCTGAAGGAGGTAGATGTGCAGGAGCTTCGTTAGAGGAGATGTTGCCTGTTGCTGGCCTGCAGGTTGAATGAGAGCTGGACAGCGAGGAGCTTGCTTGGAGGAGGTGTTGCGTGTTCAGGAACGTAGAGTAGAATGAATCTTAATGGAGAGACAGAGGTTATATACACAGCAGCTGGAAGTAAACCCGTGGGAACTCGCAGGTTTCTCGACCCCCCCCCCCCCCCCCGTGTTGCTAGGATACAGTAGCAGCTGGTGATGCCCCCCCCCCCCCCTCCCCTGGGCCTCTCGTTTGGTTGCTAGGATACTGTCGCATTGGAATGCGGATACGCAGTTGTAGGGGAGACGTCCACTACAACCTATTAATCAGTCAGCTGGTAAATTAAAGTCTTGGACTTATAATTCTGTAGGAAATTATTTACCACATATAGAAAAACGTAATGGTAATGTTACCATTCCTGTAATGTCCAGCTGGGTACCGGAAAGTTCTGAGAGATCGGTGTCAGCAGGTCGAATTGGAAATTCTCGGTGAGGGGATCTTTGTGTTAGTTCTTGATAGGATGCTAATGAGATTATGTGGGGTACAAGAGGTTTGGTTGCATACTGCCAGACTGGGGTCACTTATTCTAAGGGGAAATACTTAACTCTCATCTTAATTTCTAAGGGTCGCTGCCACCAGACCCCCTCTGGACAGTATGTAACTCGTTAGATAGTGTGCAGAGTGGACTAGGCATTGGGTTAGGTTTTTCATTGACCAGATAGATAAGGGGAAAGAAGGGTGAAACCATAACATGTCTTAATTAATTTATTCCTCATAAAGCATAATGGTAAAAACATACAAATGAATTGGCCTTCCTCAGAAGAACAACGAAAATGTTGGTTACCCCACTCGGCACCAGACCTCTTACATTAATGGCGTGTCATCCACATACTTATTGCATAACAATCCGTGACCTCCTTACCTCGGTCATTCCTTCTTACACTACCCCTTAACACATCAGACTACTCCACCTGTATGGAATATAGCACCGTCGGTTATCATACATAGTAGGACCATCTCAACACACCTGTTACACTCCACACCTGCAGGTATGGGACTCCTTGTAATTTTTAGGTATACATAATAGGCACCTCGTTCGCACACCGTCCTCGGTGGGTAAAGACGAGGGCTTCACCAAGAGACATACCAGTACTATTTCTACGTCTGGTATTATAGGTCGCTCCAAGTGATGACGGCGGAGTTTCTCACGGTCTCCTTATTTGTTACTACTCATTTGGGGTAGTGTGTTGGGAATCCACAGGTTCACAGTGGATTGGCATAGCTGGGAGTAGTCACCACCTGGTGGGACGCTCACAGGGATAATGGCTGCCGCGCGCAGCAAGGCACTCCAACTGCATGGGACTAGATGACGGTAGAACGGAGGGTACTGAGAAATAATGCCTGACGGGCTGTTATCACACACCCTAACACATTACTATTACACTTATACATCAGGCAAAGCTTTAAACTGTAATAACTTCTATATAAGCCTTTTTTACAGGGCGGGATATAGCCCGGTAGGACATTGACATAGAGTGACGGTAGAACGGAGGGTACTGAGGGCAGTGCCCCGCCGCTCGTCACCGCGCAGGCCTACAGTAGTTTCCAATCTTTAATTTTTACCTTTATTTCTTCCGGTTCTCACCTGAACACTTTCCGGTATATTGTCACTCATGCCTTATAAACACATATTTTAATCCTAAATTACACACTAAGGTAAGGTTCTGATTTGCTAGTTCGTGGGTAAATTCATTGGGTTATAATATCAACGCAGCACACTCGAGGCGGGTACACAGGACGCTCCCCTTAACAAAAGCCGAATGTTCATGGCGTGGGTATATCCGCTTCACTTAAAACTGTAATTAGGGATCCTTCTCTCACACATTGTACTACTTGAACACAGACATAAGATTCTCTGATCACTGTACATGTTGTGGGTATACGTCACGTGAGGATATGAGGAGTATTAAGTTCACACCAATACATACAAGATATTTCCTTTTAAGTATAGTTTCTGGGTCACTTCCAACACCTCACATAGTTCTGACACATTTATCCCTTTTCCAAATCATTGTTCTCATGTATTTTCATATGATATCTGTGGAAGGTATGTCCGCTACACGTTCACAGACGTAAATAGTATGACCTTCAAACCATGATCCACACTTAGTCCTACAGTGCACTAGTCCGGTTCAACTGGACTTCCTAATCATTTTATGGATACCCTGAGTTCTCCTTAATGCTATGAATACATACAATTAACATTATATAACTGTACTTGGGTACAATACAACACATGATCTAGTAACATTGAGTAGGTGAGTTATCCTTTATCAATGTTTCCCGTTTTCTGAGATTCTACAAGCGCGGTGGATTTGAATGTTATATAGCGTAATATGAATTAAAGTGGGTTTTTAGGAATGAAATGATGTGCGCAGTACAGTTCCACTCAGGATGGGATGGAGAAAGGAAACTCACAATGTGCTCTCTGTATACATATTGTATTGGATGTACAGTGCAGCTTGGTGCTGGGAAGTGGCAGCGTGGTTACAAGCGTGATGTAGACAGAGGTGGTTGGTGAGGCTGCTCAGAGGAAGACCAGCTTGTGGGTCGCCATGCTCGCCGGTGGGAGCGAGGGCCGCCAGGCAGGAGCGGTGGAGGTGTTGCTTGCTGGTTGGTGTAGGTCGAAGGAGAGGTGGGTCACCACGAGGTCAGTTTTATATAGAGGAGATAGGCGTGGCTTAATAGTTGACCTCCGTCATGTAAGGCGGCGCTGGTTGACCTAGACCATGAGGCATACACTGGGGAATTCGCGCGGTCGGCTACTCAGCGACAAACAGCGTTTGTAGGGGAGGAATCCACTACAATTACATTGGCACCAGCGCCGGATTTAGACCTGTGGAGGCCCATGGGCAGCCTCTTTGTGGAGGCCCCCCTCATTATAACTACCCAAGAGGGTGGGGTGGCAAATGAAGCGAGCCTAATCATCTGGGAGTTCCGGGGGGCGCTGTAAGCCCCCCGGGAAAATTTTGAAATTTGAACACTTCTTTGGAGAATTTTGAAGCCATATGCAGTTATATTGAGGAAATTAGAACATTGAGAAATTTTTAATTAACTGTATATTTATTGATAGTGTACAAATTCCCAACACACACACACACACACACAAAAGTGAGACATGACTGGAGTCATTCATGTGGTTTCAAGTCGTGGTTTCCATTCGTAATTTAAGTGATAATGAATTTTTTTTTTTTTTTTTTTTTAATCTCAATTTCGTTATTCCATGTAGTTCACTTTAAATCAATATATGTTTGTGGAATTCTAAGTATATTATTAGCAACACAAACAATAGCATTCATTAGATATATACTGTTCATAGAAAAACCAGGTATTCATGAATTTCAAGGAGCAGTTCGCCTAATTTCTATCACTCTTCTTGATGAACATAGTTTTACGTGATGGAATAGATAAACGTGAATTTTAAAGAATGAAAATAAAAGTAATCCAAATGAATAAACAAATAAATAAAATATTGTAATATGTGGAGGCCCCTGGGTAGCTGCCCACTTTGCCCACTCCTGAATCCGGCCCTGATTGGCACACGCACCGGTATCAATGTTTAAGGCAAGCTTGACTTCCCCAACCCTCGCCGGAACTGAGAACACTTCCGTTTTGTTCAGCGCCGCTATTAACGAGGCTGCAACAGAAGTGTTGGTGACCAGTGGTACTGGATTACCTATCCTATTGTACGTCTTTTTTGGGAAAGTCGCTGATCTTCCCCCGACTTTTTGTGATAGCGAGGACGCGATGTCCACTGTTGTGTACCATCTGTTGGACTACAGCCCTCTGGCTGTGGGGTAGCCTATATGCTGGGAGTAATTTTAAATGATCACCTTTGCCTTTTAGTGTAGTAGTCTGCCTGATTTGCCATTTAAAAATCCAAGATGGCGGCCATTTTTCAAGATGGCTGCCATATTGACCTTCAAAAGTTTATTTTTCTTATAGAAATTGATGTAGTTGGTCAATCTAGGTGATCTTGGTGTCGATATGTATGTTTTCAAGCATGCTCAGATGAATTTTATAGTTTTAAGTCCATTGTAACATTTTTATCCACAGAAAATAACACTTTGTAAAAAAATATAACAAAAAAGAACTTACTAAAAAAAAAGTACTCACTATTAGCACTGGCCCTGTGACTTCTCCTGACAGTTAATTTTTGTGCATTTACTGCTGTTCACATATGCAGCTGCAAAGTGTTGTGCAGGAATGTCCAGAGCGAAAGCATTTGCATCTCTGGTTGCAGTTTTTCTTACAGGAACATTTGGTCAGCTCCTGACAGCATGTCGCAATCGGGGGAAGAGTCGTCCAACGTATCTGCCATGCCTCTCCCTTCTGCGTCCATCCCCAGTTGACAGGACTGCTGGTTTCTGGATTGGAGATTGTTGCCTGGCCCCAGATGATACCAGCCTGGTAGGCAGCCCACTTTGCATGTTCCTTGAGGGCTGCCTGGGTTGGTGGAATGGAGTCATATAGCCTCTGCTTGCGGGAAAAGAGATTTAGTCTTGCCTCATCTACACCAGTGGCTGCACTAGATCTGTCGTACATGAGGACAACAAATCTTTCCAGCTTCTGAAGGTCAACATCAGCAACTGTTGTTGGACATTGGCTGAGTTTGGTGAATGATTCTGAAACTTCATCACAGACATTCCATGTCTGCCATGCAGATATCTTTCCTTTCCCACGGAAGCCAGACACAACGTCACAGCCAGTGAAAGCATGAAAGTATAGGATCCCACTAGTTTTCTTTGGCCCTATCGCAGAAACTACATCATGCACTGGAATTCATCGATGACTTTCTCCTTGGCTAAAGGCAATCCACATGTTATCAAGACCAAGCTCCTGTAGTGATGGCAGTACAGATACTGCTATGACGACCAAGTCAGTGTCATTGGCTTTGATGATGAGGGACTTGCTACCTTCCATTTCTGCATCCCTAGCATGCACAAATATTCGTGTGTCTGCTTCCTCATGACAACATGGAGCCACAGCTTCTAGGGACTTCTCTGTGTTGCTAATGGCATCTTCTCCCTTTGTCACAACCACCGTGCTTGTCGTCTGTGCTGTTTTTGTCATTTTGCAGAAAGCTCCTTCAGTTTTTGGGAGTCTTACTTGTTCCTGTAACTCTTCTGATCCCCTGTCCTCGTTTCGACCTGGCTTCAAACTTCAGACTTGACTTTTTGTACACATCAAACACTACATGCACCCTATTGTATTTGGCACCATAGAATTCTACTTTGGGCAGGATATCTTCTCTGGCATAGGCATCAAAAGTCTTTGAGGTGCGTGGAGGCAGGGCATTGATCAGTGCTGAGCCATCTATGATGATAGCATCTCCATGTGGCTCTCTCTCTTTAGCATTCACTTACGCCATGCTGGAGTTGGGATTTGATATCTGCACCATGTTCGATCATACATACAAATTGAAGCAGTGATGGTGGAACAGCCTGTTCAATGCATCCTTCATGAAATGTACTGCTGAAGTGTGACTTGTGCTGAAGCATGTCCCATCGTATCATCCCAGCAGCCTTGGCCAGATGGATCGCGTCACCGTATTTGTTTGCTTGTGCCAGGATTGAGCCAACATCCTTCTCAAAGGCCAGTAGGATATCTCTTCCTTGGTGATGAGCTTGCAGTTGGGGGATGTGAAAAAGCAGCTGGTCCTTCAGTCGAGTAGCATGAACATCGGGCGATCCAACACCCAGCTGCTCAAGTCTCTGTCTGTAGAGTGTGACCAGGTCAGCAAGTTTGAAAATGGGTGGTTCGGTATCTTCACTAGAAGCTTTCATCTGAGTGGTGTAAGTGACCAGTTCAGAGAAAGCAGTTGGGTATGCGTCCTTGTTCGGATGAAGCTCTTGTGCTTCTTCTTCTTCATGAGCATTTCGGTGTGTTCTTTCTCGGTTGTACAGGTCTGCCAGGCAGCGAAGGTGATACTTCAGTTCTTGTGCCACAACATCTCCTGCACTTAGTTTGGCAAGGAGTTTTCCATCGCTAAGTGTCTTTGCACAATCATTTAATCTTTTATTAAGTTTCATTGTCATTGCATGTCTTATGTCATCTCCCGAAGCTTCTTCCTCACACAGAAGGCATTCTGTTGCTTTGGGGTCTCTGGACCATTCGTGGTATCTTGCTACTGCTGCTCTCCTCTGTAGCAACTGCAAAGGTTCGCCTTTTCTGAGCTCTATTTAACTTTGTGTTGTTGAAGAGAAGTCTGCAACTCTCATGATACTGTGCCTTGTTTCTCCTCAAGGTCTCCTCTATCCCAATCTTCAACAAGTATTGCAGGGTCCAGCTTGATTGGCAGTGCATTGATTAAATGATATAGAGGAATATTCCTTGCGAAGCTCTTGTAACCGTCATCTCCTTTTTTGGCAGGATTTGCATGAGGAGACTTAAGATCTTCCTTCTTATCCTGTTGACAAAGACAGCACTTTACCCAGTCAGTGAAGAATGATTTGTTGGTAGATTTTGTGTCCATAATTATTTTTGATCTTCAGGGCCGAGGGTTTATCCTTTTACCACCCTGATGAGCACTTTCTTGCATGGGATACAACTAGGTTCATGCCTTTTGCCCTACACCTAGTCCGATCGTTCATCCAGTGTCATTAGTCCCGTGCGATCTGTACACCATCCAGACAACTAAAACCCCGTTATCCTTGGCTGGCTCGGCTCTCCCGCACTGGTACATCCTGTCAATTCAGGTGAGGCTGTTTAACTGATTAGGGGTTGGTTAAGCAGCATTTGGGACACTAAGCTGTTGCAGTATGACATGCTTTTTCTTAGTTGACACTGAACCCCATGCTGGGTTGGACAACAGTGATGTCACCAATGTTGTCCTGGTAGTGCCCGACATTCACTCCCTCACATGCAGAGACCCTTTGCATGCTACCCTCACCTAGTTGGAGAAAAAATATAAAAGCAGTACATAAAACCAGTCATAAATAAGACAAATATATATCTGAGAGTATCAGAAATAGAAAAAATCATCTGAGCATGCTTGAAAACATGCATATCGACACGAAGATCAGTTAGATTGACCAACTACATCAATTTCTAAAAAAAAAATAATCTTTTGAAGGTCAATTTGGCAGCCATCGTGAAAAATGGCCGCCATCTTGGATTTCCAAATGGCAAAACAGGCAGATTTGACAAGTAGCCCCTAGAGTATGAGCATGACACATTTCATGTTTGTATCACCATTTGCACGATTTTTCCATTATCCTCTCTAATATATATATATGTATATATATATATATATATATATATATATATATATATATATATATATATATATATATATATATATATATCTTGATAAAATCACACGGGAAAAGGGAAACAACGGAGCACCTTAGCTTTCGTCTTTATTCGTACACTTTTTATCGAATCGCCTGGAGTCTACAAAAATGTCAGTTTTTTCTGCTATGTTCTTAAGATGTCTGCATATTTGTGACTGAATTTATTGACGATGAATTTAAACACATTCGTTCCATTGCACAAAAACTCAGGTACCCTTCTGTGTTTGTTGATCATTGTTTTAAAAGGGCTAAAAAATCCTTTCATTCCTCTCAAACCAGGCAAATTCCTACACTTAAGAATATTTTGACTCTGCCCTATCGTAATGAATTTGTCCCGTCAGTTCGGTCCCTCAAGCTGCTAAATATTAATGTTGTTTTCAAGTATGACTCAACCATTACCAATATGTTAATAAGAAGTAGCCCAAGTTTGAATGTAAATGGAAGTGTTTATTGTATTCCATGTAGCAAATGTAATTGTAATTATGTAGGAGAGACAGGAAAAACACTGCAGCTCAGAATCAAACAACATAAGTACAATATTAGAACAGCATCTGAAAGCAGTGCCCTGTTCGTTCATGTTAGGAATAATAATCATCCCATTGCTTGGAAAAAAGCTTAGAAGTATTTAAATCATCTTGTGTCACAGCCAGACTTCTGGTTGAAACTAGTTTGATTAAGGAATTAAAATCAATAAACCTTAGTGATGGTCAGTTCAAAACTGATAATATGTTGCAAAAATATATTTGTCAGTGGCCCAAGGTTAAAAATGCTTTGAAAACCTTTGATCTAGATGTATGATAGTTATTTAGTGGGTACCTTATTTTTGACCTGACCTGACTAGTCACGTCACCCCCTTCTCTTAAGCTCCTCTACGTGTGTGTTGGTGTGGGGATTAGTGGATGACATCATTATGACCTGACCTCATGTTTAATAAGGTCACCCTGTATATTTAAGCCTCTCTCTGTAATCCAGTTGCCTCTGAAGATGTCTTGAATAAAGACGAAAGCTAAGGTGCTCCGTTGTTTCCCTTTTCCCGTGTGATTTTATCAAGATTTATCTAATCCACGTTTTCATTGTGGATCTACATGATATATATATATATATATATATATATATATATATATATATATATATATATATTATATATATATATATATATATATATACATATATATATATATATATATATATACACACATATATATGTACAGTCAACCCTCTTTTTACGCGGTTAATTCAACCCACAGGGTACGGCGTAAAGTGAGAAACGCATAAAGTGAACAACATAACATATTGCATTAATTGAAATAGAGACCGGGCCGACCCCCAAACTCCACTTTTTGACGACACACAACTATGTTGTAGTAAAAATATTATCTTATCTTTATGATGGTATGCACACACAATTAATAATTAAGAGAAATATCAATAATATTAGGTTTTTTAACACTTACATTAGTAGAAAAGATGGCTGGGCACACGGGGATGGGCGGTTGGTTCCGAGGCAGAGGGCAGATTATTGGCCCTCACCTGTATCAATTGTATCACTATCCACCACAGAGGCTTGCAGGGCCTCCTTGTCAAACCCCTCAAAGTCCATATAAGTCCATATCCTCATTATAATTATCACTATCACTGACTTGGGCCGGTTGTGGTGGGTGGCGGGTGAAGAACTCGGTAATGTTTTGATGACTGGGTGACCATGTGCGCACCATGCTCGCGCCGCTTACACAACATGGCGGATGGTGGGAGAGGGCGGGAGGTTTGGATCCAAAAATGGCGAGGCTCGCCAGCCGCTCTCCGCGCAAAGGGGTACACGCACCGTGGAATGTGAGCATTCCTGTTTCGGCAGGGTACCTCGTAAGCGTGGAAGCGCGGAATGTGGGACCGTGTAAAGCCAGGGTTGACTGTATATATATATATATATATATATATATATATACATATATATATATATATATATATATCTATATATATATATATATATATATATATGTATATATATGTATATATATATATATATATATATATATATATATATATATTAATATATATATATATATATATGTATATGTATATATATATATATATATATATATATATATATATATATATATATATATATATATATATATATATATATTGTGTTACGAACCCCTCCACCAATTGTCATGATCTACCTACCCAGCACTACGAACCACGCCATCTATTGTCCTGATCTACCTACCCAGCACCACGAGCAATGCCATCTAGGGACGAGACATGAGTATGACTCGTCTTAGTTACCACTCCGGGGTTTCCCTTTTCCGTATCCTGGTTGTTGCGTCACTTCCTCCAAGTCTTCTTCGTGAGCTCCAATTCGAGGAGAGAGCACTACACTCTGGGAAGTGACCACAGGATCATCTATCCTCTAAACCTACGGCACAGTGACTACCTATCGTCTTCTACAATACTCAGCCTTACTCGTCAGCCATCTCAGCTCCTCACTTAAGTATTTGTAATCTTGTATTGCCTCTCCCACCTCCACCTTGCTTCACGATTGTTTTATGTTGTATTAATATGGATATACTGTTAATGTTTAGGTTAAGTATGGTTAAGGGTAATTTATAGGAAGCTGATTATTTTGTTAAGGAATTCATGGTACTTTATTATTCACAACGAAAACTCTCATCCTTTGTCTACCCTTTTATAGTCCGATTGTCTTTGTTTTGTTTTTTGTTGTTACCTGTTGGGATCTGGGCAGACGTATAACTATATTCTAAATCCCCAACTCTTAACAAATGGCGACCGTGACAGGACTCGACCTTAAGTACCATATTCCTTCCTCCCTTGTTACTCAGTGTTAATTATTCCTCCCAGTCACTTCTGTTCACAATTGCTTTACGGTGGTTTAAAGTTTCCTTCATATGTGTGTGCATATATTGGTATTATCGTACAGTAAGAGTGACAGACGTAGGATATTAGGTTCCAAGTGTCATAAGGCTTACCTGTTATTACACGTGGCAGTCGTGTAGTAAGTCTTATCGAGTGTAGGGAAGAATCCGGATCTGTTTAATGCCGTACCCTCACTCCAGAGTAGGCTGTTCCATAGTCACTAGTTTAGGGTGAAGAGATATCTTGGGACGCCCCGCTCTACCAGGACCCCATAATTATAAAGCCTCAATTATTGTTCTTCTCATTATCTCATTCAGGGTCAATCATACCAAACTCCAGGGTTGTTAATCCGGATCTTTATATAAATGCCGTAATACGCCCTTCCTCTTTCAAGTATCTCAGGGTTGTTAATCCGGATCTTTATATTAATGCCGTAATACGCCCTACCTCTTTCAAGTCTCTTATCCTTATCTAAGGATCTTCTCAGAAGAACAATAATCATAAGTGTAATTTCCCTAGGTATAACTTGGTTAGTTTCCGGGACTTTCTGGTTATCCACTGCCGTGATATTTTCTAGGGTAATCCACTTATCTTATATTTTGATCATTAATTAATTTATCTATATTTTCTTAACAATGGTCACCTCAGGATTTGTTAAACTTGGTAGTCCTGGAGGAGTGGAAGAGCAAGATACCATTTCACATCTTGAAGCATGTGGAGGAACGTGGAGAGGTTAATTTAGGACGTGCTGCTGAGCTGGCTGATGCGTACGCCTTGCTGGTGGAGTCACTGTGCCGTAGGGAACGTGGTACTTTCCAACATGTTAGGTCCTCCTCTGATGATAACCTTGGGGACGTGAGTGGTAGGTCGAAAGGTCCCACACCTACCCCCCCTGATGCAACCAAGTTTACTTGTTCTTACTGTAAAAACCCAGGCCATACGATCCAGACTTGTAAACACCCAAAGTGTCGAATTGCTAAAAGTAGTTCCCTGGATCCCAAATCCAAACCAATAGCAACCACCAATGTGGAAAGGCCCCATCAGGATCTCTTCTCTTCATTCACCTATGAGGGAAAAATTTCAATCATAGAGGGGTCTCGTTCTTTCCCTATTCGTATACTACGTGATACGGGCGCAGCACAATCTATCCTCCTGTTTAACGTCATTCCTGATATATCTACCGCATTTACTAATGAGTGTTCTAATTTCAGATCTCTCATCCCTTTCTTCCTATCCTTTAGCTAAAGTGCACCTCCAATGTCCCTTGATTACTGGGGAAGTGCAAATAGCCATTAGGAAAGACCCAATGCCTGTGTGCGGCATTCATTTATTATTGGGTAATGACTTGCTGGAGATCTAGTGGTTCCTAACATAAAGACAGTCGACTCTCCCTTACCTGTCAACTCCACCACTGACCTTAAAGAAACTATTCCTCATCTTTTCCCATCTTGTGCTGTCACCCGGTCACAGAGTGTGCGTAATGGGCCCTCTTCATCTGAAACCACCTCCAATATCTTACTACCCACAGAAAATGTGTACAATAAGACCATTAGTATGGATGAGCTCATTACAGCCCAACAATCTGATCCATCTTTGTTCAAACAGGTGATGAAAGACCTCAGTGTGGACCATTGTACATCTTCGGCTTACCACCCACCGTCCCAAGGTTGCTTGGAACGGTTCCATGAAAACTTTCAAATCCATGCAAATAAACTATCTCCTCTCAACTATATAGTCCATACTCCTGATCGCAGAAAAGATTTACAACTTGTTCACATTAATCTCATGAAACTTTACCATTCCAGGCAGTCAGAGGAAGACATCCCAGAGGCTATAAGCCAACCTGTATTGCATACGGTTTTGTCAGGGCCGGAGCCGGAGACAGATGACATGGACCTATTGGAGAATTTAGACTTCCCTCTACCTAAAGAAAACCCTGCTAACAGTCACATACTCAACAACTTGGATGAGTATTTTTCTGTTTTGAATCCATCTCAAGCAAAAGATCTCACTAAGTTATTATCAACATTTCCTAAAGTCACGTCAGACTTCCCATGGTTTTGCAATATACTTAAACATGATATTAAGCTAATCTCAGATGATGTACAACCCATTAGGCAATCAGCATATCGACTAAATCCACAAAAAAGAGAGATTCTGAAAAAGGAGGTAGATTTTTTGTTAAAACATAACTTAGCTGAGCCTAGTGCCTCCCCCTGGGCTTCACCTTGCCTTCTCATTCGAAAACCCGATGGCACTTTTCGTTTCTGTACCGATTATCGGAAAGTGAACCAGGTCACTGTCTCTGACTCCTACCCTTCACCTTTGATTGAAGATATAATAGATAGCATAGGCTGTGCAAAATTTATCAGTACCGTGGACCTGTTGAAAGGATATTATCAAGTGGGACTCACGGATGGGGCAAAAATAATCTCGGCATTTATAACTCCATTTGGTTATGGCGTTTGGCTTTTCTAATGCTCCGGCCACATTCCAGAGGGCCATCAACTTCCTAATTCAGGACCTAGGTGGGACGTTCGCCTACCTGAATGACCTGGTGGTGGTGTCGGACAGCTGGGACGAACATCTGGTGCGTTTGGAGATACTGTTTGCACGACTGCAAGAGACTGGATTCACCATAAACCTGGCTAAATCTGCTTTTGGCCGGGCCTCAGTGACTTACCTGGGACATATCGTTGGGCATGGTATGGTGAGACCCAAGGACGCAAACGTTAAAGCCATCTTGTCCTTCCCCACTCCAAGGACGAGGAAGGAACTCATGCGCTTCCTGGGGATATGCGGCTACTACCGTCGTTTCTGGAGTAACTTCTCCAGCGTGGCCGGACCCCTCACAGACCTTACCAGTTCTGTGGTCCCTTACATCTGGAACCAGAGGTGCGACCAGTCTTTCCACCGCCTCAAAGCCTTCCTTGCCTCCAAGCCTGTAGTCCACCCCCCTGACTACACCTTGCCCTTCCATCTGCAAATCGACGCTAGTGGTGTGGGAGTTGGGGCTGTGCTCCTACAACCCGACCCAATCACTGATGTCCTTCACCCTGTGGCATATTACTCCGCCAAGTTGAAAAAACATCAGACCAACTACTCGACCATAGAGAAGGAGGCCCTGGCTCTGGTGTTGGCAATAAAGAAGTTTGAATGTTACCTCCAGTCTTGCTCACAAACAACCCTAGTCTTCACCGACCATAACCCACTCACGTTCATCCAAACCAACAAGACCTCCAACCAGCGAATCCTCCGCTGGGCTCTCCTCACCCAGCCCTATAATCTGCAAGTCCTGCACATAAAGGGGGTGGACAACATGATTGCGGACTCCTTATCCCGAGCTCCAGTGGAAATGCAGCAGCTACTCTCCAGACGCACCAGGTGATCACCTCCTTCGCGCCCGCGCTATGGAGGTCTTTGGAGGGGGGGTGTGTTACGAACCCCTCCACCAATTGTCATGATCTACCTACCCAGCACTACGAACCACGCCATCTATTGTCCTGATCTACCTACCCAGCACCACGAGCAACGCCATCTAGGGACGAGATACGAGTATGACTCGTCTTAGTTACCACTCCGGGGTTTCCCTTCTCCATATCCTGGTTGTTGCGTCACTTCCTCCAAGTCTTCTTTGTGAGCTCCAATTCGAGGAGAGAGCACTACACTCTGCGAATTGACCACAGGATCATCTATCCTCTAAACCTACGGCACAGTGACTACCTACCGTCTTCTACAATACTCAGCCTTACTCGTCAGCCATCTCAGCTCCTCACTTAAGTATTTGTAATCTTGTATTGCCTCTCCCACCTCCACCTTGCTTCACGATTGTTTTATGTTGTATTAATATGTATATACTGTTAATGTTTAGGTTAAGTATGGTTAAGGGTAATTTATAGGAAGCTGATTATTTTGTTAAGGAATTCATGGTACTTTATTATACACAACGAAAACTCCCATCCTTTGTCTACCCTTTTATAGTCCGATTGTCTTTGTTTTTTTTGTTGTTGTTACCTGTTGGGATCTGGGTAGACGTATAACTATATTCTAAATCCCCAACTCGTAACAATATATATATATATATATATATATGCTGATAACCTAGATCACGCGCACCTACAGTGATTTACTTGCATATATATATATATATATATATATATATATATATATATATATATATATATATATATATATATATATATATATATATATATATATATATATATACAGTCAACCCTCACTTTACGCGGTTAATGTAACCCACAGGGTACCGCGGAAAGTGAGAAACGCGTAAAGTGAATAACATAACATATGGGATTAAATGAAATAGAGACCAGCTGACCCCCAAACTCCAATTTTTCCTACACAATACAGTTGGTCCTCATATTACGCGGTTAATGTAACCCGGAGGGTACCGTGGAAAGTGAGAAACGCGTAAAGTGAATAACATAACATATGGGATTAATTTAAATGGAGTCTGGGCCGATCCCCAAACTCCACTTTTTGACGACACACAACTATGTTGCAGTAAAAATATTATCTTAACTTTATGATGGCATGCACACACAATTAATAATTAAGAGAAATATCAATAATATTAGGTTTTTTAACACTTACATTAGTAGAAAAGATGGCTGGGCACACGGGGATGGACGGTTGGTTCCGAGGCAGAGGGCAGATTATTGGCCCTCACCTGTATCACTTGTATCAATTGTATCACTATCCACCACAGAGGCTTGCAGGGCCTCATTGTCAAACCCCCCAAAGTTCATATAAGTCCATATCCTCACTATAATTATCACTATCACTGACTTGGGCCGGCTGTAGTGGGTGGCGGGTGAAGAACTCGGTAATGTTTTGATGACTGGGCGACCTTGTGCGCACTATTTTCGCGCCTCTCACACAACATGGCGGATGGCGGGAGGTTTGGATCCAAAAATGGCGCGGCTTGCCAGCCGCTCTCCGCGTAATGGGGTTCACGACCGCGGAATGTGAAAATGTTAGGTACTGGCAAGGCACCGCGTTAACGGTGAAACGCGGAATGCGGGACCGCGTAATAAGAGGACCAACTGTATATATATATATATATATATATATATATATATATATATATATATATATATATATATATATATATATATATATATATATATATATGTAACCGGTCGGAATTTACTGGACTTTAATTTCTCACTTGACTTGGGGTTTATTTAAAATTAATAGATGGTAATGGCAGTGGAAGCGCCCCTTTGAGAAAAATCCCGAACCAGCACAAGAACACTTAAAACTACTAAACAAAATAAATTGTCCGTGACCCGTGGAAGGATAGCATCTGTGACTGGGATGAATGAGACACACTGTTACATTTAGACACTTATATTCCCTCCAACACTACAAACCCAATCCAATAATGGTACACCAATATGCGCACCTCTTAACTTGAACTTAAAACACTACTCTGGGGAATAAAAGTTATACATGATATAAAAATTATTAGAACCTCAGGCAACAATAAATTTGAAGTATTAAGAACTGTTCCGTGCACACATGAAACAGGCCTTAAAGGCTTTCACACAATAATATCAGTCACTTAGGTACCAAAAAAAGAAATTAACTACTCTACAATGAATAGGCCTTAAGGGCACTCAACAAAATTATGTCACTGAGGAATGGTAATAAAAATGAGAAATTAAATACTCTACAATGAATAGGCCTTAAGGGCACTCAACCAAATTTATAGCACCCCAACAGATGCACACTTCCTAACCTAACCTAACCACTACTCTGGGGAACAAGGTTATACCTGAGATCAGAATTATGAAGAACAATCAGAGGCATTAAAAGAATCAAATCACAGTATCACTCTGGTTCCACTTGATGGCACAAACATTCAAAACAATATTATCAAAATTATCTAGAAACTATTAAATTACACCCGTAATAAGGGAGGGAAAATGTTCCTCCAGGTATCTCCTAGAGACCTAGACTCACGGTCTCAGTGTGTGACCATTAGTCTACTCAGATAGCCTCAGTGTACTCCCAGTGCGTCCATAAAGCGGACGGGAGTGAGCCAATCAGACCTTGTACAGTTGAGAGAAGCTTTAGCGTCCCGTGTCGTTTAGTTGTCGGGAGCACTCGTTCACTCAAGAGATCCTTTGCTACCCCGCTAAACAGTGACAGGCCTACTTTGATCGGTCCAATGGCGACAATCGCCACCCTCAATCCTCAACGGCAGTCTCAAACGGCAGTCAATCTCAGGTCAACTCCAGTCAACTTCAGTCAAGTGGGTTCTCACGGAAACCCTGAAATGAACTCACTGTTAGCTCTAGTTTACTTTATCACTGCCCTATCTAACCCTGTCTGAGATCGAATGAGACTTACTTGTTATACTGCAATATTTCAGCACAGGTGACTAGGCCACGTGACTATTTCTGGGACAGACGCGCAGGGACGTCTTGTTCGTGTGAGTGCTATCCGGGACTGAGAGAGAGGCCGCCTCGTGTCCTCTCAAGGCGTTAGCTTAGGCCTACGTGACCTATTTTCCGCCTAACTAATAACTCCTTGGGACACCCTTTAACATTATTCAAACTGCTAAACGATCTATAATAATTTCAAATTCAATAATAGTCCCTTAACTTCATGAATCGCATCATTATTAATCCGGTAAATTACATTTAATATCATATAGGCCTAGTTCCACAAACTCCCACTATGTGCGGGGAGCGCTCTCTTCCCTCAGACGACCTTGAACGCTCAGTATCGCTAATGGCGGGGCATTCGAAATTACTCTGAAATTCCTGAATATTACAATCGACCCCCCTAAAAAAAGGCAGCACTGTCCTCATGTGCTGAGAAAAACATACATATGACCCCCCTAAAATTTTGTTCTAAGAAACTGCATCTTGCCCCTTTTGCTAAACGCAGCATTCCCGTCTTCTCTTCTCTCCTTTTCTCTCCCGCTAACACTCGACCCCCCTAAAAGAAAAACAGCACTGCCCTCATGTGCTGAGAGAACAACTTAGAACCCACCTTCAACTCTGTACTATTCCACTCGCAGCCAGCAACTCCATTTCTTCCTAGCCCAACTCAAACCAACCAGAACATCACGCTCCCCTTTTGCCTGGCCCTTAACTAGAGAACCAGTGTCAAACTTAATACCAGCCCAACACAAACATGCTCTCCTTTGGCCTGGCCCTTGAACTAAGAGGAACCAGTGTCAAAATTAATACCAGCCCAAAACAAACATGCTCTCCTTTGGCCTGGCCCTTGAACTAAGAGGAACCAGTGTCCAAACAATACTCAGTCCAAAACAAACATGCTCTCCTTTTGCCTGGCCCTTGAGCTAAGAGGAACCAGTGTCAAAACAATACTCAGTCCCAAACAAACATGCTCTCCTTTTGCCTGGCCCTTGAGCTAAGAGGAACCAGTGTCAAAAAAAATACTCAGTCCACGTCTCCGAACCTCATGCCGGCAGACCAACCCTCTGACAATGTACCAGTCCATTTTAGTGAGGCCCTGGACATTACAACAGCAACTCAATCCCGCTCATGACAGCAACCACTACTCAACGCACATCTCTGACCTAACCATCTTTCCCATCCCCTCTGCCCTACTCACGACTCCTCCAACTCACCCTCGACAACCTGCCTTTTCTCATTACCATGCACCCTAAACTGTAATCGGTCGGCTTCGTCTTGTCTCTCAGCTGGAGGCTCGAACAACCTCTCTGAACTACTTACGTACCCCTATATTTCCCACTTGGACCTCACACTTCCTTGACTGCTGAACGTGTGCCTGACATTCACCCCTTGTTTCCTCCCTGAACCGTTGAATGTGTGCCTGAGACTCCCACTTGAACCTGTTTACCTGTGCTTGATAATCCCTCTTTAGGTCTCGGAACTCCTCTCTCAGCTGTACCAAGGTCCCGCGGTCGTCTCTCTTCCTCCTCATACACATCTCTACTGTCAAGCCTAACCAACTCAGTCCGGGCACAAGGATGAGCATCAGTGCGAGTTCAATCCCTACCAGTACTAACCAACACATGATGGCGTTCATTATCCCAACCACAGAACTATCAGTCACGACATAAAATTAACTACGCTCTGCTACCATTTGTAACCGGTCGGAATTTACTGGACTTTAATTTCTCACTTGACTTGGGGTTTATTTAAAATTAATAGATGGTAATGGCAGTGGAAGCGCCCCTTTGAGAAAAATCCCGAACCAGCACAAGAACACTTAAAACTACTAAACAAAATAAATTGTCCGTGACCCGTGGAAGGATAGCATCTGTGACTGGGATGAATGAGACACACTGTTACATTTAGACACTTATATTCCCTCCAACACTACAAACACAATCCAATAATGGTACACCAGTATGCGCACCTCTTAACTTGAACTTAAAACACTACTCTGGGGAATAAAAGTTATACATGATATAAAAATTATTAGAACCTCAGGCAACAATAAATTTGAAGTATTAAGAACTGTTCCGTGCACACATGAAACAGGCCTTAAAGGCTTTCACACAATAATATCAGTCACTTAGGTACCAAAAAAAGAAATTAACTACTCTACAATGAATAGGCCTTAAGGGCACTCAACAAAATTATATGTCACTGAGGAATGGTAATAAAACATGAAATTAAATACTCTACAATGAATAGGCCTTAAGGGCACTCAACAAAATTATATCAGTCACTGAGGAAATGGTAATAAAACATGAAATTAAATACTCTACAATGAATAGGCCTTAAGGGCACTCAACAAAATTATATCAGTCACTAAGGAAATGGTAATAAAAATGAGAAATTAAATACACTACAATGAATAGGCCTTAAGGGCACTCAACCAAATTTATAGCACCCCAACAGATGCACACTTCCTAACCTAACCTAACCACTACTCTGGGGAACAAGGTTATACCTGAGATCAGAATTATGAAGAACAATCAGAGGCATTAAAAGAATCAAATCACAGTATCACTCTGGTTCCACTTGATGGCACAAACATTCAAAACAATATTATCAAAATTATCTAGAAACTATTAAATTACACCCGTAATAAGGGAGGGAAAATGTTCCTCCAGGTATCTCCTAGAGACCTAGACTCACGGTCTCAGTGTGTGACCATTAGTCTACTCAGATAGCCTCAGTGTACTCCCAGTGCGTCCATAAAGCGGACGGGAGTGAGCCAATCAGACCTTGTACAGTTGAGAGAAGCTTTAGCGTCCCGTGTCGTTTAGTTGTCGGGAGCACTCGTTCACTCAAGAGATCCTTTGCTACCCCGCTAAACAGTGACAGGCCTACTTTGATCGGTCCAATGGCGACAATCGCCACCCTCAATCCTCAACGGCAGTCTCAAACGGCAGTCAATCTCAGGTCAACTCCAGTCAACTTCAGTCAAGTGGGTTCTCACGGAAACCCTGAAATGAACTCACTGTTAGCTCTAGTTTACTTTATCACTGCCCTATCTAACCCTGTCTGAGATCGAATGAGACTTACTTGTTATACTGCAATATTTCAGCACAGGTGACTAGGCCACGTGACTATTTCTGGGACAGACGCGCAGGGACGTCTTGTTCGTGTGAGTGCTATCCGGGACTGAGAGAGAGGCCGCCTCGTGTCCTCTCAAGGCGTTAGCTTAGGCCTACGTGACCTATTTTCCGCCTAACTAATAACTCCTTGGGACACCCTTTAACATTATTCAAACTGCTAAACGATCTATAATAATTTCAAATTCAATAATAGTCCCTTAACTTCATGAATCGCATCATTATTAATCCGGTAAATTACATTTAATATCATATAGGCCTAGTTCCACAAACTCCCACTATGTGCGGGGAGCGCTCTCTTCCCTCAGACGACCTTGAACGCTCAGTATCGCTAATGGCGGGGCATTCGAAATTACTCTGAAATTCCTGAATATTACATATATATATATATACATATATATATATATATATATATATATATATATATATATATATATATATATATATATATATGTATATATATATATATATATATATATATATATATATATATATATATATATATATATATATATATATATATATATGCAAGTAAATCACTGTAGGTGCGCGTGATCTAGGTATATGCTGATAACCACCAGGAAAGAAGAAAACACGAAGTTCCCAAGCGCTTTCGTGTAATTCACATCTTCAGGGGTGAGTACAGACTAGTCTGTACTCACCCCTGAAGATGTGAATTACACGAAAGCGCTTGGGAACTTCGTGTTTTCTTCTTTCCTGGTGGTTATCAGCATATATATATATATATATATATATATATATATATATATATATATATATATATATATATATATATATATATATATATATATATATATATATATATATATACAGTATTACCCCGCTTTACACAGTTTCACTTTCCACGATTTCTGATTTCTCATTTACGCGGAACCTTGCCAGAACCGGACTTTCACTTTCCGCTGTGCATCTACTCATATACACGGTGAAGTATAATTTTTTTTTTTTAGCTCATAAAATTCAAACAAATTACCCGGCCAGAATATAATTTGCATTGCTGGAATTCTTCAAATATGATGATCATTTTGAATATAAACATCATGGATTTTGTATTAGACATACAAATTTTAGATCTAATGTAATAATTTGGTTTACACAAAGCAAATATTTTATCTTTTGTGCAAAATATATGAAGTTTACATTCAAAATATTCCCTAACCTGCAAGGAATCAAGAAATGTCAATTATATTATCCTTACTTTAATCTGAGGTATTATTTATTACTAAAAATATAAATCTACTGTTTTCTCCCAAACATTTCTCTGGTAGGGAGGGAAGGTGGGGGGTGGGGGGAAGGGTTGGGACCGACTGGCCCAGATGGCGTGGTGTGGATGGGGGGAGGCAAGGTGGGGTATTTTGATTAACAGATAGTGTCTTGAATAATTTTTTTTTTATTATTAACTGAAGATATTTGTTTTAGCTCATAAAATTCATACAAATTACAAGGCCAGAATATAATTTACATTACTGAAATTCTTACAATATGATGATCATTTTGAATATAAACATCATGGATTTTGTATTAGACATACAAATTTTAGATCTAATGTAATAATTTGGTTTACACAAAGCAAATATTTTTTCTTTTGTGCAAAATATATGAAGTTTGCATTCAAAATATTCCCTGATCTGCAAGGAATCCAGATATGTCAATTATATTATCCTAACTTTAGTCTGAGGTATTATTTTTTACTATACGTTAAAATCTAGTGTTTTCACCAAAACATTTCTCAGAGAGGTAGAAGCCAGCGAGCTGGGAAGAGGGGGGGGGGGTAGTTGAGTCCATTATTTGAATGGACATTAACCTGGCGACTGTATTTCTCTTAAATATTAATTATGTGTGCATACCATTATAAAATTAAGATGTTATTTTTACTACAACGTAGGTATTGTGTCGGAAGGAGTGGAGCTTGGGGGTCAGGCTAGTCTCTATTGGAATAAATCCCATATGTTCTGTTGTTCACTGTACGCGGTTTTCACTTTCCACGTACCCTGTGGGTTCAATTGACCGTGTAAATCGGGGTACTACTTATATATATATATATATATATATATATATATATATATATATATATATATATATATATATATATATATATATATATATATATATATATGTATATATATATATATATACATATATATATATATATATATATATATATATATATATATATATATATATATATATATATATATATATATATATATATATAAGGTAGAAAAGTACACTTACTTTAAGGTGTGTATGTAGAAGGTTCCTGGATGATGATGATGATGATGGGAATTAGAATGGGGGTGGAGGAGAAGGGAGAAGAGAAGGCATTGGGGTGGAAGAGAAGTCACCCCATGGTGCCATTTCACCCATAAAATTTTAGTTCTCTTGGTGTAATTCAAGATTATTTTCTTTAAATCAACACTGCACTGCATTATATATTGTCAATATGTAAAATAAATTTCAAAATGACCAATAATTTGATTGCAAACACAGAAAAAAAGCGTTTAGTTGAAGAGAGTCTCAAGCAAGATGTTACCTCCACTGAAAAGACACAAACACTGATGCCTGTATGGTGTGTTGAGAGGCTGGAGAGCACGTATAAAACAAGTTTCATTACCTTCAATTATGTTCAATAATTGTTAAAATGACTAAAAAAATTAATATTAAACTTTTACAATTTTTTAATCGTATAAACTTCTTGATACTATTTGCTAAAATGGCAAGGAATTTAAGCCCTAGAACTGATTACTGTATTGGCAGACTAATACTACAGCTGGTGGACCGCCAAATGCAAGCGAAAACATGTTCAGGTTGGCTCGTAAGAAACTCGTTAATCGAGGGATTGCGCGTTAACCGAAGTTAAGAATCTTATGGAATGTAACTCGTTAACCGAAATCTCGTTAACCGAGGGACCACTGTATATATATATATATATATATATATATATATATATATATAGGTAATATCTTACCACATATACTTGACCTCTGTGGACTTGTTCTTACCCTCCTCTGTATATATATATATATATATATATATATATATATATATATATATATATATATATATATATATATATATATATATATATACTGTATATACGTATATATATATATATATGTATATATAGTATATATATATATATATATATATATATATATATATATATATATATATATATATATATATATATATATATACTGTATATACGTATATATATATATATATGTATATATACTGTATATACGTATATATATATGTTTGCTGATAACCACAAGGAAAAAGATTACACGAAGTTCCCAAGAGCTTTCGTGTAATTCACATCTTCAGGGGTGAGTACAGACTAAAATAGAAGTGCAGAACAAGTTATATATATATATATATATATATATATATATATATATATATATATATATATATATATATATATATATATATATATATATATATTTATATATATATATATATATATATATATATATATATATATATATATATATATATATATATATATATATATACAGAGGAGGGTAAGAACAAGTCCACAGAGGTCAAGTATATGTGGTAAGATATTACCTAGACTGTCTGATCCACAGAATAGGTAACACCTTTAAGTTCAATATTTATAGAAAACCTACTAATGTGTGCATTTATAAAGTTCCTTGCAAGGAATGTAATATGTTTTACTTAGGCCAGACAGGCAAAGATCTTGCAACTAGAATTAAACAACACAAATACAGTGTTAGGACAGGCCAGGAATCCAATTCTCTGTTTGTTCATTTGAGGGATAACAAGCATTGCATTGACTGGGATAATGCCTCCTCAATATTACCATGTAATTCAATTGAGAGTAGGAACATCATAGAATCTAGTCTTATTAAGAAGATTTGTGACCAGGTGAGAAGGCCGGGTCACCTGACCATCTGACCTGACCACCAACCGTTGTGTGCTATTTAAAGATTAGTAGGGTCATTAACTAATACCTGACCATTGTGGACCTGGTCTTACCCTCCTCTGTATATATACACCTTGATTTGCATTTCTCTCTCTAGTCTGTACTCACCCCTGAAGACGTGAATTACACGAAAGCACTTGGGAAATTCGTGTTTTCTTCTTTCCTTGTGATTATCAGCATATACCTAGATCACGCTCACCTACAGTGATTTACTTGCATATATATATATATATATATATATATATATATATATATATATATATATATATATATATATAAACCAGTGTACTGCGCACATCATTGTCATTCCTAAAAAAACCTTTAATTCATATTACGCTACATAACATTCAAATCCACGGCGCTTGTAGAATCTCAGAAAACAGGGGTCATTGATGAAGACTAACTCACCTAATAAATGTTACGGAATTATTTGATGAATTGTACCCAGCTACGGGTTTATTATAGTAATTGTATGTACTCATAGCATTAAGGAGAACTCAAGGCATCTATAGGATGGTTGTGAGACTGAAATTGATCTGGGCTAGTGTACTATCCGGGCTGGGTGTAGATCGTGGTTTGAAGGTCATACTATTTACGTCTGTGAATGTTTAGTGAGAATAACTTCCACAGATATCAGATGAAAATACATGAGTGGGTAGCTGGTTAGCTATCCCTAAGAAGACACGTGTTTTTCCCATGCAAGGTTTACAATCAGGATCACTCCCAATAAGTCCTGCCTTCGAACACAGTTGTCAATATGTGTTTATTCCACTCTCTACTGGCAAACTCAATCTTCAATTAGTTTATGTAGATCAACTCAAGCAATTCGCCAGACCTTTGTCAACTCAGGGTCATCTTTGAATGTGTAACAGTTGGTTTGTTTGTGATTTCTGTCATTGCGTGAGTAGCGATCGCTGGCAACTCAGGGGTATATAACCTCGGGTGAGCAGGAGGCTCAAACCAAACCAGTGAGACGTCAGTCGCAGTCGGGGGCAGTCGCAGTCTGGAGCAGTAGCAGTCAGTCACAGAGCGAAGTGGAAGTCGGAGAAGGAACAGACACAGGTGATTGGCTAGTCATTGGACCTCTCCCACCTTCCCACGTACCCTGGAAAACCAAAGCACCTGACTTCAATTCTCCAACTGACAATTCTGTTGATTCGATCAACACATTGAGCCTCTCCTACAGTATCTGACCTCCCTTAGGAACCCCGAATGCTGCTGAGGGGCTTGGTGTGAAGAGAGAGTCGGCAGTGAGTTTTCAGACCTTTTTCTTCCACTCTAATCCTTCTCTTCCGTGCCGTGAAAGGACCTATTCCCCTGTCAACTGACGTACAGGGGAGTATTCGTCTGGAAACGCCCTCTGTCCCCACACCTCGCTAGTGCGTGTTAGTGCGAAGGGTGGAGGGTCAGCACAGCCTGCCGATTCGCCTGGGGACCTCTGTGATAGTGCAGGGTCTCCCCTACGTGAGGGGCGCAGGAAATCAGGGACTGTTAGGGGAGATCTCCATAAATCTCCAATTTAAACAGTTAACATGCCTTCAATTAAAATTAAAGTGGACCGTACCATCCAACCGTGCACAGACCTCGCCTCACTCATTTTTCAGCTGACCTTGATATTTCAGATCCGTTCCTTCACAAACGACGATATCATCAAAATCTTTGTACAAACTGATGAAGATGCCGACCAATTCCACTCCCCAGCAATGAACAACAAACTGAAAAACAATGGCTTAACGGTCCTCAGCTCACCCGAATACCGCGCAAAATGCACCCTCATATGTAGAAAAGTCATCCCTCATATCCTTGACAACCCTAACCTATTGACAGAACTCAACTCACACAACACCTCCCAAATGACATATGCAGCCCGGATGGGAACTCTCCCCATGTTAAAAATCACTACAGCTACTCAAACTGACGCCATCAAATTAAAATCTTACGGAATAAAAATCGGCAACAATATCATCCCCTCAAGAGACATTGAATTCCAACACTTCATACAAGTACACCAATGTTTCAATTGCTACCAATTCGGGCACAACACCAACCGTTGCAGTAACACAATAACTTGCTCAAAGTGTGCCAATCAAGGCCACTCCTACCGAAACTGCACTGCCACGGTAACAAAATGCTGCAACTGTAAAGGCCCTCACGCTGCCATCAGCAACAAGTGCAAAATCAGACTCGACAATAGCACAACACCACTCCCTCCCCGCCGACCCTCACCTCCTACAGCACCTCCCACAGCACCACCTCCACCTCCCCACCACTCACTCCCTACTGCCACGACCCTCCCCACCCGCGCTTGCTGGACCAACAACGTGACCGCCCCCCTACCCTCCCCCGACATTGATGCAAAAATCACCACCATCATACTTCTGGCACATACCCTAAGCAACGGAAACAGGTCTCTTTTTCTGAAACTGGCAATTGATGGTTTGAAGGCGAACGGCCTCCCTACCATACACATTCCTGATTCCTTCAGAACCGGTCCCGACCTCATCTTCCCCACTGCCCCCATCTCCGACCGGACCAACATGCCACCCCCTCCCCCCAGAGAAACCACTGCAATCTCCCTCCGCCCCTCCACTTCTGCCATGCCCACACCTGACTTATCTCACCAATCTACTATTACCTCACCCCCCAGAGTAATCAGTCCAAAACCTCCCGGCCCCTCCACCTTGACCTTGCCTACACCTGACTTTTCCCACACGACTACGATGAACTCCCGGACCACAAAAACCCGAACCAAACCCAATCTTCCCCTAACACCTCAGACTCCCAAGAATAAAATGGCAGCCCATCCCCCCACAGAACTGGTGGTCAAGACCACTAGACCTAAGAGGAAGAACACCTCCCCCCTTTCTTCCTACACACATGACAGCAAAAGAATTATAAAATACACACATCCAACTAAATCTATAATTAAAGTAAATCTATTCGGCACTACCCCAAAGAAAACAGGAAACAACCCCGACACGAACCTAGCACACTCCACTCACCCTCCCGACTCCCCCACACACACAGTCACGTAACCGCCCATCCCTCACCTGCATACACCACACTCAGACCTCGCTCACAGTCACTCGACAAGTTAGACCTCATCCCTGCACCCCAGAATTTCAATCTCATATAAGTAACCAAGAACAAATTATACAACATGATCACCATTATGCAATACAACTGTAGAGCATATCACTCAAACAGACACGCCATCTCTCTCCTCATACAAGAACACAACCCAGACATCCTCCTCCTCAACTCAACATGCACATACACCAAAATCAGGCACTTCGGCTACACAAGCAGACAATCACCCCACGAACTATTCGAGGGCGTTGCTATCCTCATCAGATCCTCCATGAAACACGAATTCATCACCAACTTCGCCTTCAAACACTTCATGGCCGTCAAGATCGACACTCAACACGGACAGATAATCATCTGCACAACATACTCAAGACCTAACTCGCTTATCCCCTTCACAGACCTAAACTCCATCTTTAACAACTCACACCTTCCTGTAATACTAATGGCCGACCTCAACGCACACCACACCGCATTCCAACACAACCGCATCGACCCCCATGGCCAACAACTACACGCTTTGGTCACTCACAAAAACCTTCACCACATTGGCCCTTTCTTCCCCACATTCTACGCTGCTCACGGCAAAGGCACTCCAGACATCTTCATCACCAACACCCCTGCCCTCCAATTCCAACACTATATCACTCCCGGCCCCCTATCAGGCTCAGACCACATTCCCATCACTCTTCACCTCTCCAACAATCCCATCCTCCTCCCAACAACCACACCTCAATACCAGTATCAACACGCAGATTGGGATGCCTTCAAAACCACACTCTCTGAACAACAGTACACACTCAACCTCGAACACCAACCCACTAGGATGATTGAGGAAACCTGGACACACCTTTTCAACACTATCACCGCCATAGCAGATACCCACATTCCTAAACACCGGTTCAAGAGAAAATACTCCTTCACACCCTCCATAAGAACTCAAAGCCTACTTCACTGCTACAGGACACGATTCGAACTAAACAAACTTAACCTAGTTTGCAAAGACATCTCCACACTAAGAACACACATCATCCACAGCCTCCGTCAAGATCATGAGGTTCACTGGGCAAAACTCGTGGAGGCTGCCCAGGAACACAGAACACATAACCCCCGAGAATTTTGGCAAAGGATCGCCAAGCTGAAAGGAACTGCAAGACCCCCCTTTGATCACCTGCTAGTAAATGGTAGGAAAATCAATGAGACAGCCGGCGTAGCACAAACACTAAAACAACACTGGGAACACATTTTCCACCCACACCCCCCCCCACACAACAAAGGTACATCTTAAACCACATAAACAACATCACCACACACATGCAAACACTTCACGACAGAACAACTCCTGACAACACAATCGATACCTCCACTCTCACACAGGACCACACCCTCACTGCTCCTTTCACCCCAACAGAAGTCAAACAAGCACTGGACAAAACCAAAAAGAAAACACCGGGTGACAGCAATATTGGTCAAGCAATCCTGAAGCACCTGCCCCCAGAAACAGTCACAGCCATTACATACCTCTACAACACCCAACTGGCTACAGGTTACTTCCCAAAACTCTTTAAGACAGCCACAGCCGTCATGATACCTAAACCAAACAAAAACCCAACAGATCCTCAAAACTACAGACCGATCAGCATACTAGAAGTCTTAGGAAAAACTTTTGAAAGACTATACAACACCCGCCTCAGATACCACCTTGAAGATGAACAACTACTGTCCTACAAGCAGTTCGGCTTCAGAGCACACCACTCAACCCAAGACGCACTCAATATCATGACAAACTACCTCCACATGAACAAAGATGCATACAAGATAGCACTCATTACAAAAGACGTACAAAAAGCCTTCGACACAGTTTGGCACGATGGATTAAAGTATAAGATATGCACCAATTTTAACCTCCCTTAAAAATCACAACAATTACTATGTAACTTCCTAACAGACAGAAAAATGAGGATAAAAGTCACACCTGCCTTCTCTGACCACTTCACACTGCACGCAGGAGTCCCACAAGGATCAGTCCTGTCCCCAACACTATACATTCTTTACACAAACGACTTACCCGACCCCTTACACATCGACTCTCTGACAATAGAGTACGCCGACGATGTAACCCAACTAGTCAGACACAGAACTCTTGATCACCTAACAGACAAAGCACACAGGGAACTAGAACAAGTTACACAATGGGAACTCCGATGGCGAATACAAACCAACCCGAACAAAGCACAAATCACCTACTTCGGCACCAAAAGACGACAACCACGTCACATTTACCTAAACCCCTACATCGCCTACCCTTCACCTATAACTGTCAAACGAACAAACACAATCCTAGGAGTCACATTCAACGACACCCTCACCATGACACCACACACCAAAATGAAAGCTTTGATGGCAAACAAAACACTCGGGAATATATACAGATTCAGAACCGCATCAATCAAAACCAAAACGCACCTATTCAAAGCCCTCATACGCCCACTATTGACTTATGCACCTAACACACTCCAGCTAGCAACACCATCACATGCCAAGAAACTTCAAGTCATACAAAACAAAGCACTAAGATTCATCCATAACACACACTGGTCATCCTTCACCCGAAATAGTCATCTACATGAACTCAGCTCCCTCCCCCCACTTAACATCTACTGGAGACAACTAGGTGACAAACAAATAGAATCTCTCCTCACTACTTACCCTCAATGGCAGGATTACTTCGACAACATCATACTCCCACGCAGATTCAGAGACAGAAATCCCTCCATACTAAACAGACCAAACACTCCCATCCCACCTCCCTTGTATTAATAACTTCCCTATAACCACACCCAACAATTTCCCCCCAAATTAAACCTAACCTCTCCTTAACCCTCACCCAACGATTCCCACCCAACCAATCCAAATCAACCTAACCTAATAACCTAACCTCTCCTCAGCCCACACCCAGCGATTCCCACCTAACCTAACCCAATCAACCTAACCTAACTTAAGCTTAACCTAACCTCTTCTCAACCCCACACCCAATGATTCCCACCCAACCTAACCTAACCTTACCTGACTTGACCAATTCCCTCCTCCCCCCCTCACTCCAAACCCCACGCCACCAACTCAAACTCAAGACCACTCCGACAAAAAAAAAAAAAAAAAAAAAACCTAACCCACTCAACCTGCACTAACACTCCCCCCCCCCCCCAAAAAAAAAGAAAAAAAAAAGACCCTAAAAATCCTCCCAAAATAAAAACCTAACACACCCAGCCGTTACTAGCAATCCCACACAAAATAAAAAATAACCATTCTACCATTAATTAACCACACCCTACCACTCCTCCCAAAACAAATACCTAACTTACCCATCCCATACTAACTCAGATGACATGTACGTTTCCCTTAGCCAATAAGGTAGGGGAGAGTTGCACAGTACCTGTACGCAAGCCCTCTCCCCCAAGAATGTTACCAACACTGTTTTATGGGCACCTCCCTTAGCCAATAAGGTAGGGGAGAGTTGCACAGCACCTGTATGCAAGCCCTCTCCCCCAAGAATGTTACCAACACTGTTTTATGGGCACCTCCCTTAGCCAATAAGGTCGGAGAGGTGTACCTAATAAAAATAGTACCGTCATGCAGATGATATGAACGCCTCCCTTAGCCAATAAGGTCGGGGAGGGGTGCATTGTACCTGTGCACAAACCCTCTCCCTCAAGAATGGGGCCAGAACTCACAATACCTGCAAGAGCCTACTACGCTATTGCAGAAGTCCTTTACTAGCCAAACGAAAGAATGAATGCAATAATTAACCCAACTCTGCCAACCACTAACAACCTATAATCCTCCCAAAAGAAAAACTTAACCCACCCAACCTTACTCACAATCCCTCCTAAAAAAAAAAAAAAAAAAAAAAAAAAAAAAAAAAAAACCTATGACTCAATACAACTATTCATTAGCAACACAAATCATATCACACCTAAGGAATCCTTCCATACTATAAATTAACCCAACAACCTCCAAAGCTCCCCCTCTCCTCTCCTCGCCTCCCCTCTCCTCTCCTCTCCTCCCCCCTCCTCCCGACAACCGAACCATACCTGACCTTATAACAATTATCCTAACCCTCCCCCTCTCCCCTTACTACATTTCCACGCAAACACATACACACTCACACAACAACCCCCCTTAAGCAATTCTAATTCACCTCAAATCAACATACAACTTCCACCCCCGCCAATCCCCAAACACAAACTCCCCCCCTCCCACAACCAATCTCCAAACACAACACCCCCCCCCCTTGCCAGACAAAGCCTCTCATAACACTACAACTCTCCAAAACCAAATCAAACATACCCAACCTCTATACCAGCCACTGTCAACATTATCCACCTAACTCAAGACTGAAACCAAACAACCTATATCTCACTCTCATCTCCGTTCACAATTTGACAAAGCTCAAATCTGTCCCCTGCTATTACTAAATAACTCTCCTACGATACGCTCATCCTTCCTTACTATGAATACTTTGACATTTCAAGCTCAAAGATTCAAAACCCTTCCTCCAACTCGCTCTGTTCCTCTTTGACATAGCTCAAAGACTTTACCTTCATCTTTCTCCAAACAACCCTACGACTAGCAAAATTTCCATGTTTTCACCTTCTCTGTTAATTTGTTCGTGTGTGGCCTGTGCGTCCGTCCACCTGCGCTTCTCGGCTTGCACCGCCGCCGTGGCGGGGCGGTTCTTCCTCCGCTTTGCCAACACTGCCTAAGCTAAGACGACAACCAGAGCACCCGCATTGGCCCTTTGCTTGCCCGGACCTACTCCCGCCCTCCCTCTGCCTCGTCCTGATTGTGATTGTTGCACCCTCAGGGCATTTTGCCTACCCCCTCACGCAAGCGGTGTTTAGCCACTGCACCTGTTCTCTCCTTCTAAAATTCACTTCTATCCTCCCTTTATCCTTCCTCTGAACCTCCTTCCCCCCTGTCACTCCCATTTTTCTATTCCATTCTAGGCTCAAACCTCGCGTAACGCCTTCCATCTTCGTTCTCAGGTATGTAGCAGTGTCCCCTGTCGTGTGGCCATTCAGTTTGATTTAGTCAATTGTAGTGAATTGCCAGTGTTCATGCTTTAACAGTGAAATTGTCATTCACCCTGTATAAGAAGTAATATAAAGTAAATGTCTGACGTTGCGAGACGATAGATTTGTTTGTGTTGCCATCATGCTTCCCCAAACCTCCCGTAACGCCTTCCACCTTCGTTGTCAGGTACAGTGGGGCTTAATTGAAACCCCACCCGTCGCTCGGAGCCGGTGGATATTTAGCAATGGTCAATATATGAGCGATGGCGCTGATTCGGCATGATTCATCGGCTCCACACTGCCTCGTGGAGCCAGACCCCAGACTCACCATGTGTCTGGCTACCACCGATCACAGGCACGGTCGTGAGCCCCAGTGTCCTACCCTGGGACGCTCCCTCGAAGTTATATGTCCACAGTGTTGTTGTATGTGTTTGGGGGTAATTCTGGACTAAGTATCCCATGTTGGGTAGTGGACCCATGTATGAGTTGGTTTCAGTAATAACTTGTTGTGTGTTGTGAGTGCATCTCATATGCACTACCAACAGTTAGTGAAGCATCATATGTAAGTTGTCATATGGGTAATGAAATGTATCACCGTAATACAGGTGCAATCTGACGTGTTGAGTGATATTGTAAGAAGGGTAACCAAAACCAAAATTGTTCTTCTGAGGAAAGCCAACTCACTTGTATTTTTTATACAGTATGTTTTATAAGGAATAAATTAGTTAAGACATGTTATGGTTTCACCCTTCTTTCCCTTTATCGATCTGGTCAATGAAAAACCTAACCCAACGCCTAGTCCACTCTGCCTGCTACCTAACGAGCTACATACTGTCCAGAGGGGGTCCCGTAGCAGCAACCCTTAGAAATTAAGAATAGAATTAAGTTTTCCCCTTAGACTTAGTGACCCCAGATCTGGCAGTATACCAGTGGGGTCGCGGTCATGGCTAGAGGTGCATGATTGAGGTCGCTTGAAAAAAAAAAGGTTGGGAACCACTGGTAGATGATCCTTAATTCGGCTGTAAACACCCTCCCAACCATCTAGCAGTAGATCAATACACCTACTCGGTAGCTTCATCAAGCAATGTGTAAACTGTAAAGCTTTCATCCATCTGAAGCTTACCACCTGAATGAATGTTCAAATCATTCACAAATGAAACCTCTAGCCTTGAGCAAATCATTTTTTTAACTGGTCATTAGTTCTCTGTCAAGGAAGTAATACTAAACTTCATACGCCTTAGCAGTGAGGACAGTGGGCCATGTATCATTACTACACCTGGTGTCCATAGCCACTTTGTCAAACCTGCTCACGTGTCCACATGGTCCAGTAGCTCGTCTAAAGCTGGCGGTTTAGGAGTCCGAATTTACTGTTGAATACATGGTAGATGGTGTGATCATGATACAACCTACTTTAAACTTATTAATTTAAATGCTCCATCAATTCTTCTTCTCTTTGAATCCCTGTGTTTTCTCGTCTCTACTTCCCTTTTTAGGGTTTACTAAGTTCCTCTGCTAAACTATCAAAATCGACAGTCCTCTTTAATTCCGTGTTTCCCTTCCTAATTCATAATAAGTATAAATGAAAAGGTAAGTGTTCAGCGGCCAAATATTATGGTACAAGATCCACTTAGGGAATACCCGAGGTTGGAACAATTTTGTATTGGAGGCCAGATTCCTGCTAACACACTGATCAGAAATGGGAAGATAAACAAGGAAACTTGAGTTCATAAAATGCTTATTGTAACCTCACACAACAAAGTACATGTTCCGGGAGAGGTCAGTAGTTCCCCTGGTCTGGCTACTGAGGAATGTCTGCAGCACACGTACCACACTAACGCCTACATTTCCCCCAACCACTCAAAGTAGCAACTCCTTCACACCCACTGGGCACCTGTACTGGTAGCTCCTCACCTGAATCTGTAGGCAGCAGCATTTCTGGAACAATCCACTCCTACTGCAGATGTTTGGGAACTCCATTTGGCCACCACGTCTGAGAAGCTCACTCCTCTTAGGTGGTAGATTAACAGGTTTTACTAACTGTTGTTCTTACATTATTTCT
>CAUDMG010001520.1:0-7500 GCA_958450375.1 Homarus gammarus
CGTATGAGACTGCCGTTGATGATTGAGGGTGGCGATTGTCGCCATTGGACCGATCAGAGTAGGCCTGTCACTGTTTAGCGGGGTAGCAAAGGATCTCTTGAGTGAACGAGTGCTCCCGACAACTAAACGACACGGGACGCTAAAGCTTCTCTCAACTGTACAAGGTCTGATTGGCTCACTCCCGTCCGCTTTATGGACACACTGGGAGTACACTGAGGCTATCTGAGTAGACTAATGGTCACACACTGAGACCGTGAGTCTAGGTCTCTAGGAGATACCTGGAGGAACATTTTCCCTCCCTTATTACGGGTGTAGTTTAATAGTTTCTAGATAATTTTGATAATATTGTTTTGAATGTTTGTGCCATCAAGTGGAACCAGAGTGATACTGTGATTTGATTCTTTTAATGCCTCTGATTGTTCTTCATAATTCTGATCTCAGGTATAACCTTGTTCCCCAGAGTAGTGGTTAGGTTAGGTTAGGAAGTGTGCATCTGTTGGGGTGCTATAATTTTGTTGAGTGCCCTTAAGGCCTATTCATTGTAGAGTATTTAATTTCTTATTTTTATTACCATTTCCTCAGTGACTGATATAATTTTGTTGAGTGCCCTTAAGGCCTAGTCATTGTAGAGTATTTAATTTCTTATTTTTATTACCATTTCCTCAGTGACTGATATAATTTTGTTGAGTGCCCTTAAGGCCTATTCATTGTAGAGTATTTAATTTCTCATTTGTATTACCATTTCCTCAGTGACTGATATATTACTGCGTGAAAGCCTTTAAGGCCTGTTTCATGTGTGCACGCAACAGTTCTTAATACTTCAAATTTATTGTTGCCTGAGTTTCTTCATAAAATTCTAGATCCTGTATAACTTTTATTCCCCAGAGTAGTGTTTAAGTTCAAGTTTAGAGGTGCGCATATTGGTGTACCATTATTTGATTGTGTTTGTAGTGTTGGAGGGAATATAAGTGTCTAAATTTTACAGTGTGTCTCATTCATCCCAGTCACAGATGCTATCCTTCCACGGGTCACGGACAATTTATTTTGTTTAGTAGATTTAAGTGTTCTTGTGCTGGTTCGGGATTTTTCTCAAAGGGGCGCTTCCACTGCCATTACCATCTATTAGTTTTAAATAAACCCCAAGTCAAGTGAGAAATTAACGTCCAGTAAATTCCGACCGGTTACAAATGGTAGCAGAGCGTAGTTAATTTTATTTCGTGACTGATAGTTCTGTGGTTGGGATAATGAGCGTAATCATGGAGTGGATGGAAACGGTAGAGAGTGTGACCCCAACTCTACTCATGCTCGCCGTGGGAATGGGTTTGTTGTGGTTGACGGTGCGGGGTTACTCGGAAAAAAAGAGAGACAGCCCGGGGTTGGTGCAGTTGAGAGAAGAGTTCGTGGAACGTATTGGGAAGCTAGAGGGGAAAATCCGAGGAGAGTACCAGGAACGATTGGAACAGTTAGAAGGGAAGATCAATGGGGAATGTCAGGCATGGGCGAACCAAATCAGGGGGGAGTATGGAGTATATGTACAACAGTTAAGGGGGGAGTACCACACACAATTGCAACAGTTAGAGACGGAACACCAACAACACTTAGCTCTGTTGGGGGATGCACTAGATAGGGTAAAGACACAGTATAAAATACAGCACGAGGAGACAATGTGGGAGATGAGGAGACACAATAGTAGAGAGGGAGCTAGTCTCGGGGCCGGGTTGACCATGTCTAAGTTCGACGGTAGGCCAGGAATAGAGGTAGGAAAGTGGTTAAGAGAGGTTGACCGAACCCTCAAGCTGCTAGACGGAGACGAAGTCAGTCGAATCCAATTCATAATAAGGCATCTTGCGGGGCCTGCGGCAGATCGCGTATACAACGCACGCAGAGACTGGGAAACCGTAGATGAGTTAACTTGTTATTTGAAGCAGCAATATGGCGGACAGACGGCCACGTACGACGCCATTCAGAAGGTGATGACGCGGAAACAAGGGAGCAACGAAACGCTTCTTGAATATTATGATGCTATGTTAGATTTAAACGATGAGTTGAACCACCATGATCATAAATATGATAAGGCCCTGTTGGGAGATGCAATCACTCGGGGGCTCAAGGAGGAACAAAGCCGTATGTGGTTAGTGGATGAGATCAAGAAGTATCCTCACCATAGTCTAGACGAGTGGATCACGGGGCTGAGAGAGGCGGAACAAAAACGAGAGGCTTTGAGGGAGGTACCGCTGACTAAAGGAAGAGAGAACGAGCCGCAGACTGGAGGCTCGATTCCCCCGAGGTGCTATGCGTGTGGACAAGAGGGCCATTTCAGTTTCAATTGCACGAACGGGTCCAGACCAGGAGAGAGTGTCCCAAGGGGATACGTGGCCAATGGCCAGTATCGAGTTGGAAATAACAATCGGAACTGGCGGTCGGGAAATGGCCAAGGCCAGGCAGTCCCCGCCAACCGTTCCTGGCCTCACCAATAGATTCCACCGGCGATGTTATGAGTCAAGAGAGAGCCGACCCATGGTCAAGCGTGGTTCGCATGACAAATTTAATCACAACAGAAGGTACCTTAAGGCTGAAAGCAGAGTGTCCTAAGGTCTCGGTGCTGGTAGCGGGTCGTGAGATGTGGGGTTTAGCAGATACTGGGGCAGAAGTGTCGCTAATTGATGAACTTTTCTACCGTCGGGAGCTGGAGCCTGCAGGCGTGGTGTTGCAGCCCACTCGAATAAGGGTAAAAGGGGCGTCAGGGTTTCCAGTGCCGTGTGTGGGGTGTATTTGGGTCACTATGGTCGTATGTGGGGTGGAAGTCACTGATGTGGGGATGTTGGTTTGTCCAGGGATTGAGACCCAGGGTAAGGGGCAATCTCATGTCGGGTTGTTGGGGATGAATGTGCTGGGGGAGGTTGCGGAGATCTGGCCGCACATGTATCACTTGTGCAGGGAAGCCAGGAGCACCGCTCAGTGGGAAAATTGCTTGCATGAGGTTAGGCAGTTATGTGCAATAGAGGCCATCAGCCTGGGGTATTGTATGACAGAGAGGAAGGAAAGACCAACCATTCCTCCCCGGAGTACTCGGTTGCTGTCAGTATGTGTTCCCTCATTAAGCCAGGTAGCTAACAAAGAAGTAGTGATTGAACCTCTAACAATAGAGGATGAAGGTTGGATGCCTGAGGGTGTGATAGTGTTGCCGACAGCTGTAAGAGTGGTGAGAGGCATGACCCAGGTGTTGGTGGCAAATCTGTCTGACAGTCGTATGAGCTTGAGGGGCAATTGGCGGATTGGGAAAGTGGCTTCGGGGACGGAAGTCGAGGAAGACATCAGTGAAGAGGTGTATGTGAGGACAGTGCAACCGGATGCCCGTACGGAGGTCAAAGTGCACACGGAGGAAATGAATGAGGGACAAGAGAGTGCAGTTAGGTGTTTAATAGAAGAGTTTAGTGATATTTTTGAAGAAGAGGGCCAGCCCATAGGAAAGGCTATTGGGGTTCAGCATGAGATCCCAGTGACCACAGACAGGCCAGTTAGGGTGCCATATCGGAGGATCCCTCCAAACCAGGTACCAGAGGTGAAGCAGCACATTAGCCAGCTGTTAGATCAGGGAGTAATTCAGCATAGTGAGAGTCCGTACTCTGCCGCCATTGTAGTAGTGAGGAAAAAGGACGGGACGCTGAGGTTGTGCATTGACTATCGTGACTTAAATAAGGTCACGGTACGCGATGCGTTTCCTCTGCCTAGGATAAATGAAACTCTAGAATCTCTGACGGGGGCCCAGTTTTTCTCAACGTTTGATCTGGCGGCGGGATATCACCAGATAGAAGTAAAACCTTCAGACCGTCCAAAGACTGCCTTCAGCACAAGCTTCGGACACTTTGAGTACAGGCGACTGCCTATGGGATTGTCAAATAGTCCGGGAACCTTTCAGAGATACATGGAGCGGATTTTAGGGGATAAGATCTTCTCCTCGTTGCTTGTATACCTTGATGATGTGATGGTGTTTTCAAGTACAATAGATCAACATATAGTCAGATTGAGGGAATTATTTTGCAGGATGAGGGAGAATAACTTAAGATTTAAACCTAAAAGTGTGAAATAATGGCTTCAAAAGTAAGTTATTTAGGATATCAGGTGTCAGCTGAAGGCATCACAGCTGATCCTGAGAAGATTAGGGCAATAAGAGATTGGCCAGTCCCTCAGACGGTGAAAGATGTGCGGTCTTTTGTAGGGTTCACATCATTTTACAGGAAATTTGTTAAAGGGTTTGCCCAAATAGCTGCTCCACTGCATGCGTTGATGCATGGGAAATCTAAGGATCGGGTAGATAGTGAATGGAGAGAGGAACAGCAACAGGCTTTTGAGAAACTGAAAGACAAGGTGACGCAGACACCAGTGTTGGCTTGCCCAGATTTCACTCAGGAGTTTATATTAGAAACAGATGCAAGTTTTCGTGGGCTAGGTGCGGTGCTGTCCCAGCGGAAGGATGGCAGGCTGCATCCGGTGTGCTATGCGAGTCGGGGCCTGAGGAAATCAGAACGTAACATGAACAACTATAGTTCTCGTAAGTTAGAGATGTTAGCACTCAAATGGGCAGTAGTGGATAAATTCAGGGATTATTTGGCAGGGAAACATTTCACAGTCTATACAGATAACAACCCACTCAGTCACCGGGAGAAGGCTAAACTAGGTGCCGTGGAAAGTAGGTGGAATGCGGATCTCGAGCAGTTTAACTTTACTATAGAGTACAAGCCGGGGAAGAACAACATTGTGGCGGATACTCTATCTAGAATCCCGGCGGAACAGGAGGAAGATAGTGAAGAAGAGTATACAGCGATGCATGTACTAGAGGAGAACGGGGCAGGAAGGAAGGAACTGTGGACGATGGATGGGCTGCGTAAGGAGCAAGAAGGCATGGACTATATGACAAAACTGCGAAGATGGTTGGTGGGAGAGCTGCCGGAGGATGAGGTACAGGTAGAGCTCCAAAATGATGATTTCCGCAAAATGTACCGAGCTAGGAAATCCCTGATCGTAAGAAAAGATGTTGTCTGGCATAGAAGACCCGAAGGGAAGAATCTATGGAGGGAGGTGCCAGTGTTAACTCCAAACTTGCAGGAGGCTTTGACTAGAGCCTGCCACGACGAGTTTGGCCATCAGGGGCGAGATCGCACCCTGTCGCTGGTGCAGGAGCGAGGGTTCTGGTCAGGCATGGGAGAAACAGTGCGAGACTACATAGCCAGCTGCGAGAGGTGTGGAGTAGCAAAAGATGAAGTGCCGAAACCCCAACTGCATGTAGGGACGATTGAAGCTGCCAAACCATTAGAGACACTGGCCGCAGATTTCACCTTGCTGGACAAGCGGCAAGGATTGGAGAATGTCCTGATAATGGTTGACATATACAGTCGTTACACTTGGGCCTTTCCCACCAAAGACCAGAAAGCCGCGACGATTGCAAAGATCCTGGTGAATCGAATCTTCCTGGCAGTGGGTGCACCTGAGCGACTGTTGACCGATCAGGGGAGGAATTTTGGCAGTGCATTGGTCCGACAAACTTGTGCCACCTTTGGGGTGAAGAAAATAAGGACGTCAGCATATCACCCACAGGGAAATGGCATGGTGGAACGGTTCAATCGAACCCTGCACGGTCTGCTGGCCACCCTCGAGGCAGAGGAAAAGAATAGGTGGCCAGAGCATCTGCCGGCAGTGGTGTCACAATACAACGCGACTCCGCATGCCACGACAGGGTTTTCCCCATTCCTGTTGTTTTACGGGAGAGAACCAAACCTGCCGTTTGATCTTAGGCCGGAAGTAGACCCAGAGCCGGTAGACGAGTGGGTGATGGTGATTAGAGACCGGCAACGAAGATTGCAGGAAGCAGTGGAGATCAATGTTCGGAGACGCAAGGAAATAAATAGAAGAAAAAGAGAAGAGAAAGCCCACGAGAGTAGCTGGGAAGTGGGCCAGGAGGTTTTGCTGAGGAACAATGTAAAAATAGGCCGGTGTAAGCTGCAAAACCATTGGTTTGATACGAGATGGCACATTGTTGAGGTCCTAAATCCAAGGCCTGGTTTATATCGCATTGAGCCCAGTGGGGAAGAAGACCTGGAAGCGAGAGTGGAAAACCGGAGCAACTTGAAGGCTGCTCCAACCCTAAGGCATCCGGGAGACCCAGCGATGGATGAATCTGAGGAGGAAGACGAGGAGCCCCCACTCCAGATGAGCAAGATGAAGAGAAGTAGTTCAGAGAGGTCGATCGAGCCTGCAACTGAAAGACGAAGCCGACAAATTACAGTTTAGGTTGCAGGGTAATGAGAAGGGGCAGGTTGTCGAGGGTGAGTTGGAGGAGTTGTGAGTAGGGCAGGGGGGATTGGAGAGATGGTTAGGTCAGAGATGTGCGTTGAGTAGTGGTTGCTGTCATGAGCGGGATTGAGTTGCTGTCATGAGCGGGATTGAGAGTACGGTTGTAATGCCCAGGGCCTCACTAATATGGACTGGTACATTGTCAGAGGGTTGGTCTGCCGGCATGAGGCTCGGAGACGTGGACTGAGTATTTTTTTTGACACTGGTTCCTCTTAGCTCAAGGGCCAGGCAAAAGGAGAGCATGTTTGTTTTGGACTGTGTATTGTTTTGACACTGGTTCCTCTTAGTTCAAGGGCCAGGCCAAAGGAGAGAATGTTTGTTTTGGACTGAGTATTGTTTTGACACTGGTTCCTCTTAGTCCAAGGGCCAGGCAAAAGGAGAGCATGTTTGTTTTGGACTGTATTTTTTTGACACTGGTTCCTCTTAGTTCAAGGGCCAGGCCAAAGGGGAGCATGGTTGTTTTGGGCTGGAATTTTTTTTGACATTGGTTCTCTAGTTAAGGGCCAGGCAAAAGGGGAGCGTGATGTTCTGGTTGGTTATGAGTTGGGCTAGGAAGAAATGGAGTTGCTGGCTGCGAGTGGAATAGTACAGAGTTGAAGGTGGGTTCTAAGTTGTTCTCTCAGCACATGAGGGCAGTGCTGTTTTTTTCTTTAGGGGGGTCGAGTGTTAGCGGGAGAGAAAAGGAGAGAAGAGAAGACGGGAATGCTGCGTTTAGCAAAAGGGGTAAGATGCAGTTTCTTAGAACAAATTTTTAGGGGGGTCGTATGTATGTTTTTCTCAGCACATGAGGACAGTGCTGTCTTTTTTTAGGGGGGTCGATTGTAATATTCAGAAATTTCAGAGTAATTTCGAATGCCCCGCCATTGGCAACACTGAGCGTTCAAGGTCATGGGAGGGGAGAGAGCGCTCCCTGCTCATAGCGGGAGATGGTGGAATTAGGCCTATATGATATTAAATGTAGTTTACCGATTTAATAATGATGCGATTCATGAAGTAAGGGACTATTATTGAATTTTAAATTATTATAGATCGTTTAGCAGTCTGAATAATGTTACAGGTGTCCCAAGGAGTTATTAGTTAGGCGGAAAATAAGTCACGTAGGCCTAAGCTCACGCCTTGAGAGAACGCGACGATGCCTCTCCCCCAGTC
>CAUDMG010001520.1:12500-242500 GCA_958450375.1 Homarus gammarus
TCCCCAAGATACCGACATGACTGGGTATCCATAGGAATGTCACAGGACGGCCTGCATCCTGAAGTGTGGATGTTAATCCTCGTATTCGGAGGATGAGGTCCTTATTGTCCCCTGGAATCGCAGCAGACAAGCAAGGGGCAGAAACCATCTGCTTCTTCCTCAGCAAGGAGGGCTATTAGCTCAGCCTGAGTGGAGGATGCCCCGTCAGAAACTCTGAGAGACAGTTTGATAGGCTCAGGGGCATCAGGACGGGAGATGTAAACACCAGCCCCGGCCCTACCTGTAGCGGGGTCAACAGAACCATCAGTGTAGAGGACGACCCTACCTGGGGACCAGGGGGCGAGTCTGGAGAGGTGATATTTGCAGAGAATAACAGGGTTCACTTGGGATTTCGGGAGCGGTCCACCGAGGGCAATCACTTCAGGTTGAAAATCCAGCCAGGGAGAAGGAGATGAACCAACAGCAGGGGTGACAACAATATCAGGCAGGAGATCATGTTCCTCAAGGGCTCGGATGAGTGACCCTCGCCACTGTCTTCTAGATGGAGGTCGGTCTCGGACAGCAGGAGTCAAGTTGGTTTGGACATAGTTGCCCCGAGGATCCTGTAGAATGGAAACGGCAGTTTTTAGGTAGAACTCCTGGACACGATCCTGTAAGGGGGAAAGACCAAGTTCGGTATATACAGAAGTAGAGCGTGTCCACTGAGGAGCCCCAAGGATGATACGAGCAGCTTTCCTCTGGATAACTTCGAGACGGTTGACAGCAGTCCGACTAATGTTGACGAGGGCAGGGACGGCGTAGTCTACACAGGAAAGGACAATGGACTTGTACATGGTGAGAAGTACAGGGATGGTGGCACCAAGGGAACCCCTGCACATGGTAGAGAGGGGAGCAAGACGCCGAAGGCATATGTCTCGAAGATAGCGGACTTCAGGGCTCTGACAACGTGTGCGAGTTACATACACACCCAGATATTTTGTCTCATTAACCCAATCCAGGGGCGTTCCTGATAAGAGAAGGGGTGGAGGTACAACACGACCGTGCCACATGGCTTTTGTTTTCGCAGTTGAAAGAAGGAAACCAAGTGAATCACTCTCTGGAGACCAGATCAAGGGCTTCCTGCATGCTGAGGTAGTCAGGGGCTTGGAGGAGGACATCGTCGGCATATCCTGAGTGGACAACTTCTGTCGGCCACGGGAGAGATGCAATGGAGTGCATGAGTGTTAAACAAGGTGGGACTCAGGACTCCACCTTGAGGGGTGCCAAGGTTCATTTCTTGAACAGGAGACATAGAGCCTTCAACGCGAATCCGGGCCTGACTTCCAGTGAGGTAAGAGGCGATCCATTGTAGAAGTCTCCCTTTAACCCCTAACCGTGCAAGTTCAGCTAAAATGAGGGCAGGCTGAGCCGTATCAAAGGCTCCCTTGATATCAAGGAAGACGGAGATGCGGGCAGTCTGATTGCAATAAAAGGAAGCAATGGAGTGTGCTGTGCTGCGATGTTGAACGAAACCATTGAGGGAGTTGTGAAAGCCGCCTATGGTGTGAAGAAGGCGACGATGGAGTATCCTCTCCATCATCTTGCAAACACAGGAGGTAAGACTAATGGGTCGATATTTTCCAGGATCTCCCGGCTTAGGGATGGGGATAATAGTGGCATTTTTCCAGTTGGACGGGATAACCCCATGTTCATAGACATATTGTAGAGAGCAAGCAAGGGGCCGTTAGGAATATTAGTACAGGCGTTGAGGACGGAGTAGGTTATCTGATCATCCCCAGGAGAGGTGTCTTTTCTAGAGCGACGAGCACTGTCAAGATCGAACTGTGTGATGGGATGATCAGTGGGGGCAGGGGAGGTAAGAGCAGCACGAACAACAGGCTCAGACGCATTGATGCGAGCCTGCACTGCCTCCTGCATTGGATCTGGAAGTGTCTCAGGGGAGGAAGCTCGTGCCCAGTCCTCCATTAAAGAGCAGGCAAGGAAGGCGGGGACACTAATTTACGAAAACTTTCTTTGGAGAGACGTTGTGGGAGCTTGAGTTTTGTGGCCATGATTTCTGAGTTTGTTGCTGTGGTTGTCATTTATCATCCAGGTGAATCAACTGCCAGGGGCATTAAGCAACATTCACTCAGTTTTTACCTTCATCAAGAGTCACCGCCATCACTGACCCTGCCACAAACGCAACACAAAGTAAGCACTAAGCTTCCCTCTCTATGGTCTGCACCTTTACCTCTAGACACTTCATTATACATTCCAGTAACGAATATTGAAAACACAAGAGACGTGACGACACAAGGAGGAGTGAGGAGTGAATGAGACATTGCCCCAAGGTGCTCCACACAATACTATGTTGTTCCTCCCAGCACATTGTATATGCACTGATAACAATCGCCTTCCTCACAATCTTATCTGGCTCTATCAGTCTTATAACCTGATTTGGTATATAGGACAGTATACAGTTCCTACTTATGGGCTAATTTTGTTGTGGAATAATGGTTATTATTACAAAAGAATGCAAAGCCAAAAGATAAAATGAGAGAGAAAGAGAAGAGAGGAGAGGAGAGAAAGAGAAGAGAGAGAAAGAGAAAGGGGAGGGAGAGAGAAAGGGGAGGGAGAGAGAGAGATAGAGAATTAATAAATGTTTTAATGTAATGCTCAGTACTGCAGCTCACCAAAGCCTCAGCTAAGTCAACATTATCCAAACTGGCTGTTTTTATGTTAATTTCTGGATAAGCAAAAGGTTCCAGTTCAATTCAAATCAATACTCAGGTTGGAGGATTGGAGACCACAGCCCACCATATCATACTTTACCGGGCTGTACTTATGAATGTTCCACAAACTCAAATACCTACATCTAACACAGAAGAGGTTGAGTGAGCATGACCAACCTGAGAGACAGAGCAGACTTTACTGAAGAGCAGTTCCTTCTGTGGGTCTGAGAGCGGAGAGGAGTCAAGCGACACCCCCAGTTGGAACAGCCTCTCCCGTAGCAGTTTGTTCTCTGATGAGAGAGTCTAGACTCTAGAGTGTACTCCTGACGTTGGGGGGCAACTCCAGGCTACTGGAGGCGGGAGGAGCAGCAGTAGTGGCACTGCTGGCGGCTGCTTCAGTTTTGCCTGAATTCTTTGCGTTCTCATCACTGGAGTGTTCCCGCTCCCTGGCTGACTCCTGCAATACAAGGAACACAAAAATTTATTGACTAAAATTACAGCATTACGTATTTACTGAAATAAAATGACTCATAGAACAATACTACAGTTAGAGCATATATGAAATAGTAGTTAAAAAAAAAATAATAGAAACTCTTTACATATACACACGCACACACTCTCAATAGTTTCACATAAACCTTAAATTCCACCCAAACAAGTCCCTCAGGCAAAGAAAGACGGTCGAAAGAAATTGAGGCAAGACAAGGTTCTGTAACAATAACACGGTAAGTAAGATTGACCCAGGATAAATACATGTACTTGACTCCTACGGAGGTGTGACGAATTACCAACTAACCACAACCATCCCGAGGTAACTGGCGAATTTAACTTCAGAGCGACTACCGATATCCCAACCACAGACCACACAAAGCATGTCGATGATCCAATTGTACGCAGGGACGAAGGTAACTGGCTGAGTGGCTGGTCATATATTAACTCTGATTCCCTTGTAAATTTTCTTTGAAGGTACAGTGTTTATATAATAATGTTGTTGTTTTTCTTAAGTGTTGTAGAATTTCGTTTCGGTTCCCACATTTCACATTGAAAAATCCCTCTTCCTTAAACCCCAACATCCATTCTTCACCCTCCACCCCTTTCCTTCACCTCCTCCCCTTAAAACCACAACCCCTCCTTCCCTTCACCCCATAAAAATCCAACCCCTACTTCCCTTCTACCCCTTAAAAATCCAAACCAGCCCCTACCTACTCCACCCTACCTCAGTCATAACAAACCATCTAAGCAACACACACAAGATACTCTGGCACACACAAGACACTTAGACACACACTTACAACAGCTGGACTACACACACTTCCCTCCACGACACAGCCAAAACCTAAGTCTCAACTCCCTGCAACGTCTCCTCACCACCTCAGACAAATAAACAATTACTCGGTCTACCATTTCATCAGTTTCTAGTCCTCACTTCAATCATTAGGTAAACAAAGCAATGGTTCATTAATACCCTGTAATGGGATTTCGACCAGATAGACTTTGGGATTTTGACCGTATAGACTTCGGGATTTATCTATCCAGACACTTCCTTATAGATTCGATTATTTTGCCCCGCACGCAGCATTGGGGTCTAGTTTATTGGGCACCCTTTCACACACCCTCCACAAGGCCAAGTACACCAGCACTTCCTCCTCACAGCCCCACAAGTTTAAGTGAGTACAATAGCCTCAGCAGGGAGAGAACGGTGAAGGGCTGACAACGTTACATAATGCTAACAGATAAAGAGATAGAAATGGCTAGGTAAGATACAGGTCATTCTATCCCTTATCCCACTGAGATAAACCAAGGAAGAGGTGGGATAGTCAAGGAAGGGAAAGGATAGTGTAGACTTGGGATTACTTCAAATATCAGGGATTTCAGGGTACACAGTATCCTATCCTACCCCGTGATATTCAGGGTACAGTATCCCATTCCATCCATCCCATGACATACCTCAACCTATCCTGTTCCTCCTGAGGGATACAATAACACCTGCTAGCCTGAGGATGAGGCGGGATAGTGTGACGAGGTGGGATAGCGTGGCTAGACGGGAGAGAGGATCCTCTTTCACTAAGCTGGGGTAAGGTGTGTGACCCAGCCAGAGAGAAAATCATCACACACACACACAGACATATATACGCTCACATCCAAGGAGAAAAAAATCGGGTCGTGGAAGAGTCGTGTGTTGAACCTGTACACATAATCTTAACCTAACCTAACGGCTGTCGAGTTGGTTCTTCCTGATTGCCTAAAAAAAAAAAAAAAAAATATAATAATAATAATAATAATAATAATAATAATAAGTAAATAAAAATGCATGAATGGATATAGATAGAAGTATGGATGGATAGATGGATAAATAGATAGATGGGTGGATATAGAGGTAAACAGATAGATAGATAGATAAACTTTGAGAAAGAGAGAGAGAGAGAGAGGGACCCACCCACTCCCCCTCAACAACCAGCTCATGACAAATGATCACTAATTACCTCCCACCATCATGACTACGGGTCATTATGAACATCAATTCGTCAGGCCGGAGTTAATGAGGCTGCTGCTACGTCCCATCATCCACGTCTCAACCTAAACAAAGCGAATATTTCGCCATACGGGGATCAATACACTCACCCTACCCCCACCCTCCTCCCTACTCACACACACACACACACGTAACCCACGGCAGTGATTTATATAGACTCAATGGTGAATTATGACTCAGCAATAATAATAATAATAATAATAATAATAATAATAATAATAATAATAATAATAATAATAATAATACATAATAATAATAATATTAATTATTATTATTATTAATTATTAATTATTATTATTATTATTATTATTATTATTAATCAAACAATTATCACATGTAGTTTAATTAAGGAACGTAGATCGAATTACTGTTTTATACCCCCCCCCCCACCCCACCCCAATTAGGATGTCCCAGGCCCCTTATTTCCCCAGAAGAGGGGGGGGGGGGGGAGAGGAGCGGGTGAGACAGAGGGAGGGGGTTGAGAGAGAGGAGGGGGGTTAGAGAGAGGAGGTGAGAGAGAGGAGGGGGGTGAGACAGAGGAGGGGGGTGAGACAGAGGAGGGGGTTGAGACAGAGGAGGGGGTTGAGAGAGAGGAGGGGGTTGAGAGAGAGGAGGGGGTGAGACAGAGGAGGGGGGTTAGAGAGAGGAGGGGGTGAGAGGCAGATAAGAGAGTGGGTGGAGAAAAGGAGGGGAGGGAAGAAAAGGAGGGGAGGGAGGAAAAGGGGTATGATGGAGGAAGGAGGGGAGGAAGGAAGGAGGGGAGGGAGGAAGGAAGATGAGGTGAACGGGAAGAATGGGAGAGAGGAGGAAGTGATGGAGAAGAAGAACCGGGAGGAGGAAGAGAAGAAGGAAGGAGTAATAAGAGGAAAAAGGTAGACGGAAGGAGGAAAAGGAGGAAGAGGAAAAGACGAAGAACAAGAAGAGGGAAGAGATTGATAGAAGTGGAGGAGAGGAGAGAGAAAAGGAGAAGGGTAAAATGTAACTTTCGAAACACCCTGAATTTTTGTCTACCTCATCCGCCCAGAGATTTAGTGAGGGCCATTCCCCAGGGTCCAGTGGTCCATAGTCCAGTGGTTCATAGTCCAAAGGATAATTGAGTACCCAGAGAAAACTTGTCATGTACGTTTGAGGGTTATGCAGTCCAGTTCTGGTCACCGTATTACAGAATGGATATAGAATCCTTGGAAAGAATCCAGAGGAGAATGACAAGACTAATCCCGGGTATCAGGAACCTTGAGTATAGAGACAGGTTAAAGCATCTTAATTTGCACTCCCTTGAGAGACGTAGAGCGAGGGGCGACCTGATAGAGGTGTATAAATGGAAGGCAGGGCTAAACAAAGGGGACATTACAAAGGTACTCAAATTATCCAACCAGGAGCGAACTCGTAACAATGGTTTTAAATTGGACAAATTTAGATTTAGGCGTGAAATAGGTAAACACTGGTTTGGAAACAGAGTAGTGGATGAATGGAACAAGTTACCAAATATCATCATTAACTCGAATACGCTGAATTGCTTCAAACATAGGTTGGATGCTCATATGAGCAATAGGGGTTGGGTGTAAACGGGACTGCCCAGTATGGGCCAATAGGCCCGCTGCAGTTTCCTCCATTCTTATGTTCTTATGTTCTTACATCTGACACGAACGGGATGAGGTTCGATAGAGGGACGCGGTCAGAGGCGCACACACACATATTTACCACCTAAGACAGCCACACCCTACCCATTATCTTAAGCATTAGGGTGGCTGTTTGGGTAGGGAAGATGGGAGGATAGGGGGTGAATAGAGGGACAGGGAAGGGGGATAGGGTAGGATCGATAGGGCAGAGGCAATGGTGTTCATCTATGGTTCGGGGCGCCAAGACCAGCCCCACCCCACTCCACTCCATCACACCCCTCCACTACCCCTCTCCCTCTCATATGAATAATTCAACCTTAAGAGTCGACCACCAGCCACCGTCTCGTTATCTGATCCACCTATCTGCCCGCACTTGAAATTTGGTGGGATTAATTTCAGTAATTAAGTACATCCAGAAGAACATAACAACAAACTTGACTGGAAGGCCCATGTAAATAACACAGTCAAGGCAGCCTCATACCGTCTCTACATGCTACGAAGACTAAGGTCACTTGGGACACCCACGCCAGAGCTGAGGACCATCTACAACGCCTTTATTCTCCCCAAACTAACGTATGCGTCGCCAGCCTGGTCGTCTTCTCTCAATTCCACCCAACAACGTCAGCTAGAGAAGGTACAGAAAAGGGCCTGCAGAATCATGCTCAGCGCAGAATACTCCGGCTACACCAACGCTCTCTCCACCCTGGAAATGCCACCCCTCAGTGACCTCCACCACCAACCACTGGAAAGGTTTGGCAGTGGACTACTGCACCACCCTCGCCATCGCCACCTCCTGCCCCCCCCCCCCCCCCACCAAACTCGTGCAGTCCGCCACTACAACAAAATTCAGCCCATAAGAGCCCGCACCGATAGATATAAGAACAGCACCATCCCATCTATTGTTAAAATAATAAACAGCTCCTGATTTATGTACTGCACAGCCCTGTAAATGTATTCAATGCATATTATATCATTATGTCTAAATCTAATGTAAGTCTGTATATTTTCAGCCACCAGCTGCAACTCTATTAATAAACCGTTTATTATTATTATTATTATTATTATTATTATTATTATTATTATTATTATTATTATTATTATTAACAACACCAACCAATCACCTGAGAAACCAATAGTTGGCGAGTACTGAAAGCAGGAAAGGATCGCTTGGGTGCTTTAGTTTTAGTTTAACAAATTTATTGAAAAAGCTTGGAGTACAGTTTGCCTATTCTGAGTAATTCAGTCAGGTCTTGACACTGAGGGTGATATTGTAGTGGATACTCTCCCCTACAACTGCCACTGCCGTTTGTCGCTGACCAGCCGATTCCTTTTCGAGTTTCCCAGCCAAAGCCTAGTGGTCTGACAGAGCGGGGTCAGCTATCAACGACGTTTACTTCCGGCGGACCTCCTATATAAGCTCTCAACCTCGCCGTGAAATCCCTTCTACCTAGAGCCCCGCAACGCAACACCTCCCAACAAGCTCTCTCAACAAGCTCCTCACCCAACAGGACCTCTCAGCAAGCTCCTCACCACACAGCAACTCCCTAGCACTGTACTATATATATCTATATATATCTATATATATATATATATATATATATATATATATATATATATATATATATATATATATAAAGACAACCACCATTTATAGTTTCCTTTCTCCAACCCATCCTGAGTGTGAGACATCCTAATAAACACAACAGTATCACTTCTCACTGCCACGCAGGACAGAGGTTAATACACAAAGGAATAGATCTAGAGACGGTAATCTTACAAGTTTATGGTGCTTTCCTACCAAGATCAGACAGACACAGTCTACATTGTCGCTCGCTAGCTCTGTCTTTAAAATCTGAAGCACAAGACGGAAATGCTTTGATATATTCTCCAGTACAGGTCAGGTCAGGTCTGGATAGCTGTGTTTGCCCAGGTGTGGTTGTAACACGGTTATATCGCAGGGTTAACTCAAGTACTTTGTGACTGCCAGCTCTCCTGGGTCAGGTCTTACTCTCATTGAAGGGTGTGTCTGTCATGGTCACGTTGACTGCTAGTCTGTTTTAACTAATGATTCTTATTAAACTCTACGACCGCAAAACATGAGAGGGTAGCTGGTTAGCTATCCCCGAGAAGAAGCGTGTTTTTCCCATTCGATGTTTACACTCATGATCCCTCCCAGTAAGCCCCGCCTTCGAACACAGTTGTCACTGCGTTGTTTCCACTTTCTCCTTGCAAGCTCAATCTTGAATTAGTTTATGTAAATCAACTTTAGTAATTCACCAAACCTTTGTCAACTGAGGGTCATCTTTGAATGAGTAACGGTTAGTTTGTTTGTAACTCCTGTCATTGCGTGAGTAGCGATAATGGCAACTCAGGGGTATATATACCACGGGTAAGGCAGAGAGAGCGTCCCATGACGTCTGCTCTCCCATTTGTCTCCAGGTATATGACAGTATTCTCTAGCCATTCAGTTTGATTGAGTCAATGTAGTGAATTATCAGTGTTCATCAGTGTTCATGCTTTAACAGTTGAATTGTCATTCACCCAGTGTAAGAAGTAATATAACGTAAAGGTCGCCTGTCGTTTCCAGATGAGAGATTTGTTGTGATTGTGTTATTCATGCTTCGTCCTCCGTCACGTCATCTCCCGTTTGTCCCCAGATCCAATTTGTGGTTCTCGGATCGACCCAACGACTGCCCTGGAGCCAGTAGATAACCAGCAGGGATCAATATATGCATTGATGTCGGTGATTCAACATGATTGAGACGGCAGGTCCACCTCGTGGGCCGAGGGCCCCAAACCCGCCTCATGTCGGAGTACAACAGACCACAACTGTTAGAGGCGCCAGTGCTATACCCTGGGACATGCCTTGGAGTTATGGTCCACAGTGTGGTTGTATGTGTTTGTTAATAAATACCCCATGTTGGGTAGTGGACCCATGTATTTGTTGGTATCAGTATTAACGTGTTGTGTGCGAGTGCATCTCCTATGCACTACCAACACTCTGTGAAGTATCATATGCCAGTTTGTCTTATAACTGGATGTAATGAGAAGTACCTAGTAATGTATGAGAAGTAAAGTTGTCCACTTGCGACTCTGAGTAAAGTTTTGTAACTGTACTGTAATGCCTTGTACCACCAGTAGGTGTGAGAAGTAAAGTGATCTGCAAGGAGTTGTCATGTAACTATGTATCGTGAGTAGGGACAAGGAACTGGTCCTGCTATGTAATGTAATGTGACACCAGTAAGGTTGTGTGCAATAAGTGTGTAATATCTGAGTAATTGCTGTTGAGTAAAAATAAGAAGATAAGTAAATAAGAAAATAAGTAAAGAAGATATACTGAGTCTGCAATAAGCCCAGGAGTTGAGCCTGGTAGTTATATGTTAATATTATCTCTTTTTCCCTTTGATTCCATATTAATAAACTTGTTCTTGAGTATTTTAGGAGTATTCATTTCTCCCACAATAGTTACCTTTATTTCCGTCCAAGTGACTTGATACCAGAATTACAATACCCACGTGCCTTGGACCCTCGACATGCTACCAAAAAGAACTAAGGTTTGCGGTAACCATTGAAGTAAGTAGAAAGAACAATTGAATTAAAGAACTAAGACAAGAGAAGTAAGAGTAAAAGATAAGGCAGAGTATGAGATAAACAGCCAGCTTGTTGGTGCTAACCCCCCTCCCTTACATAGGTGGCCGCTTTTTTGTTGTTCCGTCCCTCCCCCCCCCCCCTTACATGTCAACTTGCGTGGGTGTACACCTGCTCAATTTCAAATTTCCAAACACCATATGAAGTATTAAGAAATACCCGAGTCCCTAAAGAAGTACAAAAGAGAAAAAGGAGGACTAAGACGCTCTGAAGTGGGGGAGAATGGACGTCTCAACAGGTGGACTCAAAAAGTTTCACATGTTTTGTGGGCAGTGACCATGACAACGTCAGTAATATACAAAGTAAAGCACTTATTAATTAAAAACAATCATATCACAACGTCTGACGTGTGGTGGTATGCTGTTGGATATGCTTAATGCAAAAAGTACCTGGGGCTGTATGCTGGCAACGAACTGAAGTTCTCGGACCTAACCTAACCTAACTTTGCATGGATCACCCGGGGGTCTATGGTCAATAGTAATACCAAGGTGTACAACCTTGGGACCTATGTAATATGTGTGTAAAGTTTCAGGTCTATGACTGGATCCGACACACAAGCAAACACTTTATGTGGATGTGTTTGCGGCAGAAGAGATAATAATTACCAGAATCTAATCAGTGATGAACCAACCAATGTTAGTTAACCTGTCACATACCACACTGCCTGATACACAACACAACACAGGGAAAAATGGCTTCCAGGTTAGGTAAGGTTAGTTACTTTTATCCTCTTCACCACTGGTCTGCTCTTTGGCCGCTTGGGCGATCGGTCATGTCACTGTTTCGTACCGTTGGCAAGTACTAGGCATGTACTGGCTCCTCAATGTATCTGAACCTGCTCCAGTGCTTGCCAAGTCTGGTCTTGAAAGAGCTCACACTCGATGCCGTCACAACGCTCTCTGGCAGATTGTTCCAAGAGTTCATAACTCTCACAACGAAAAAGTTACCCCTCACAGTTTTCTGGGCTTGTGGCTTCTTTAACCTTGAGCTGACCCCTTGTGGATCGAGCGTCCGCCAGCTCCAGGTAAGGGCACTCGATTGAGTAGTGCCCTTTGAGATTGTTTATACACCTCAATTAGGTCGCCTCTTGCCCGTCTGTAGTATAAGCTAGAGTCGCTAGACAATTTCAGGCGCTCTAATCTCTCAGGGTAGCTGAGGTGCCGAAGGGTGTTTAATACGTAAGTATAATTAGATGAAGCGGAGGACTGTTGTAATTAATGAATATGTCTGCAACACAAAAATTTTAACTTAGATAGTAACAATGAAAAAACAAAAAATATTCTTGATATAATTAACACCAAGTTAATAGAAAAAACATCGGGCGTTATAATATGCATAATATCCCAATTTTCGAAACTACATTACAAATAAATAATAAAAAACTAAATTATTGTTCATGTATAGTGATTAAAATATTGCAGGACTTTCTCGTAGATGTGACCGATAACATACTGACAAATTAAGAAACGTTTGTAAAGTTTAAATCAGTACTTTACATATACTGTACTTTTACTTTTATCCTCTTCGCCACTGATCGGCTTGTTAGCCACTTGGGCGATCGGTCACGTCTCTGATTACTTTTCCTTTTCATTTATCTTCTTCACCAAAAGATCGGCTCGCTAGCCGCCCGGGCGATCGGTCACGTCTCTGTCACGCACTGTTGGCAAATACTGGGCATGCACCGGCTCCCGGGAGTACCTGAACCCGCTCCAGTGTTGGTCAAGTCTTGTCTTGAAAGAGCTCACACTCGGTGCCATCACAACACTCTCTGGTAGTTTGTTCCAAGAGTTTACAACCCTCACTCCGAAAAAGTTTGCCCTCACAGTTTTCTGGACTTGCGGCTTCTTCAATCTTGAGCTGTGACCCCTTGTGGGGCGAGCGTCCGCCAGCTCCAAGTAAGGACACTCAACTGAGTAGTGCCCCCTGAGATGCTTATACACCTCAACTAGGTCCCCCCTTGCCCGTCTGTAGTATAAGCTAGGCAAGTTCAGGCGCTCCAATCTCTCAGGGTAGCTGAGGTACCGAAGTGCAGGCACCAGTCTGGTGGCCCTCCTTTGAACATTTGCAACCAACTGACAGTCCCTAACATATCTCGGGCACCAATGGGGTGACAGTACTCCAGATGGGGAAGCACTTCACTCCTGAAAATCGTTACGAGGGACGGACTGTCTAGATATCTGAACGACCTTCTTATAAGACCCAATAATTTATTTGCCTGATTTACCTTCTTCTCACAATGGCCGGAGAACTTCAGCTCATTGTCAACATACACACCTAGGTCCTAGTACAGTGCAGGGGGCAACAAGCCTAGTCACAAGACCATGCGGTCAGACACTAACACAGTGGTAGTCGTGTCTCGGAGGACACGTTATGTCTTGATATGGAGACAATATTAATACGATTTAAGGACAATGGGTAATTAGCACCCACCAAACAGTTGAGTAGAGTGCAAAAATCTAATCTAAATTATTATGATTAAGTAGGTGGTGACCTATAGTGGTTAGTGACTCCCTGTAGTCGGAGGTCCCTGACAGTGGGACAGTCAAGGCAATAGTGTTTAAGGGTGTTAGCACTAGGACAGTTACAGAGTTTACAGGAAGAGAAGTGCAGGTCATCCCCCACCTCAGATACTTGTGTGGGTGTGTGTGTGTGTGTGTGTGTGTGTGTGTGTGTGTGAGTAATGTAGAGTGGATGTGTCATGGATAGTTGTGTGGATGTGAGATATGTGGTGTGGATGTGTCATGAGTGGTTGTGTGAATGTGTCATATGTGTTTGTGTGGATCTGTCATGAGTAGTTGTGTGGATATGAGTCATGAGTAGTTGTGTGGATATGAGTCATGTAATGTGGATATGTCAAATGTGGATATGGTTGTATTTATCAGTCATGGCTGAAGGTGTCATATGGCCATGGGTGTCATATGTGAAGATGTCATATAAGTGAAGGTGTCATATGGCCATAGGTGTCATATGAGTGAAGATGTCATGTTAATGAAAGTTTCATATGGCCATAGGCGTTATGAATGAAGGTGTCATTTGAGGATGGTGTCATACTGGTAAATATGTCATATTAGTGAGTGTCATATGGCTATAGGTGTCATGAATAAAAGTGTCATTTGGGTGATGGTGTCATACTGGTGAAGATGTCATATGCATAAGGATATCATATTGTTATAGGTGTCATATGTGGGAGGAACGTGCACAGCTGACACATAACACCTTTCCACATCGCTGAGGGAGAGATACTGTATACTATTGTGAGTTTTATCATGTGGGAGATAACACTAGAACCATGATGATGCGGTGGGAGGAGACTTTAGTGTGGGTAGTATCTTGCGCCGAGTAACAGTGGCGATGATCTGGTAATTTATGTGATAAAAGTGACATTTATAAGTACTGTGAGAAGGAGTGAAGTAGTAGGAACAAGAAGCTCTGTGAGGGACAAATCTGCTACTTGGAACACTTTAACCCTACGGAGCAAAATAGTAAAGTAACATTTGCGATGATGTGGTGATTTATGTGAAAAAGTGACGTTTATGAGTACTGGGGAGGGGAAGGGAAATTGAGGAAAAAACAATTATTATAAATGATAAAGTATTTCATTCAACCCAAGAGTAAAATATATATATGGTTCCTACATAATTGGACATTTGTCACCCGTTTCTTTTTCTCGAGCCCATCAACACCAGAGCCTTTAGGAGCCCATCAAAACCAGGGCCTTTAGGAGCCCATCAACACCAGGGCCTTTAGGAGCCCATCAACACCAGGGCCTTTAGGAGCCCATCAACACCAGGGCCTTTAGGAGCCCATCAACACAGGGGCCTTTAGGAGCCCATCAGCACGAGTGCCTTTAAGAGCCCATCAACACCAGGGCCTTTAGGAGCCCATCAACACAAGGACCTTTAGGAGCCCATCAACACCAGGGCCTTTAGGAGCCCATCAACACCTCCTGGGCCTTTGGGAGCCCATCAACACCAGGGCCTTTAGAAGCCCATAAACACAAGGACCTTTAGGAGCCCATCAACACAAATATGGGACTAACAAAAGCTAAATTGGTGGTGCTGGTGATAGCGGTGACCATCAGTCTGGCGACACCTGCCACACCTACAGGTATTGTGACACCTTAGTGTGTGTGTGTGTGTGTGGGTGTGTGTGTCAGGTATAAGGCCATAACGGCGACTTTCTTGTGCAGGAGTGAGAGATATGTGAAGAGAAAAGGAAGAGCCGTGCATTTACAGTTTAAACGTCGGTTAATACATGATTAAAGTGAAAAAGGGGGGAATCATATACGGTAAGTAGGGGTGTAGTGAATAATTTAACCCAGCATTGTTTTAACACGTCATAAGGTGAAATTCCTTCATAAAACAAACCACCACATATCTCTCTCAATCTATTTATGCATACAATACGTGAAATTGTTAGTTAAGTCAAAATAAAAACAGTTGTAGGAGATAAACAACACACAGTTAAATGGATACTAAAGAAAATAAGACTGAAATGACTATCTATCTATATTCTGTTCACCGTTATTTCATGAAACAAACATATTATGTGATCACTCATGATGACGTCAAGTTATCACTCAACAGCATTCACATTCTCCATTTCTCTTACTCTCTCAGACACGTATCAATACTCCACTCACCTGTCTCCAGTACTCCCCTGTTTTACTCCACTTACCTGGCTCCAGTACACCTCTCCTTTACTCCACTCACCCGTCTCCAGTACACCTCTCCTTTGCTCCACTCACCTGTCTCCAGTACACCTCTCCTTTATTCCACTCACCTGTCTCCAATACACCTCTCTATTACTCCACTCACCTGGCTCCAGTACACCTCTCCGTTACTCCACTCACCTGTCTCCAGTACACGTCTCCTTTACTCCACTCACCTGTCTCCAGTACTCCCCTGTTTTACTCCACTCACCTATCTCCAGTACACCTCTCTTTTACTCAACTCACCTGGCTCCAGTACACGTTACACGAGTAACGTCGGCGAGGATGGACGCCATGATCGTGGCAGCTGCAACGGTATATCCAATGCGAACATCAGTGGCGCATACAAGAAATCTGGGCCTCAACTGCCATCACATGACGACGAGACGCCGACTTCATGAAGCCGGGATCGACTGCCATGTTCCAGCTCACAAAGGGTGGCTAACACCTACTCACAAGGAGTGTCGACTCGGCTTTGCATTGGAACACCTTCCACATAGAGAAGAATACTGGAGAACCATTATATTTACCGATGAAACGGTGTTCAGGTCAGTGGGAGCCGAAGGAAGGCAGTGCTGGCGGCCCCCCAGAGAAACACATTCAGCAGTGAGTGGTAGGGTGTCAGTGTCATTCTGGGGGTGGATGTGGGCACATGGGCCAGGTGAACTGGTCAAGATCAATGGCCATTTCGCTGGTGAGCAGTATGTAGACATCCTGGAGCAAGTGCTAATTCCTACAGTCCAGGCTATGGCAGTTCCAGCCACCCACACTATCAGGCTGGTTCATGACAACAGTCCCATTCATACCAGCAACATAGTGAAGGACTACCTCCAGGATTACCCTGAAATTGAGGTCATCGACTGGCCAACACTAGGATGTGATATTAATCCGATTGAACATTTTTGGGCCATGATGAAACGTGATTGGGATATTAGGGAGCAGCGAACCTGTGCAGCAATAGAGGCCAAAGCTTACGACGTGTGGGAGAGTATACGACGACGACCAGGGGTGTGCCTGAAGCGGGTCGACTCCATCCCTAATCGCCTTGATGAAGTCCTGAATGCAATGGGAGGCTGGACCAAGTACTAAGATGTGTGTATTGGTGTTTTGTTTGGATTTTATTATTGTTTGTAAATACAATTAATATATATTAACTCACCTACAGTGTTATCTTAAATCCATGTCCTTAATGATGTCTTAAACTATATTGCATGAAAATTCATAACAAAGTAACTTAACAGCCACAAATTATGTATTGTGTGGTATACAATGATCTGTAAGACAGGTCGTGGAATGTGTTGTCTTATAACACAATATAATTATATAGTTACAATTGCTACCATCATTGAAATGCTCATGATGTTCAGCACACAATATTAACGGTAATTGAGCACACTCCAAAATATATGAAGCTTGCATATTGCGGTGGGGTGTTTAAACACTGGAACTTGGAAGAATTGGAACAGTCACCTAGATTAAGTCTGAATACTATTTTACGCTACTGATAACTTTTTCACTCCACTCTTTTTAACATAAGTATATAAATATATAATATTGCATATTATCACAAATATTTATTAAGCAAAGGATGGGTGGAACATAAATAAATATTACCATAATCTCTTTGTCGGAATAACAGCAAAATTGTGACGTGGTCGCTGAGTAAAACTGGCTGACCAAGGCCCTTCACCCTGATCCTTGCATATTTCACTTTTATCCTTACTATATTCCATTCTTTAAAGTATCATTGTGACCTGAGCGGCAATAAGCACCCAGGGCACTGCACCTGTTCCATGAATTCGTAACCATAAAGAAACAACTGTAGGACAAAACGTAGTTAAAAAGGCAGCTTGAAATTATGGTGGTATAAATAATAAATAAACCTGCCTCTCATCCAGCTCCCACCTCCTCTATTCCCCCCTCCCCCCCCCCCCCCCCCCACACACACACTACAGTGGGCGACATCTGTTGGCCGACCATAGCATTTCCCCCAGCTGTTTCGAAACTTCAGACTCAAGGCTATTCGAACCCTCACTGTGGATGGGTAGTGGACACGACTTTTGTGCACGATAGTACATCATCCCACTACCTGGCCCTACCCATACTCAATGTAACTCCATCCCACTGTCTGTGTGAGCCATACTTGGTGTGAAGAAGACATGATAAAACTATGTCTGTTATACTCGGTGCATGTAACACTTGACTTACATAACGAATGGCTACTTTTGTAATACAACCTAGGGAGGCATGTGTGTGTGTGTGTGTGTGTATGCACGATATCCACGTAAAGGCATCATTTAACATCAGCATCTAATCACAGTGATGACTTCAATATATACACACCACTGTCCATACTGGATATAAAAAGATCATTTACGCCTCACATCTTATCTTGTTATCTGGAACTGGGCGGTGAAGGGGGAGGTGGGGATATACTTATCTTTCCCCAGGATGGATAACGACAATCAGTAGACTTGCATTGATTGCATTTGTGTAATAATAATAATAATAATAATAATAATAATAATAATAATAATAATAATAATAATAAAAATAATAATAATAATAATAATAATAATAATAATTAACGGTTCATTGAAAGAGCATGGCAGCTGGAAGGCTGAAAATATACAGTTACATATTTGGGGAATGGGTCTCTTCATTTACAAATGATATACAGGTAACATAAGTGATACAAATATGATATATAATAATTAGGTGTTGATAATTTTTACAATGGTTGGGACTGGGTTGTTCTTATATCAATCAGTTCGTGCTCGTATGGGCTGGATTCGGTTGGGCAGGTGTATGGCCTGGTGGCCACGTGGCCAGGACAGTAGCTTCAGGCAATACAGGAGCTGCCATGCACAGGCCAACCGGCCTATTGCAGACTCCTTATTTTCTTATGTTCTTATGTTCAGGTTAGGTCAGGTGAAGCCGTGAGGTTAGAAGAACATAAGAACATAAGAATGGAGGAAACTGCAGCGGGCCTATTGGCCCATACTGGGCAGTCACATTTACACCCAACCCGTTTTGCTCCGATAAGCATCCAACCTATGTTTGAAGCTATCCAGCGTATTCGAGTTAATGATGATATTTGGTAACTTGTTCCATTCATCCACTACTCTGTTTCCAAACCAGTGTTTACCTATTTCCCGCCTAAATCTGAATTTTTCTAATTTAAGACCATTGTTAGGAGTTCGCTCCTGGTTGGATAGTTTGAGTACCTTTGTAATGTCCCCTTTGTTTAGCCCTGCCTTCCACTTGTACACCTCTATCAGGTCGCCCCTCGCTCTACGTCTCTCGAGGGAGTGCAAATTAAGATGCTTTAACCTGTCTCTATACTCAAGGTTCCTAATGCCCGGGATTAGTCTTGGCATTCTCCTCTGAATTCTTTCCAAGGATTCTATATCCATTCTGTAATACGGTGACCAGAACTGAACTGCGTAATCCAGGTGTGGTCTCACAAGCGCAAGATATAATCTTAAGATGACCTCGCTAGTCTTGTAACTAACACTCTTTTGTATGAACCCAAGTACTTTATTAGCCTTGTTACGAGCAAAAACACATTGTTTACTTGGCTTAAGATTCCTACTTATCATTACTCCTAAATCTCTCTCACAGTCGGATTTCACAATGGCATCATTGTTCATCTGGTATCTGGTTTCCCTGTTTACATCTCCTATACCGAGTACTTTACATTTGTCCACATTGAGTTTCATCTGCCATTTTTCAGACCAATCGAAAAATTTGTTTAGATCTTCCTGTAGTTTTGCAGAGTCCTCGTCAGATTTAATTACACGTCCTATTTTAGTGTCATCAGCAAATTTACTTATGTTGCTGTCTATGCCGATATCTATGTCGTTTATGTATATAATAAATAATATGGTCCAAGTACCGAGGCTTGGGGAACTCCACTAGTGACGTTGCTCCAATGGGATTTAGTGCCATTAATGCTCACTCCCTGTTTCCTGTCCTGTAACCACGCCCTAATCCATTTTAGAATATTACCTTTAATGCCATGTGCTTCTACCTTTCTTATTAGTCTTTCGTGGGGGACTCTGTCGAAGGCCGTGCTAAAGTGGAGATATACCACATCATAATTGTGCCCCTCGTCCACCAAATCGAAAACTGATGAAAAGAATGTTAATAGATTAGTTAGACATGAACGCCCGCTTGTGAAGCCATGCTGGGAATCATTGATCAACTTGTGCTTCTCCAGGTGGTTTCAAATAGAGTTTGAAATGATTGCTTACAGTAATTTGCCTACAATTGATGTTAGACCGATTGGACAGTAGTTATAGGATAGTGATCTATCCCCCTTCTTGAAATTCGGTATTACTTTCGCTATCCTCCAGGATTCTGGTACTACACCTGTTTTTAAGGAAATGTTAAACAACTTTGCTAAGGGCATACTAAGCTCTTCCTTACATTCCTTTAATACTCTGGCAAATATCTCATCGGGACCAGGTGACTTATTAGGCTTTAGTTTGTCTATTTGCTTACTAACATCGTTACTAGTCACTACTATCTCGCTTAATTTATTTTCTTCACTATCTCTCAATAGAGTCGGTGCCTTGGGTATCATGTTTAAATTTTCGGTCAGGTCAGGATAGGTCAGATCCATCCACACTCAGAACATAAGAACATAAGAATGGAGGAAACTGCAGCGGGCCTATTGGCCCATACTGGGCAGTCCCGTTTACACCCAACCCCTATTGCTCATATAAGCATCCAACCTATGTTTGAAGCTATTCAGCGTATTCGAGTTAATGATGATATTTGGTAACTTGTTCCATTCATCCACCACTCTGTTTCCAAACCAGTGTTTACCTATTTCCCGCCTAAATCTAAATTTGTCTAATTTAAAACCATTGTTACGAGTTCGCTCCTGGTTGGATAGTTTGAGTACCTTTGTAATGTCCCCTTTGTTTAGCCCTGCCTTCCACTTGTACACCTCTATCAGGTCGCCCCTCGCTCTACGTCTCTCGAGGGAGTGCAAATTAAGATGCTTTAACCTGTCTCTATACTCAAGGTTCCTAATGCCCGGGATTAGTCTTGGCATTCTCCTCTGAATTCTTTCCAAGGATTCTATATCCATTCTGTAATACGGTGACCAGAACTGAACTGCTTAATCCAGGTGTGGTCTCACAAGAGCAAGATACAGTTTTAGGATGACCTCGCTAGTCTTGTAACTAACACTCCTTTGTATGAACCCAAGTACTTTATTAGCCTTGTTATGAGCAAAAACACATTGTTTACTTGGCTTAAGGTTCCTACTTATCATTACTCCTGAATCTCTCTCACAGTCGGATTTCTCTATGGCATCGTTGTTCATCTGGTATCTGGTTTCCCTGTTTACATCTCCTATACTGAGTACTTTACATTTGTCCACGTTGAATTTCATCTGCCATTTTTCAGACCATCCGAAAAATTTGTTTAGATCTTCCTGTAGTTTTGCTGAGTCCTCTTCAGATTTAATAACACGTCCTATTTTAGTGTCATCAGCAAATTTACTTATGTTGCTCTCTATGCCGATATCTATGTCGTTTATGTATATAATAAATAATAATGGTCCAAGTACTGAGCCTTGGGGAACTCCACTTGTGACGTTGCTCCAATGGGACTTAGTGCCGTTAATACTCACTCGCTGTTTCCTGTCCTGTAACCACGCCCTAATCCATTTAAGGATGTTACCTTTGATGCCATGAGCTTCTACCTTTCTAATTAGTCTTTCGTGGGGGACTCTGTCGAAGGCTTTGCTAAAGTCGAGATATACCACATCATAATTGTGCCCCTCGTCCACCGATTCGAAAACTGATGAAAAGAATGTTAATAGATTAGTTAGACAAGAACGTCCGCTTGTGAAGCCATGCTGGGAATCATTGATCAATCGGTGCTTCTCCAGGTGATTTCGAATAGAGTTTGAAATGATTGCTTCCAGTAATTTGCCTACTATTGATGTTAGACTGATTGGGCGGTAGTTAGAGGATAGTGATCTATCCCCCTTCTTGAAAATCGGTATTACATTCGCTATCCTCCAGGATTCTGGTACTACACCTGTTTTTAAGGACATGTTAAACAACTTTGCTAAGGGAATACTAAGCTCTTCCGTACATTCCTTTAAAACTCTGGCAAATATCTCATCGGGACCAGGTGACTTATTAGGCTTTAGTTTGTCTATTTGCTTACTAACATTGTTACTAGTCACTACTATCTCGCTTAATTTGTTTTCTTCACTATCTCTGAATAGAGTAGGTGCCTCGGGTATCATGTTTAAATTTTCGGTGGTGAAAACTGTTGAAAAATATTTATTCAAATTATTGCTCATTTCTCTGTCGTTATCAGTGAGCTCGCCGGCGTCTGACCGGATTGGTCCAATCTTTTCTCGTGTTTTAGTTTGATACATTTGGTAGAATCCTTTGGGGTTTGTCTTCGCCTCCCTTGCTATCCTTACCTCATTATTCCTCTTTGCTTTCCTTATCTCGGTTTTAACCCTACTCGCCAATACCCTATAATAGTCCCGGAGGTGAATTTCGCCACGATTTATCCTTCTACCTATAGCCTTCCTTTGGCCGATGATGTTCTTTAAATAATTATTTATCCATTTAGGGTCATTGTTGTCTGATCTGAGTTTTTTGTATGGTATGTTCTGCCTTTGTGCATTAAGTAACTCACTATTTAAATTGACGTGGAACTCGGCAACCTCAGATCTCGTTATCAGGTCGGTGTCATCTGTCAGGTTCATGGCCAAGCGCGACACCCCCTCTCTCAGCTGCCTCTTTAAACTGTCAAAGTTCGCCCTTCTGAAATCTGGTACTTTAGTGGAATTTTCCTTACGTCTGCCCTGAAAATCTAACTGGAATCTAATTTCTTTGTGGTCGCTGTTTGCAAGTTCGTTCCCTACCTCGACACTGCTAATGAGGTTTTCTCTGTTTGACAGAACTAAATCGAGTATATTATTACCCCGTGTGGGTTCGGTTATATGTTGACTTAGAAAACAGTCCTGGATCGTCTCGAGAAAATCCTCTGATTCTGAGTTACCTGTAAGGTCAGTCCAATCTATTTGGCCAAGGTTAAAATCGCCTACTATACAGACTTTGTTGTGTATGGAAGCCCTGCGCATTTCATCCCAGATAAGTCGCTCATTAACTCTATCAAGATTAGGAGGTCTATATATTACTCCTGTGATTAATTTTTCCCTACCGTCGATTAATTCTATCCAAATTGTTTCTGTATTCCACTCAGTTTTTATTTCCTTTTTATTTCACACTTCAGATTATCCCTAACATAGATTGCTACTCCGCCTCCTTTCCTGGTCTGCCTTCACCCCCCCTTCTCTTAAGCTCCTCTACGTGTATATATGCTGATAACCATAAAGAAACAAGAAAACACGAAGTTCCCAAGCTCTTTCATGTAATTCACATCTTCAGGGGGGTGTGTGTGTGTAGAAAACAGCATTGTGACCTAACCAAGGCCTTCGACTCGGTCAACAGGGCAGCCCACTGGCGGACCCTCAGCCGTTTTCGCTGCCATTGTGAGGCAACTCCACGATAGCATGAACGGCAGTGTCCTGCACAATGGCACCCAGTCTGAGTTTTTCCCCATCCAAACGGGGGTTAAACAAGGGTGTGTAATGGCCCCTGTCTCATCAACAGAAGTATTATATAAATGGGTTATTTACTTCTGATTTATATTCAGATTCATCCCGTATAACTTTCCACTGGCTATAAGGTGACATGTTCATTACACGTGATAAGGTGTGCCCACGGGAAGCTGCGTCATACTATGCTGAGTAAAGGCATAAGTAGCCGGCTCCTGGCCACCTAAAGCGGGCAGTAGTTTGATATCCTTGACTAGAGGAAGACGTTATTTGAAACCCGCAGTGGATGGCTCCGTCTTCCCTCGAGGGAGAACAACGTACCAATTCCGTTCTCCCTCGATGGGTCACTACTCAGAGTCTCACTCACTACGTAATATCGAACGGACGTTGAATCACGTTTACTGTATTTACATAGACGCCGTCCCTTTCTCACCACACTCATGAATAGTGGAACTTACGGTTGATCTACATTCAGGAATTATATATACAAAATATTTTTCTAATAAAACAAGAAACTTCAATTGGGTTTCGTTACTAAAGCCCAATATAATATATGTGAACCAACCTGGTTAACTTGGAATTAACCAGCCGTTTCATATAGGTTGCAGCGGGTGTGGGTACGAAAACGACATATCAGTCTACGTACCAAGGCATCAGTGTTTTGTGAAAACAAGACAAACAAACACCCTACAGTAACGCGTTACAAACATTACTCGAGTGTGAAGAATATCCCGTATCGAGACGATAGTAAGTGCGTGCTTCTCATTCTGTCTGTACAGCTGTTGTGGTTTTGCGATTGTTGATTGCAGTATTTCCGGTGTCATCAGACAGTCCCCCACATATACGGGATTGCAGAAGATTTGACATTCAGTGGAGGCGACATCATATCAGCGCATAGCCTAGTGGGAGGGAAGATTGATGTCACCCACACGCCTACACCCACCCCACAGATAGCAGCTGGATGGATCGTGTTTTCTATACAGATGTCCTAACTCTTGTATTAGGTATTTAAAGAGCATAAACATCCTATACACAGTTGGTAAAGGTAGAGGAATTATGTTCTCCCCATTACTGTGGCATACTGGTTTAGAAGAAGAATATATATATATATATATATATATATATATAATATATATATATATATATATATATATATATAATCAACACCTCAACCCACCAGGATTCAAACCCACGGCCAACAAGCCTATGACTGTGACCGGGGAACGCTAACCGCTGGACCACCAGGATACTAAAAGCAGTCCTAGACTTTGTTATATTTCACACAAAGCCTGTTCAACGAGCTTAAGGCGCCGTGAACCTCTAATGGGGACCACCCGTATCACTTAGGTGGTCAGAGTAACGTTTTACCAAATCCGGCTTCGAAACACGAGGATCCATATATATTTCATTAGCCCAATAAAGCACGCGGACTTCTACATACAATCAACACCTCAACCCACCAGGATTCGAACCCACGGCCAACAAGCCTATGACTGTGACCGGGGAACGCTAACCGCTGGACCACCAGGATACTAAAAGCAGTCCTAGACTTTGTTATATTTCACACAAAGCCTGTTCAACGAGCTTAAGGCGCCGTGAACCTCTAATGGGGACCACCCGTATCACTTAGGTGGTCAGAGTAACGTTTTACCAAATCCGGCTTCGAAACACGAGGATCCATATATATTTCATTAGCCCAATAAAGATGTGAATTACACGAAAGCGCTTGGGAACTTCGTGTTTTCTTCTTTCCTGGTGGTTATCAGCATATATATATATATATATATATATATATATATATATATATATATATATATATATATATATATATATATACACCTAGACCCCGACTTACGACTGCTTCAACTTACGACCGTCGGGACTTACGACCGCCGCAGATTTTTTATTAAAAAAAAAAAAAAAAAAAAAAAAAAAAAAAATTTTTTTTTTTTTTTTTTTCTTCAAATGACACACGCATTTTCTATACCGAAACGTTTCCAGTTAATGTAGTCTCCATGTATAATTAGAAAATTATGGGGGCCCCATGTGCATTCAGCTGACTACATTAAAGGTAAGTGCTCAGTCACACTGTAACCATTCCTTATTATTTATTACTTTCACTGTACTGTATCCATTCCTCATTATTCATTACTTTTACTGTACTGTATTTCATTGTAGATTATTTATTTAAAAAAAAAAAAGAAAAAAATTTTTTTTTTTTTTTTTTTATCTATGTCGGACTTACGACCTGGATTTGGGTCCCTAACCCCGTCGTAAGTCGGGGTCTAGGTGTGTGTGTGTGTGTGTGTGTGTGTTGTGTGTGTGTATATATATATATATATATATATATATATATATATATATATATATATATATATATATACATATATATATATATATATATATACATATATATATATATATATATATATATATATATATATATATATATATATATATATATATATATATATATATATATATATATATATATATATATATATATATATATATATATATATATATATACAGTTGGTCCTCATATTACGCGGTTAATGAAACCCGGAGGGTCCCGCGGAAAGTGAGGAACGCGTAAAGTGAACAACATAACATATGAGATTAATTGAAATGGAGTCCAGGCCGATCCCCAAACTCCACTTTTTGACGACACACAACTATGTTGTAGTAAAAATTTTATCTTAACTTTATGATGGTATGAAAAAACAAGTAATATAGAAGAGGTTAGGTTAGGAAAGATAAAGGTTAACATAGGGAAAATAAAGGTAAGGTTAGAAAACTAAAAATTATGTGGAACACTTACGGTAGTAGAAGAGATGGGTCGGCATACGGGGATGGAGGCTGGTTCCGAGGCAGAGGGCAGATTACTGGCCCTCAGGTGAATCACCATTACTAGGTGAATCATCATCACTGTCACTTACAGTTGTCAGGGCTTCCCTGACAAACCCCTCAAAGTCAACTTCACTGTCACTATCACTGGCTTGGGCTGGCTGTGGTGGGTTGCGGGTGAAGAAATCTGTTATGCTTTGCTGACGGCTGGCGGTGATGTTGTCGTGATACACCTTGATGTACTGCTCCATAGCCTGCACCAGCCGGTTATGGAAGACTTCATAGCGGTCATCGTCATTGTCGCGGGAAAGGACGGACTTCATCTTCTCTGCACACTCCATGGCACCCTTAATATCACTATGACTTAAATTGTGTTCTTCGGAGACTGCCGCACCTTCTTCCTCCTCTTCACTGGCGTGTTCTTCTTCCAACATCTCGTCGGCAGTCACTTCAGGATTTCTGATCACCTCCAAGATGTCGTCGTTGGTTGTCTCGGAGAAGCCTGGAACTGTAACAGTCTGCCCAGCTTCTCTGGCAAGGTCCACTGCTACTGCAACAGTCTGAACCTCACCAGTCACAGATTGACTCCTCCTCTCACCTGGTATTCCATGCAACACATGTCTCCATGCGTGACGAATTGTAGCAATAGACAGCTGATCCCATGACTCCACCAAGATGTCCACAGCTTTCTTGATGTTAAATACTCTCCAGAATTGTTTGAAGAGTATTTTTTGCTGTTCTAACCGTTGTTCCTCATCTTCGCCACTCTTGCTATCGGTGGTGGTGTCACTCAGGTCACGCAACTCTTCCCTGGTGTTGGTGTAATCGTTCAGGAGCTGGAACTTTTTTGTTGAGAATGCAGCTTTCACATTGCAAATCAACTCCTGGTCCATGGGCTGGATTAAAGACGTAGTGTTGGGAGGAAGGAAGACCACTTTTACGTTGGGGTGACGATCTAACAGTAGGGGCGAATGTCCTGGTGCGTTGTCCAGCAGCAACAAAATATTAAATGGGACATTCTGTTGCTCACAGAATTTCTTTACATCGGGAACAAAACAGTCATCAAACCAGGAGAGGGACAGTGTAGAGAACATCCATGCCTTACGTGCTGTCAGCCAGTGGACATTTAGCTTGGTCATGTCCATGCTCTTGTAGGCGTGCGGCTTGCGGGCTGTGTGGATCACCGATAACTTGAGCTTACAGGTACCGGAGGCATTGGTGGTAAAAAGGACGGTGATGCGTTCCTTCTGCATTTTCCGGCCCCGAATCCTGCTGGCATTCTTCACAATGTAGGACTTGGAAGGTAGTTTTCTCCAGAAAAGACCAGATTCGTCCATGTTAAACACCTGGTCGTCACTGTACTGTCCTTCCTCCACAATCTCACGTAAAAACGGAGGAAATTCCCGAGCCGCAGCACGATCAGCACTCGCTTCTTCACCACCAATGTTTATATTGGTGATGTTGTTCCGGATCTTAAACCTCTGTAACCACCCAGAGGAAGGATTAAAGGGTTTGGGCTCTGTAATTCCCATCTTTCGTGCCACTGCCATGTACAGTTCACGTGCGTAGTCCTTCACAGAGCGCTTGTCGACCGCCATGTTCCGTAGCGCCTGACGCACCAAGTACCTCACAAGTAATTTTTCTGTCTTGAGAAGCACCTGGTTGTGAAAATACTTGATCATAGAAGCACCTGTAGACTTTGTGATCTTCATGTGCTCCTTTATCTTGGCTGAATCCTTCTTTATAGTCCGGATCGTAGATTCGTTCACGCCATGCTGGCGCGCCAAATCAACCTGCCTTGTTCCTTTCTCCAACTCTTGGATGATGGAATACTTCACCTAGTAGCTTAAGGAACGTCGTGTCTTCTTTGGTTTAGTGCCGCTGGGTCCAGGTAAGGAAAGGTTTTTCTCTGGGGGTGGTGGTCCGGCGGAAGCCATTCTACGGAACAATGGATGCGCGTTTACACGGAGTGGCCTTGAGGGATGAAACTGCCGCGGCTAGGTCAAGCGTCGTCTCTCCTCCCTCCCTCCCTCCCTCCCTCCCCCGGGTGGACACGTCATAATACTTTAAGCCAATTACAGCTAGCAGCAGAGGGGAGTAGGGATGCATGGCCAATCACAGGTCTGATACGTCATATGACGTCAGTGATAACGCAACAAAGACACACACTGCGCAACCTTACCGCGCCGCTTGCCCAAGCGGAGGGAGGAGGAGGAGGGAGAGGCAGGCAGGCGGGCGGGTGGCGCGTGGGGCAAATCTAAAAATAGCGTCGCGCCGGACACTCTCCGCGCAATGGCGTAAACGACCGCGGAATGTAAGAATGTTAGGTTCTGGCAAGGCACCGCGTTAACGGTGAAACGCGGATTGTGGGACCGCGTAACAGGAGGACCAACTGTATATATATATATATATATATATATATATATATATATATATATATATATATATATATATATATATATATATATATATATATATATATACAGTAGTACCCCGCTTAACACGGTCAATAGAACCCACAGGGTACCGTGTTAAGTGAAAACCGCACTAAGTGAACAACAGAACATATGGGATTAATTCCAATAGAAACTGGCCCGACCCTCAAACTCCACTTTTTGACGACACACAATTATGTTGTAGTAAAAATTTTATCTCAACTTTATGATGGTATGAAAAAACAAGTAATATAGAAGAGGTTAGGTTAGGAAAAATAAAGGTTAAGTTAGGAAAAATAAAGATTAGGTTAGGAAAACTAAAAGTTATGTTGAATACTTACGTTAGTAGAGAGATGGGTCGGCGTACGGGGATGGAGGCTGGTTCCGAGGCAGAGGGCTGGCTACTGGCCCTCAGGTGAGTCACCATCACTGTCACCCACACTTGTCATGGCCTCCCTGACAAATCCCTCAAAGTCATCTTCACTGTCTCTACCTCTGTCACTATCACTGGCTTGGGCTGGCTGTGGTGGGTTGCGGGCGAAGAACTCGGTTATGCTTTTTAGACGGCTGGTGTTAATGTTGTCTTGATACACTGTGATGTACGGCTCCATAGCCTGCACCAGCCGGGTATGGAAGACTTCATAGCGGTCATCGTCATTGTCGCGGGAAGGACTTCATTTTCTCTGCACACTCCATGGCACCCTTAATATCACTATGACTTAAACTGTGTTCTTCGGAGAATGACGCACCTTCTTCCTCCTCTTCACTGACGTGATCTTCTTCCAACATCTCAAAAGCAGTCACTTCAGGATCTCTGATCTCCTCCAGAATGTCTTCGTTGGTGGTCTCGGAGAAGCCTTCAGCTGTAATATTGAGCGCAGCTTCTCTGGCAAGGTCCACTGCTACTGCAACAGTCTGAACCTCACCAGTCACAGGTTCACTCCTCCTCTCAGCTGGTATGCCATGCAACACATGTCTCCATGCATGACGAATCATAGCAATAGACAGCTGACCCTATGCCTCCACCAAGAAGTCTACAGCTTGTTTGACGTTAAACTTCTTCCAAAATTGTTTGACGAGAACTTCTTGAGTCACCACCTCTTGTTCCTTGTCCTCATCGCTTTTACTCTCGCTGTTGGTGTCATCCAGCTTACACAACTCAACCTTGGTGTTGGTAGAGTCGTTCAGGAGCTCGAACTTCTTTGCAGAGTACGCAGCTTTCACATTGCAGATCAACTCCTGGTCCATGGGCTGGATTAATGACGTAGTGTTGGGAGGAAGGAAGACCACTTTTACGTTGGGGTGACGATCCATAAGTAGGGCCGAGTGTCCAGGTGCGTTGTCAAGGAGCAACAAAATGTTGAATGGAACATTCTGTTGCTCGCAGAATTTCTTCACGTCAGGAACAAAACAGTCGTCAAACCAGAAGAGGGACAGAGAAGAGAACATCCACGCCTTACGTGCGGTTAGCCAGTGGACATTAAGCTTGTTCATGTCCATATTCTTGTAGGCGTGCGGCTTGCGGGCTGTGTGAATCACCGATAACTTTGGTTTACAGGTACCGGAGGCATTGGTGGTAAACAGGACGGTGATGCGTTCCTTCTGCATCTTCCGGCCCGAATCTTGCTGGCATTCTTTACAACGAAGGTCTTGGAAGGTAGCTTTTTCCAGAAAAGACCAGATTCGTCCATGTTAAACACCTGGTCGTCAGTGTACTGTCCTTCCTCCATAACCTCACATAAGAACGGAGGAAAATCTCTAGCCGCCACACAGTCAGCACTCGCTTCCTCACCACCAATGTTGATGTTGGTGATCTTGTTCCTCTTCTTAAACCTATGCAGCCAACCAGAGGAAGCAGTGAAGGGTTTGGGCTCTGCAATTCCCAGCTTACGTAACACTGCTGCGTATAGTTCACGTGCGTACTCCTGCACTGAGCGCGTGTCCACCGCCATGTTGCGTCGCGCCTGACGAATCAAATAACTCACCAGCAAACTTTCCACCTTTGCCAGCACCCTGTTCTGGCAATACTTGATCATTGAAGCACCTGTAGACTTTGTGATTTTCATGTGCTCTTTGATCTTGGCTGCATCCTTCTTAATAGTACGAATCGTAGATTCGTTGACGCCATGCTGGCGCGCGAGATCAGCTTGCTGTGTTCCTTTCTCCAAATCTTGAATGATCTGGTATTTCACTTCGTAGCTTAGGCCACGGCGTGTCTTCTTGGGCTTAGGGCAGCTGGGTCCAGGTAAGGAAAGGTTTCTCTCTGGTGGCGGTGGTGGTCCGGCAGAAGCCATTTCACAGAACAATGGATTCACGTATACACGGGGTGGCCTGGAGGGATGAAACTGCCGCGGCTAGGTCAAGCGTCGTCTTTCCTCCCTCCCTCCCTCCCCCGGGTGGACACGTCATAATACTTTAAGCCAATTACAGCTAGCAGCAGAGGGGGGTAGGGATGCATGGCCAATCACAGTCCGATATGTCATATGACGTCAGTGATAACGCAACAAAGACACATACTGCGCAACCTTACCGCGCGGCTTGCCTAGGCGGAGGGAGGCGGGAGGGAGGGAGGAGGAGGGAGAGGCGAGGCAGGCGGGAGCAGCGGGTGGGGCGAATCTAAAAATAGCGTCTCGAGCCGGACACTCTGCCCGTATACGTGGAAAAAACCCGCGTTAAGTGAAAGTTCGGCTCTGGCGAGGCACCGCGTATACGTGAAATCGCGCTAAGCGAAACCGCGTTAAGCGAAGTATTACTGTGTGTGTATATATATATATATATATATATATATATATATATATATATATATATATATATATATATATTTGTGTAACAAATGTATGTAGTAAGTATGTACAGTAATCTTTTTCACTCAAATCCTAATGAAACACTATTGAATTAGAGTACTGTAGCTGGTTGAAGCAAGCTTATAAATTAAAGAAAATACTTGCAGTGTGTTTAGTATATTACAGTATGTTATAAATAAATAAATAAATAAATCGGTAAATCCATTTCAAGTAAATGAAACAATTGTATTCGACACCGACATTAGTTCAAGTTAAATAACAGACTTTTAAGTGAGTCACTAGTGTTTACACTACACCAACCGGTAACATTTGATGCCATTACTTGAAGTGAATTGGCTTTATTTTAAAAAACCAAGGATGTGTAAACAGCACTGGTCAATGGGATGGTTGGTAGAGGACTACTGGGTCAGTAAGCTCCCAATTTAAGTGTCACATCTGGGGTACCGGTCTTATACAGCGAATAGGACTCAAAAGCTACTTTTTAAATGGAAATTTTAGGGGCCGCCTTATACACCCCGTCGCCTTGTAGGCCGAGATATACGCTGGGAAGTGGCAGCGTGGTTACAAGCGTGATGTAGAGAGAGCTGGTTGGTGAGGATGCTCAGAGGAGGACAAGCTTGTGGGTTGCCATGCTCGCCGGCAGGAGCGAGGGCCGCCAAGCAGCGGCGGAGGAGGTGGTGTTGCTTGCTGAGGATGTAGCTAGAAGAAGAGAGAGGTCACCACGAGGTCAGGTCTTAAATAGCGGAGGTAGGCGTGGCTTAGTAGTTGACCTCCGTCATGTAAGGCGGCGCTGGTTGACCTAGACCACGAGGCATACACTGTGGAATTCGCGGGGTCGGCTACTCAGCGACAAACAGCGTTTGTAGGGGAGAAATCCACTACAATATGTTACATTTACGACTACAGGAAGATGAACTGTTACATACGCTACACGTTGAGTTTATGTCCATAACCAATACTGAGTTATTAAAAGTTGCTGAATTATGGCAACAATCCTGTGAGCTGAAGTGAACATTAGTTTCTGCAAATGATTCGTTCACTGCCCAGGATGTGACAGGACGTGACTGCAGTTGTTGTGACTACTCATCAATCAACATCCTGTCAACAAAATTCTTTCGTATTGCGTGAGACACCCCCAGTTACCAGCACCCCCTAATGATGACAAATCTCCGGTTCTGAGAGATGGTCTCAGCATTCTGAGGTATGGTGTGGTGGATGACCTAGTGTAACCAGGAGCGGTAGTTTGCTGTACTCATGATTTTCGTGAACATTGACCCAGTCACCGGACCTTGGAATCAGCTGTGAGTGACACACACAAGTCTACGGGAGTGCGGCAACAATTTCACATTTTCAAGAAATTCTAGAAAGGATTCTTCAATCAAGCCTACAAGGAATAGGTAGTATCTAGGTATACAGTCAGTTCTGCTATAACGCGATAGTTGTGTTCTTGTAAAACATCGTGTTATAGGAATTCGCGTAATAGAAATAACAGGGCTTATGGAGAAAATAGGGTTAGGTGCAGATTACTACTCGAAATCGAAAAAAAAAATGTAGTTAGCCTAACACAAAGGTTAGTACAGTCTAAATAAATGTTACATTCGTATCTAATAATGAAATCATACAGTAAATGTAACACTTTACCTTGAAAAAATATGAATTTAACTTGATGGGGAAGAAGGGTGATTTTGAGGTTGATAACATCGAGCTTCTCTTCAAGGGTTATAGCCTTTCTTTTACGATCATCACCGGGAATGCGATCACCAGAACGCTTCTTAGACATATTCTTCTTTACCATATTCACAGTTAATACCACAAAATTGGAGAAATAGTAAGCAAAAAGCGCGTTACAGCAAACAAGCGTTCGAGTTATACAAATATTGTTCCTCTATTCATAAATCACGTTAGAGCCAATTCGCATTGTCAAAACATGCGTTATAGCAGAACTCACTGTACATTAAATCTATACACACATTTACATGTTCAGGGCATAACTCCACATTGATAGGACATCGATAGGTTATTGTCATTGTTGTAAGTGCTTACTTATTTTAATATATACTGACGTGAAATAATTCCCGGTATTTATTAGACATAGAAAATGTGGACATTTTCTTTTGATCCCAGGGAGGATAAGAATGTTCATAATTTTCAAACTACATATTTTAATGATGTCAAAGACACATCTTAAAATAAAAATATGATAGTTCTACAAAAGTATCACAGACTGTAAATTTTCAGCCATGCCGTGTTGAACCCTTCACAACTCAGTACCATTGCTCTCCGCAAAAATGAATGTTTCGTTGAAAGAGTCTTAAGCACCACACACTCATTCATCTAGCGTGATTACAGTAGCAAAAGTTGTATATTGCTAAGGTGCATTCTTAAACAAGAACTAGGCGAAGATTATTTCTGCCATGTTGCTTTTGATATTGGCAGTAATGTTTGTTTGAAATCATGTTTTATTTTCTGTTATAATAAGTCAGTGTCATCCAAGATGAAAATTGTTCATTACATTTTAACCCAAAAGGCACTAAAGTATAGGACCCCTGTAGTAGATAAAACCCCTACAGTAGTAGAATCCCCAGCTTAGTGTCTACACCTATGTTTATAACATGGTTAGGGTTGTATAGGATGTACTGTACTTTGTGAGCTTATTTAGGCATCACGGAACTTGGCCGGTGGTGACCGAGCGATGTAATGCCCCCTGTCTCATTAACAGAAGTATTATATAAATGAGCTATTTACATCTGATTTATATTCAGATTCACCCCCTGTAACTTTCCACTGGCTATGAAGTGACATGTTCAATGCACGTGATAAGGTGTGCCCATGGGAAGCTGCGTCATACTATGCTGAGTAAAGGCATAAGTAACCAGCTCCTGGCCACCTAAAGCGGGCAGTAGTTTGATATCCTTGACTAGAGGAAGACGTTATTTGAAACCCGCAGTGGATGGCTCCGTCTTCCCTTAGGGGGAGAACAAGGTACCAATTCCGTTCTCCCTCGATGGGTCACTATTCAGAGTCTCACTCACTATATAATATCGAACGGACGTTGATTCACGTCTACTGTATTTACATAGACGCCGTCCCTTTCTAATCACACTCATAAATAGTAGAACTTACGGTTGATCTACACTCAGGACTTATATACATAATACTTTTCTAATAAACAAGAAACTTCAATTGGGTTTCGTTACTAAAGCCCAATATAATATATGTGAACCAACCTGGTTATTTGGGAATTAACCAACCGGTTCAGGTGTGTACTGGCACCAACTCTCTTTTCCATTTTCTTGGCTGCCTTCCTTACTCGTACCAGTGCCAATTTAGCCGGTGGTGGACATCGAGTACCGGATGAAAGATCTTTTCAACATAAGGCAACTCCATGCAGGAGCAAAGGTGTCGGCAGTTTCCATTACTGAGCTTCAGTATGCAGACGACCTAACCCTTGTCACTCACACTGAACGCGACCTACAGGAGATTCTGAACACCTACGCAGATGCGTATGCACACTTCGGCCTTGAGATGAGTGTATGTAAGACTCAGATTCTCTTTCAGCCTGTCCCTGGTTCAGCCAAGCCTACACCATCCATCCGGTACTACCCTCTCTAATGTTACCCACTTTCGGTATCTCGGCTACCATCTGTCTACCACTGCGGACATCAATGAAGAGATTCAACATTGGATCAGATGTGCATTTCAAGCCATTGGCAGACTCTGTACCTGTGTTTTCAGCTGTAGGGAGCTGAAATTATCTACAAAGTTGCACGCACATCGAGCAGTAGTCCTCCCCACCCTGCTTTATGACAGTGAGATATGGGTCACATACAGGAGGCACCTTAAGGCACTTGAAACTTTCACCAACGTAGTCTACGTTCCAACCTCTGAGTTCACTGGGAAGACAAGACAACAAATGCCAGTATTCTCGTGACACCAACTGTAGGAGCATTGAGGCTACCATTGTCCGTGAACAACTATGCTGGACTGGCCATGTTACCCGCATGGACGACAGGAGACTGCCAAAGCAGCTACTTTATAGTCACTTAACGAATAGCAAATGTAACGCCAGCGGGCAACTGAAAAGGTATAAGGATAGTCTTAAGAAAAACCTGAAAAAGTGCCAAATCGACCGTCTCACCTGGGAGATGATTACTCCACACCGTAACGCTTGGAAAAGGACCACATATGATGTTAATACTTTCGAGTTAGCCCAACTTCATACTGAGGCAGACAGGCACCAACGCCGGAAAGATGCTGCTGCCGCCCATTCCGCACTAGATGTAGCCCTCCACATGTGCAACTTCTGTGAACGACCCTGCAGGTCCCGTATCAGCCACTTTAGTCACCTCAGAATTCACCAATGCAGGTGATATCCTTAATAAGTCATATCATTGTATCATAGCTGGCTGATCGTTATACTCGTTTCTGATTGACGGCAAAGTAGTAGTAGTAGTAGTAGTAGTAGTAGTAGTAGTAGTAGTATGTGTGTGTGTGTGTGTGTGTGTGTGTGTGTGTGTGTCTGTGTGTGTGTGTGTGTGTGCTATTTTATGTTTTCTTTCATTCAACATTTTCAGATTATCTAAAGAGTTGAGGGAACACGATTTCACACAATAGAGGATACGAACTCTGTATTTGATAACCAGCTAGCCAAGATGTTGTGCTACTCATGTAAGAAAAGATAGATAGATAGATAGATAAATAGTTAGATATATAGATAGATAGATAGATAGATAGATAAATAGTTAGATAGATAGATACTGTATTGTTATTATTATTATTATTAATCTCTCTCTCTCTCTCTCTCAGTTGTGAGTGACTTGGATACCCTGAGGGAGGTAGAGGAGGCCCTCAAACACGCCCATTCCTCAGTCGAGTCCCTCAAATCACTCATTGATGAGTTCGTGACCACCACTACAACCACCCCGTCAACAAAAACCCCAACAACAAAAACAACAAAAACCCCAACAACAGAAATGACAACAAAAACAACAACAACAAAACCCCCAATAAAAACAACAACAAAAACCCCAACAACAAAAACAACAAAAACAACAACAAAAACCCCCAACAAAAACAACAACAACAAAACCCCCAACAACAGAAACAACACAAACCCCAACACCAAAAACAACAACAAAACCCCCAACAACAACAACAACAAAACCCCCAACAACAACAACAACAACAAAACACCCAACAACAACAACAACAAAACCCCCAACAACAACAACAACAACAAAACCCCCAACAACAGAAACAACACAAACCCCAACACCAAAAACAACAACAAAACCCCCAACAACAACAACAACAACAAAACCCCCAACAACAACAACAACAAAACCCCCAACAACAACAACAACAAAACCCCCAACAACAACAACAACAACAACAACAAAACCCCCAACAACAGAAACAACAACACAAACCCCAACAACAGAAACAACAACAACAAAAACAACAACAACAAAAACAACAACAAAAACAACAACAACAAAAACAACAACAAAACCCCCAACAACAGAAACAACAACAAAACACCCAACAACAACAACAACAACAAAACCCCCAACAACAACAACAACAACAAAACCCCCAACAACAACAACAACAACAAAACCCCCAACAACAGAAACAACAACAACAAAAACAACAACAACAAAAACCGCTTCGGATACGTCCTTACCTAAAGCATACAAGATCATCCCCCATGTAGGAGTAGGAGCTCTGATGGGGGAATACCGTGGCTCCAGGCAGCTCCTACGTGTCCACATGTTTGCACCAAGACCTCGGAAGGGAAGATTGGCCAACATGCCGCCGCTGCTCTTATCAAAATTAAAACAAGTTGCAGAGCTGAGGCAAGAGACGAGACTATCAGACAGGAAGGAAGAAAGAGGGGTAGACAATAGTGATAATGAGGGGGATTTGAGAAAGAGAACAACTACAACTACAGACGGCGTAACAAGCAGTACCAACCATGTAACGAGCAGTGCCAACCATGTAACGAGCAGTACCAACCGTGTAACGAGCAGTACCAACCGTGTGACGAGCAGTACCAACCGTGTAACGAGCAGTACCAACCGTGTAACGAGCAGTACCAACCATGTAACGAGCAGTACCAACCTGCCCACAATCTCCCCTGAAACATGGTGGACACTGGTAAACGATAACTTAGAGAAAATAGCTCAGCTGACGAAGGATATCTCCAGTGGAATAATGGATCACAGCCACGCCCTCGAGGTGAACCTCAGGGCTGATGACCTTGATACCCTGGTGGAGGAAGGACAAAATAACCCCACGCTGGCACAGGAGGTCCCAGACGAAGAACTTGGCCTGGTTGGGTCTGTGTTCAGTAGTCTGACCAATGCCACAAAATATGTTGATGACGAGATACAGAAAGAGGAGGTAACTATATACGGTGTGTGTGTGTGTGTGTGTGTGTGCGTGTGCGTGTATGGCTGTGTATATATGATTGTCTATGTATATGTGCATGGTTGCCTCTATTTATTCATGTATGTGTGTATATGTATGATTTTCATGAGGTATATATGATTGTCTATGTACTGTATCTATGTGTATGATTTTGACTATATATGTATCTATGTATGTACTGCATGTATGATTGTGACCCGACTAGCAATCTCCTCAGAAGTAAAATCAACCTCACAAGGTATCGCAGAGTACACCCAAAAAAATCAGAGTATAGTACCTTCCAAATACCGCCAGAGTACCCTAAATGAACCCTAGAGTACCCCAAAGAGCACCTTAAGGATTCCCCGAGTACCTAAAAGTACCCCCAGTCCGCCATTGTTGTTTTAATGTATCTATCTCTCTTTCTTTCCTTGATCTCTCACAGGCAGACCAGACAGAGATGATCGCCACCATCGTGTGTACGTCAGTACTCTTCTCGGTGGTGTTAGTGATGCTCATCGTCTCTCTGCTGAAGCCAAGCTCTGCTAAGTGTGGCTGTCCCAAAACACGCCCGAACACTAAGTAAATACAGTATATCTATTGGGTTTATGCATCACTACAACACTATTATCTACTTCATGTTCACCACACCACTAGTACTATATGTTAACCTACTACACTAGTTCTACATGTTCATTACAATAGTACTACATAGTACTCAGGAGGTTAATTCATCATACTCAAGGGATTAAGTCACCGTACTCAAGGAGTTAAGGAATTTCACTGGGTTAATGCATTGTATTTAAGGGGTTAAATCATGTTACTCAAGAGAGGTTGAGTCATCATGCACAAGCTTTTTAGGTATCGTACTCAAGGGTTTAGGTCATCAAACTCAAGGGATAAAGTCATCCTACTCAATGGGTTAAAATAATAATTAAATCATTGCACTTAGGGGGTTTTAGTGGGGCAGCTAAATACAATTTTTCAAGAGAATCATGCAAATGGTGATACAAGCACCAAATTTGGCATGGTAATTCTCTAATGGTTACTACAGTAGTCAAGTCTGCCTGATTGGCTATTTAAAAATCCAAGATGGCGGCCATTTTTTTCAAGATGGCCGCCATATTGACCTTAAAAAATATAATTTTTCTTATAGAAATTGATGTAGTTGGTCAATCTGAGTGATCTTGGTGTCGGTATGTATGTTTTCAAGCATGCTCAGGCGATTTTTTTTTATAGTTTAAGTCCATTGTAACATTTTTATCCACATAAAATAACACTTTTAGTAAAAACTATAACAAAAAAGAACTTACTAAAAAAAAGTACTGTACTCACTGTTAGCACTGGTTCCTGTGACTTCTCATGACAGTACATTTTTGTGCATTTACTGCTGTTCACATATGCAGCTGCAAAGTGCTGTGCAGGAAAGTCCAGAGCAAAAGCATTTGCATCTCTGGTTACCTTTCAGACTCATCAGAGCAATAGTCCTGGTATGCCTCCTTCATCAGTTTGTACAAGCTGCACGCTGTAACTTGATGTGCTAGTCTTGTCTTGGTTACACTTGATACAGACAAAAAAGATTCTGCTGTACCAGATGAAGCCACTCCTGCTTCAACAAGGGAACCGGTCCAACCACTGTCTTGTAGAAGCATTCCTAGTGATCTCAGTGCAGCCATCTCTATGTGAAATCCCCCGAACATAATAACATACTTGTCTTCTCCATGCTCAGGACAATGCCATTGGATTTGTTTTGCCAGGGTATACAGTGGCTGGTCAGCAGCTATGACTGGGATCTGACCTGGGTTCAGAAAAGCCACAGTATCACGAACCTTTTCCATAACATGCTTGATGGTTGCCACAGAGTGTGCCTGATCTCGAAGCAGGGGAAGCAGAGACGTAATGCTCACTTCAAATGGCTGACTCCTCTTCTGCGCTGCACGGTGAGCTGCCCACATGATGCAGACTTCATCATCCACATTCTCAGTGAGAAAGACCTCTTCCAGCCAAGCATACTCTTCCTGCAGGTGTGACTGGATTGACTCAGGTGCTGGCAATGACTGAGGTGCTACCAAGGGAGGATTGGGATTCTTCATAATATAAGCTGGTCGGACATTGGTGAATGCCTCTGGAAGCTCAGGAACTTTCTTGGCCATCGTGTCTGCATTCCGTCTGAGTGGCTCAAGCTCCTCACCAGCCTGCTCAGGGCTTGGATGTTGGAAGATGGACACACTGGTCCCATGGAAGGACATTTTGGCTGTAGTGGCAGTGGGGTTGTGGTCAATGTTGTCCACTGCTGAAATCAGGAACAACTGCTCTTCAAGATTGGTGGACACACCACTCCAGCTTCCACGTACTGGCATACAACCGCTTCTTCTAGCTGGGCTGATAATTGTAGAACTTTGTCATATGAAATGCTGACCCCATTTTCATGCAGCATGTCGATGAGCTGCCTCTTTCTTGTCATAGCAAACACAGACATGCCGAGTAGATAGCAAAAGGTGTCTCATGGTCCTTGGAGTGTCTGTGGATAAGTGTTCCTACCTTGTAGTTGGCAGTTGTACAGTAAGAGCTGTGACATAGCAAGGTCAGACTTCGATGCACCATGCTGGAGTTGGGATTTGATATCTGCACCATGTTCGATCATGCATACAAATTGAAGCAGTGATGGTGGAACAGCCTGTTCAATGCATCCTTCATGAAATGTACTGCTGAAGTGTGACTTGTGCTGAAGCATGTCCCGTCATATCATCCCAGCAGCCTTGGCCAGATGGATCGCATCACCGTATTTACTTGCTTGTGCCAGGATTGAGCCAACATCCTTCTCAAAGGCCAGCAGGATATCTCTTCCGTGGTGATGAGCTTGCAGCTGGGGGATGTGAAAAAGCAGTTGGTCCTTCAGTCGAGTAGCATGAACATTGGGCGATCCAACACCCAGCTGCTCAAGTCCCTGTCTGTAGTGTGTGACCAGGTCAGCAAGTCTGAAAATGGGTGGTTCAGTACCTTCACTAGAAGCTTTCATCTGAGTGATGTAAGTGACCAGTTCAGAGAAAGCAGTTGGGTATGCGTCCTTGTTCGGATGAAGCTCTTATGCTTCTTCTTGCTCATGAGCATTTCGTCGTGTTCTTTCTTGGTTGTACAGGTCTGCCAGGCAGCGAGGGTGATACATCAGTTCTTGTGCCACAACATCTCCTGCACTAGTTGGCAAGGAGTTTTCCATCGCTAAGTGTCTTCGCACACTCATTCAATCTTTTGTTAAGTTTCATTGTCATTGTATGTCTTATGTCATCTCCCGAAGCTTCTTCCTCGCATAAAAAGCATTCTGTTGCTTTGGGGTCTCTGACCATTCGTGGTATCTTGCTACTGCTGCTCTCCTCTGTAGCAACTGCAGAGGTTCGCCTTTTCTGAGCTCTATTTAACTTTGTGTTGTTGAACAGAAGTCTGCAACTCTTATGATACTGTGCCTTGTTTCTCCTCTATCCCATCATCTTCAACAAGTCTTGCAGGGTCTAGCTTGATTGGCAGTACATTGATTGAAAGAAATAGAGGAATATTCCTTGCCAAGCTCTTGTAACCGTCATCTCCTTTTTTGGCAGGATTTGCATGTGGAGACTTAAGATCTTCCTTCTTATCCTGTTGACAAAGACAACACTTTGCCCAGTCAGTGAGGAATGATTTGTTGGTAGATTTTGTGTCCAAAACTATTTTTGATCTTCAGGGCCGAGGGTTTATCCTTTTACCACCCTGATGAGCAATTTCTTGTATGGGATACAACTAGGTTCATGCCTTTTGCCCTACACCTAGTCCAATCGTTCATCCACTGTTATTAGTCCCGTGCGATTTGTACCCCATCCAGATAACTAAAACCCTGTTATCCTTGGCTCGGCTCTCCCGCGCTGGCACATCCTGTCAATTCAGGTGCGGCTGCTTAACTGATTTGGGGTTGGTTAAGCAGCATTTGGGACACTAAGCTGTTGCAGTATGACATGCTTTTTCTTAGCTGACACTGAACCCCATGCTGGGTTGCACAGCAGTGATGTCACCAGTGTGCCCTGGTAGTGCCCAACAATCACTCCCTCACATGCAGAGACCCACTGCATGCTACCCTCACCAGTACATAAAACCAGTCATAAGACAAATATATATCTGAGAGTATCAGAAACAGAAAAGATCATCTGAGCATGCTTGAAAACATATATATCGACACTAAGATCATTTAGATTGACCAACTACATCAATTTCTATAAAAAAAAAATTATCTTTCGAAGGTCAATTTGGCAGCCATCTTGGACTTCCAAATGGCCAATGAGGCAGATTTGACAAGTTGCCCCTAGGGTATGATCATGCCAAATTTCATGCTTGTATCACCATTTGCACGATTTTTTTATTATCCGCTCTACTATTTAGAGGATGTTGACCTTCATTCTACTAACTACAGTTTGTATCGTCTTCCAGAGGTGAGGGTCAGAATCAGTCAGTAGCCGAGGAGTCCACCTTCCCTGACTCCGCCTTCGTCCAACACAGCCACATATACTACGACCCCTACAGAAGCCATACTACAGCTGTCTAGAACCATTACCATGGCTGCCTAGTACCACAACAGCGGTCTGGTACCACCACAACTGTCTAGAACTATATTACCACAGCTGTCGAGAACCACCGTGGGTGTCTAGTAGCACCACAGGTGCCTACCACCTAACCTACCCATACCAAACAACATATACCTGCACCATCTGTACTATATATACCATCTGCAGTACACAAGCCTAGTACCACTCACAGCCATCATGATCTACTGTAACGACAGAACACTCTCTACATTTTTGTTTATAAATAAATATTCTGCAGTTTTGATGATTTTCAGTGATGATTTCACGCTCACATCAGCTGGTAATGTTAATTTGTTTCTGTTGATTGAATATCTTCTATATTTCATATTTTACAATAAAAAATACCCAAGTAAAAAAAATAAGTAGTTCAATTACGTTTTTTTTTGTTGTAATATTAAGTACCAAGTTTATAGACATTTTATGAAAAGATATATTTGTCTGGTGTGAACTTCACTCAGATGGTAGTTTAGATGTATATAGTGATTGTGTTGATTATAGTTTACTTACTAATACAGTGGGGTATGCTATAACGAACGGATCCTACTACGAATATTCCTATAACGAACGGTTTTACCTATAAAATTGAGATTGCTATAACGAACGAAACTCCTACAACGAACATTATTTAAAAAAAAAAATTTTTTTTTTTACTAATTTATTGTTTTTTTATTACAAGTATTAATGATATTCTTTATTTCAGGGGTTTAGATGCATATTTAAGCACTTTTTTCCAATTTTTACAATTTTATATTATATTTTTCAGTGTTAAGTGGTTGTATTTGGTGGCCTGGAACAGATTAATCCTATAACGAATGAATGCTATAACGAACAAGGTTCTAGAACCAATTAGATTCGTTATAGCATACCCCACTGTATTACTAAAGTATACGCTGGTAGCACTAGATAATATAGTACAGTAACTACATGAATAGGGCCTGAGTATCACTACTTCATCATCTGTTTACCGCAACTTTTACTTTTATCCTCTTTACCACTAATCGGCTCGTTAGCCGCTTGGACAATAGGTCACGTCTCTGTTACGCACTGTTGGCAAGTACTGGACACGCACCGGCTCCTGAATGTACCTGAACCTGCTCCAGTGTTGGTCAAGTCTGGTCTTGAAATTAATGTCTTCACGATGGATTCTATATAGAGGGTCTTCTGCAGAGAAATCCGAGCAAATCGAAAGTTAGGTTGATTACAAAGTGAGTCACCGCAAATATGAACTCTTGCTCGCTGATCCAAAATGTCACTACAGCCAGCAGTAACAACTGGCATACTGGACCCCTGAGGCTAGGCTATAATTATCATTTTGTCAGTTCGTAAATCCATTTTATCATTTACATATGTTTTACAAACTTAAATTAAACCTTGCAGAGGGCGACACGCTACTTTTGTGAAGTCACACCACGGTGTTTTTTTTTTTATTCAACGTGTTTCTAAAAGTAGATAGAAAAAAGTGATGCTGCAAGAACGGAGGGTACAGTTAGGCGGGGGTCGGGTCATATTGCATCTCTGTAACAAAGCGTGTTCAGCATTCGGGCCTTTGTTGTTGAGGGGCAGAAATCGGACAGTGATTATATAAAATCATCAAGATCATCTTAGTGATGTGAAAGTGTAAATCGATGAAGGATTTTTAATGCTAAACGCGATTATATTTTTTAAAACGCAATCACCACCGAGTTGGAGATACAGCCCAGGTCAAGAAGCCTACAACCACAAAATCATTGCCATATGACAAAGCTTTTATTTTATTTTTTTACGGAGTTGTGGTCACGGCTGTGATAAAGGCCAACCCGGGAGTGAAGTACTGTGCCTTTAGTTAAATCAGTTCATAGTATCTTCAGTGATTGTGGAAGAGGTTATAAATAACTTAAAGTGAATACAAATTGGCAAGCAAGCTGGAAAGGCACCACTGCCAGCTGAAACCAAGTCGTATTATAGGTGCCACAGAGACATTAAATTTCATTTTGTTTGTGTGCTTTCTCATGGACTGAAACTTTGACTACAATACACCATTCACAGGGAGATACAGTGTACACAGTGATAGCACAATGAGATATAGTCGTCGGTGAGAACGGGAAAAGAAAGTACACTATTCCCTCCTTATCGACGGGTTTTTTATCGACGGTTTCGATTATCGACGGATTATTTAGATGGATTTTCATTTTGGCTTTATTTGAACTCCCCGGGCCTTGTTTGTACTTTCGCCGCTAGGCAGCACTAGTGGCGTGACTAGCGTCTACCCGCAGCCCGCCTTCCCTAAACATAAACATCAGCCAAGCCGCGTGGGCAACAGTCTTTGATTTTCAACTTTTGCTGGTGGTTCATCACATCAACTTATATCACCATGCCTCCCAAACGACCTGCTGCTCCCTCTGGATCTACACCTAAGAGGGCAAGACGAGTGCTGACGCTGAATGAGAAGAATGAAGTGCTGAAACAACTCGACAGCGGTATGAGCTACGCAGCTGTTGGCCGCCACTTTGGGCTCAACGAATCCAGTGTGCGTGGAATTAAACGACGTGCAAAGGATCTGAAGCACGCTTTAGCTTCAAGTGCACCAGTGACATCAAAAGTGACAAGCCATGTGCGTGATGATGCCCTCATTAAAATGGAAAAAGCACTGAACATTTGGATAGAGGACCTAAACCGCCGCCGCATACCACTTGACTCGAAATTTATTAGGCAGAAAACTGTATTGTTTACTGTAAGGACCGATGTTCACTTCACTAAATGAAATCGTAAGTTTGCTAGTATTTTTGTCCACTTATTATATTATTATTTATACACTATTATTTAAGGTTATGTGTAAAGGAAACGCATTAATGCTTAAAGGTACATTTATTCAACATATACTAATAATAGTTAGAAAAATTACGTAACCATCACGGTATCGACGGTTTCTTTATCGACGGCCATCTGCAGAACGTAACCCCCGTCGATAAAGAGGGAGCACTGTATAAGGAAATACTAGTTAAAATAAAAAATAAATAAAATCAACAAGCTTGGCTATCCATAAAGGCATTCTATTACCGGCCCTAAGAAAGTTTTATTTTATTTTTCTGTACTTCTAAAGGACTGAGTGGGTGTATAAAATCCGTTATTCATAGCAAAATGCAGTGTACACAGAGATAGCACATAAATACCGACAAATGCCGGAGTGAACTAAAAAAAAAAAAAGAGAAGAAAAACAGAAGACAACTCTAAAGGCAACAGGAGAGGTTAAAACCAGCATAGGTGTAGATCTATACACAGTCTGCACCCCCCCCCCCCCACAACAATAACAACCATGAGTATGATATGTGATTACTGCAGGGGGACGTCGGGTATGGAGGATACAGGCCTGACTAATCTCAAAACTGTGGCCCACTAAATCAAAGGAACTTAAGAGCCTTAATAGACAACACAGCGATGCTCAACCTTAGCCACCTCCTTATCATGGGGGACTTTAACTATGGTGACATCGACAGGAGAAACGAGTTCATCCCAAATAACTTGAATAACCCTGCTACTCTTTTTGTAGAAACTCTGAGAGATAATTTTCGGTTCCAATATGTTAAGAGACACGAGAGGAGCAAACACCCAAGCTACTAGACCTCATCATAACAAACGAGGAGGGTACGGTGGCCAAACTGGAACACCTTGCCCCAGTTGGCACCAGTCATTCAGATTTAACAGTTACCTAGTTCAAGATAAGGCCAGGCCAAGGTACAAATATTACAAAGGAAATTACAATGGGATGAGGGAAGAGATGACGGGTATCCACTGGTCTGGCTCATTAACGCACAAGAACGCAGACACTACGCTGAATATCCTACCTACTAAAGTGACCCATTTGATCAATAAATATATACCAAAGGCCAAACCCAGTGCCTCTAGAAATACGAGGGGATCCCTACACATGAACCATGCGCCGGTCAACAAGGTTAAGAAGAAAACCCAGATATTTAAGACGTGGGTTGGGTCAAATGATGAGCAGGACAAAAGGATGTATGCAAGAGCCAGAAACCAATCAAAGATAGAATGTAGAAGGGCTGAAAAAAGAGTTCCAGAGGTTGGTTGCAAGCGAGGTCAAGTCAAACCCAAAGGTGTTTTACCACTATGCAAAGTCAAAATTCAAAATACGAGCAGGAGTATCAGACCTGAGGCTTGAAGATGGTAGTTGCGCAGATTCTGACCAGGATAAAGCCGAGGCATTAAACATCTTCTTTTCTTCGGTGTTCTCAAGAGAGGATGCGATTAACCTTCCTGCGTTTGAGGACAGAACGGTTCGACACAGCACTGACTCACATTGTGTCCACAGAAGAGGGTATTAAAAATAAATTGTGAAAGCTAAAGGTCCATAAGAGTCCTGGCCCTGACATGGTGCATCCTAGAGTGCTAAGAGAGTTGTGCAACAAGCTTGCCGAGCCCCTGAAGATCCTGTTTTGTAAATGCCTGGATGAACAAAAGGTCCCCAGTGATTGGAAAGTGGCTTATGTGAGTCCTATCTTCAAGAAGGGCGATCGTCACTCCACGAATAACTATAGACCAGTGAGCCAGACCAGCATAGTATGTAAAGTACTTGAGAGTATTATCAGAGATGTCGTGATGGAACATCTACTATGAAGCAACCTTGTAAAGGATTGCCAACACGGTTTTATGCCAGGGCGCTCCTGCTTAACACAATTGCTCAAAGTATTGGATATTTGGACCCATATTCTGGAACAGGGTGGTAATATTGACAATATTTACCTGGATTTTGCCAAGGCTTTCGACAGTGTACCCCATGAAAGGCTGAAAATCAAACTGGATGGGTACGGAATTCGGGGAAATGTTCTAGCGTGGATAGAAGACTTTCTACATGACTGCAAGCAGTGTGTGGTGATTAATGGCACGAAATCGTCATCCGTACCTGTGACAAGTGGGGTACCACAGGGCAGGGTATTGGGCCCGCTGTTGTTTGTTTGTTTCATAAATGACATGCCTGACATTGTACACTCCTCCATAAATGTTTGCCGATGATGCCAGGATATTTCAGGAAATCAAGAACCAAGCGGACTGTGAAGAGCTGCAGAAGGATCTCTGTGGGCTCCAAGAATGGTCGAAGAAATGGCTGCTGAGATTCAATCTCACGAAGTGTAAGAGGATGCACCCGGGGCGTACCAACAGTAAGGGGCATATCATATGTCCCAACAGGATGAAGAAACTGCATTATTTGAGACTAAATGTGAGAAGGACCTAGGTGTGTATGTTGACAATGAGCTGAAGTTCTCAGGCCATTGTGAGAAGAAGGTAAATCAGGTAAATAAATTATTGGGTCTTATAAGAAGGTCGTTCAGATATCTAGACGGTCCGTACCTCGTAGCAATCTTCAAAGGTGAAGTGCTTCCCTATCAGGAGTACTGTCACCCCTTCTGGTTCCCGAGAAATGCTAGGGACAGTCAGTTGGTTGAAAATGTTCAAAGGAGGGCCACCAGACTGGTGCCTGCACTTCGGCACCTCAGCTACCCTGAGAGATTGGAGTGCCTAAACTTGCCTAGCTTATACTACAGGCGGGCAAGGGGGTGACCTAATTGAGGTGTATAAGCAACTCAAGGGGCACTACTCAGTCGAGTGTCCTTACTTGGAGCTGGCGGATGCTCGCCCCACAAGGAGTCACAGCTTAAGATTGAAGAAGCCACAAGTTCAGAAAACTGTGAGGGCAAATTTTTTTCGGAGTGAGACTTGTGAACTCTTGGAACAATCTACCAGAAAGTGTTGTGATGGCACTGAGTGTGAGCTCTTTCAAGACAAGACTTAACCAATAATGGAGCAGGTTCAGGTACATTCAGGAGCCGGTACATGCCCAGTACTTGCCAACAGTGCCTAACAGAGACGTGACCGATCGCCCAAACGGCTAACGAGCCGATCATTTAGTGAAGAGGATAAAAGAAAAGGAAAAGTAACAGAGACGTGACAGATCGCCCAAGTGGCTAATGAGCTGATCAGTGGTGAAGAGGATAAAAGTAAAAAAAGTATATACATACTGTACAGTATATACATTTATTATGCTTCACTACAGACTTGTTTGTAGTGATACTTGGTGGGTTCCTTCCAGGTGGCAAAAATCACCCAAATTTAGCATGACTTTATTTACTAATTACATTTAGGAACACTTAGAATAAATTAACTACAAACATATAAAACACCATTGAACACTTTCTGTTCATTTGGATGTATTTGAGTTACGCCGCCAATGTTTGGTGGCTCATCCCAAGCGACAAGAATCACCCAAATATAGCAGATTTTTTACAGACTTTTCCTAGTTTCATTTAAAACACTCATTGCACCATTGCACACTGATGTTTCGTTTGGGTGTACAGTACGTACTTGGGTGAATACATTGACTGCTGATCAAACCTTTCCAAAGTTTTCTTATCATCGACTGATAACTATTAGAAACTTAAAGATAGCGTTCGTCTTATTGTTGAGACACAATTCGGTACACAATATTAGTGGCAAATAACAGCAGCTGTCACGGAGCCCGTGTAATTGAAGCAGGATAAAAATAAATAAATGGCCGACTCAACCCCAGGTTTACCTCAGAATGCACTGCGTAAACAAACGATGACATAGCTATGAGAAACTGTATCATTGTGTGTGTGTGTGTGTGTGTGTGTAGCATGTTCGAAGAAAAATATAATACTAGTACCACAGCCAACACTGCCTCATATCTCAAAAAGAAAACGTAAGTGAAACAAGTGGAATAATATGAAAATTTGTGATATGTTAGTAAACAAGTTCAAACCTTTTCTTCATAAACGAAATTTTATGTTAAAATGTTTAATTGCGCTTCAATAACTATGGTCATTAATGTGTATTCTACAGGGTGGCCCAGAAGTCCCAGTCAATTAAAAATCAAAGCAAAGTTTTGTATCAGTTCATGAATATATATTAGAAATATAAAGAACAAAATATAAACTTGTCGGCAAATATTCCTTCCTGATGATATTTTCCCATAATTATAACCGATTCGGACTAGAGCCAACCTGTAAGTTAGGTTAATACAAACACTGACCAATAATATTAAAACAAATGTATCTGTCTCTAGAAATCCACAACAAAACCTTTTCTATTACTCTTTAACATTTCATTATTTAGATACAGTATACTGTACAGTACATTAATAGCTATAAATTGTTGATTAGAATATTGTTAAATATATGTTACAAAATAAAAAATAAATTAATACTGACGGAAAACTAATAATGAATGTGAAACACCCTCTATTTAAATACTTTTGCCTGTTATCAAATTTATCTTAGCATTGAAGTAATGAAATTTTAATTATTTGTTTGTGAAATTAGATTTACTGAATGCAGCAGAAGTACATTGCTTTACACTGCCCAGAATGGAATTGATAAGAAAAACGTTTGAACACTTACTGTATAAACTATAAGCTCGAGAGGTCAAAGGAGGGCCACCAAACTGGTGCCTGCACTTCGGCACCTCAGCTACCCTGAGAGATTGGAGCGCCTGAACTTGCCTAGCTTATTAAACAGACGGGCAAGGGGTGACCTAATTGAGGTGTATAAGCATCTCAAGGGGCACTACTCAGTCGAGTGTCCTTACTTGGAGCTGGCGGATGCTCGCCCCACAAGGGGTCACAGCTTAAGACTGAAGAAGCCGCAAATCCAGAAAACTGTGAGGGCAAACTTTTTCGGAGTGAGGGTTGTAAACTCTTGGAACAATCTACCAGAAAGTGTTGTGACGGCACCGAGTGTGAGCTCTTTCAAGACAAGACTTGATCAACACTGGAGCAGGTTCAGGTACATTCAGGAGCCGGTGCATGCCCAGTGCTTGCCAACAGTGCATAACAGACACGTGACCGATTGCCCAAGCGGCTAACGAGCTGATCTCTTGGTGAAGAGGATAAAAGAAAAGGAAAAGTAATCAGAAACGTGACCGATCGCCCAAGTGGCTAACGAGCCGATCAGTGGTGAAGAGGATAAAAGAAAAAAAGAAAGAATGCTATCTGCTATCAACATCACGTCATCAGCATATAAATCCCAGCTTGATTAAAGATTGAAATCATTTTTCTACATGACTGGAGCTAGACTACGTGGATACAACCATAAAACCATTGCCATATGCCAAAATTTATTCAGAAAACTTAAATAAGGCATGTCCATAGCTGTGCCTGACCATCCATAGGACAACCAGAAAGTCTAGTGCAGTACTGTGCCTGTATTAGCCCCTGTTTAACAGACAAAAATATTTGTACAAATGTGGACTACATACATTAGTTTTAAATAATTACAGCACGATGTCACGTAACCTCACTGTCTTTCAAATGACCTCTGCCCATGACTGCCTAGCTGAGATCATCAAATAACCAGTCGGTTACTCTGAGTCGACCCAGGTATCTCATACACCCCACAAAGTGTTTAACGAAGTTCCCTATACTCACTTCAGACTCTCCTAAACTAATTGCTTATAGTGTTAGTTATGGTGATATCATACCTTAATTGTACATAGAGTGTTTTTATTAAAAAAAAAAAAGACAGTTTGGGTTTGAAATCTTTACCCAGAAACAATTATTTGTGTACTTCTGTTGCCACCAAGGATGAACTACAGGATCAACTACCAAGGATTACACCAGGTACATAGCAGTAAGCATGCCTTCGGCTTAGACAGTTCATGGTGATAACAGTGACCGCTGTGGAAACTGAAAAATAATTTAGGTGGGAAAAAATTGGAGGAAGCAACAGACATGAGTGCCTGGAAGTAATAGAGGCACAATATAGATGCATCAAGAAAGAATTTTTCTCTTTTCTAAAGAACTGTGAATGTGCATATGATCCACCATTCATAGAGAGATACAATGTACATAGTAATAGCACATAGATACCAACAACCCACCAAGGAAAATGAATAAAAAAAAAATCAACTTTCTTGGACAGCGAGGTCAAGACCAGCAGGACAGCTAAGTGGTATTTCAATGAATTATTCTGCTACTAGGGCATATGTGCACACATATCTTAGTTCACAGAGATTGCAACTAGTAGGTGTGATTATAAAGGAAGTCATCCCAGCAACAGGGTAATTTTTTCCTCAAAATATAATAAGAGATTACAGAGGTTGGCATCACCCCCTTCTCCAAAGCCACCTAAGAACCAGGCACCAAGGCCTATGTAGGAATGCAGCTGAGTCATGAGGTTTAAAGGTTCTTGACACATAAGTCCTGTCATCAAGACATAATAATAATAATAATAATAATAATAATAATAATAATAATAATAATTAACATCGTAAACTGGGCTTACGGCCAAGATGATTCTTATAGTCTTCCTATTAAACTTGAAAAATGGTCACCTTGCACATCCCTCCCTCCCATTAGCTACCCACCCTCCCTCCCTCAAGATTGCAAATGGTGACAGCTGTCAAGCACTGCATGTCCCACAGGTATAAGTATGCAAAAGAAAGAAAAAAAGTTTGCGACAAGACATACATAGATGTAGTGAATCAGGGGGTAAACCTCAGCATCACCAGGAAGTTTGTTGACATGCACTTACTGCAAGGGGACATCTTGTGAGGATTGTGTGGCTCTGACCTTAACGGCATTTAGGACACTGCAGAATGCATTGAAGCTAAAGTATGAAGGCTGCTGCTGGTATTGCCCTGACTGTATAATCAAAGTAAACAAGGCTCTTGCAAATCATAAAGGAAGGAGATACTTAGAAAATAAAATAAATAAGGCTGGATCCTTGTTGGTTGCCAAACTAAAGCAATTTGGGAAAGATATCCTCACTAACACTAAGATAGTACCCGATAGATTAGAGGGAGTAGTTAAGAAAAGCTATGCCTAGATTGCAGCAGGGTCACAGAAGGTAACGGAGAATAATGCAGGGTCTGAACAGGTCCTGCAGCAGCTAGGTCCTCTGCAGAAGTGTCAAAAAGATTACAACATGTAGGCATACTGATATGGGAGAGGAGGAATGCTGAGAACGACTCACGTGCAGAAACAATATAATCGTGTTTGGAGTCCCTGAGAATCAGTCAGAGGAAGCTGAAAGTAGAAAAACATATAAGAAGTTGGAGTTTCAGATACGTATTTGTGCAGATGCTCTGAACCTGTCAGCTTTCCTCATGATGTGAGGAGGCCAGGACAAAGGCAGAAGAATAAGCCCCGCCCCCTCAGGATCACATTAGAGAAAAAGGATAAAAATGGATAGGTATCCGGCAGGCAAAAAAGTTAACAAGGAACAAAGTATTTCGGGGCATATTCATAAGCCCAGATCACATGGTACATTAGGGTTGGGATATATAGCGAGATAGGGTCCAGGATGTTCACCATATATGTACTAAATCGCGATACATAATTAGTACGGGTGCATGTAATCAATGGGGAAAATAGGGTTAGGTTCTGGAGGCCAATAAAAGTGACTAAACTTGACTTAACGAGTTTATTTTCTTACTAAACAAAGCACCAATGAACACTAGACTCGGGAACAACAGACTATTTCAATATGAATATCAATATCAAGGAACACCAGACTCGGCAGCTGACGCACCATCCCGGGAACACCAGACTCGGCAACAGACGGCACACTGCCACCCTCACTTGACAATCCCACACCTTCATAAACGAATCAACAAAAAATATTAGTTACATTATTAAATCTTTTCCATTCTCTTCACTTTACTTTTCACGTCACTAGCAACCCATTTACACTTGCCTTAGAAGTCGTAATCTGCAGTGGGGATGGAGGAGAAATCGCCTTTCTTTGGACCCATGCTTGATGCGGTAATTTCACCAATAAACTTTTAAGTTCACTAGCTGTAATTAAAGATTATTTTATTTAAATCAACACTGCACTGCGCTATACATTATAAATATGTTAAATAAATTTCAGAATGACCAATAATTTTAATGTAAAAACGTAAAAATACTCTGTATTCAAGAGAGCGATGTTTCCTCCACTGTCAACAAAGCCAAACTGACACCTGATGGCTGAGTCAAGCGACTGATGGGTGCAACAAAAAACTAGTTCCCTGTACTGCATATACAGCTCCTCCCCGACTTACGACCTACTCGACTTACGACAACCCGCACTTACGACTTGCCTCAGTTGTAACAAAATTTTGTCAAATTACAGTTAACCCTCACTTTACGCGGTTAATGTAACCCAGAGGGTCCCGCGTAAAGTGAGAAACGCGTAAAGTGAATAACATAACATATGGCATTAATTGAAATGGAGTCAGGGCCAATCCCCAAACTCCACTTTTTGACGACACACAACTATGTTGTAGTAAAAATATTATCTTAACTTTATGATGGTATGCACACACAATTAATAATTAAGAGAAATATCAATAATATTAGGTTTTTTAACACTTACATTAGTAGAAAAAATGGCTGGGCACACGGGGATGGGCGGTTGGTTCCGAGGCAGAGGGCAGATTATTGGCCCTCACCTGTGTCACTTGTATCAATTGTATCACTATTCACCACAGAGGCTTGCAGGGCCTCTTTGTCAAACTCCCCAAAGTCCATATAAGTCCATATCCTCACTATAATTATCACTATCACTGACTTGGGCCGGCTGTGGTGGGTGGCGGGTGAAGAACTGGTAATGTTTTGATGACTGGGCGACCTTGTGCGCACCATGTTCGCGCCGCTTACACAACATGGCGGATGGCGGGAGGTTTGGATCCAAAAATGGCGCGGCTCGCCAGCCGCTCTCCACGTAAAGGGGTACACGCACCGCGGAATGTGAGCATCCTGGGTTCCGGCAGGGCACCGCGTAAACGTGGAAACGCGGAATGTGGGACCGTGTAAAGTGAGGGTTAACTGTATATGAAAACTCGACGACAGGTATGTTGTCAATACTGTACAATAATTACTAATTTTGCATTTGCCGACGTCGCATTCGAGCTATATCACAAAAACTGTTTTTTAGAAAAAAACGGCTTTTTTGGAAGGGGGGGGGGGCTTCGCTATTATCATAATCACCTGTGGTGACAGGGCACAAAAGATGAGGGAAGCTGCAAGGTAAAACATGCTGAAAAACTGATCATATGACACTAAATGATGTTTTTATGTGCTTTGTATGTGAAAAATTTATTATTTACCATAAATAATCCTCCCAAAAATCTGCTGTTCGTGTGTCTGCCTAGTTTGTTTACAACTGACCTGTTCAGTCCGAACGGACTGTCACATCCACAAAAAATGCCCCCACTAAATGCATCACGAAGCTAAGCGTCGCATTCTCGATTAAACAAAAATATAAAATTACACCATGACACTTCAACAAAGTTGCTTTCATTGGGACCAGATATCAAAATAAATGCTTTCTGTTTAATATGGCATGGGGGCTCGAAGATTTAAGTAAGGTTGGGTAGGATTCTTTGGTTGGTAAGGTCAGGTTCTGTTAGGTTCTAGTAAATGTTGCCTCTTTTAAAATACTTACTATAATAAAAACAACTGTGGTAAAAATGAACAAAATAAAAAATAACTCCTTTTGGTGGTAATGCTGTTGGTTAAGATTGATTTTACTAAATTCCGATTGGGAGCAGCCTTTTTTATTCACTTTTACTTACTGTTATACTCATAACTAACCTTCCACCTTCTGGGATTGTCACTGTTTTCACTTGGATAGGCATTATTTTAAATATAATGTCAAAAGTTGATTTAACTATTGTGAATACTCTGGCAAAAAATCTGCCAAGTCGGCGCATGTCATCTGTTTACAACCAACCCGCTCAGTCCGAGCATACTCTCACGTCCACTAAACACGTAAAATTACAACATGATGCTTCAACAAAGTTGCTTTCATTGGTACCAGATATCAAAATAAATACTTCTGTGGGGTTTCGTGATGTATTCTCGCACTCAGGATGGGTTGGAGAAAGGAAACTCACAATGCGCTCTCTGTATATATATTGTATTGGATGTACAGTGCAGCTTGGTGCTGGGAAGTTGCTGCGTGGTTAGCAGCGTGAAGTAGAGAGCTGGTTGGTGAGGAGCTTGCTCAGAGGAGGTGTTGCGTGCTGCATGGCTGTAGGTAGAAGAAGAGGCAGGTCACGGCGAGGTGAGGTCTTATATAGCAGAGGTAGGCGTGGCTTGATAGCTGACCTCCGCTTTGTCAGACGTCGCAAGTAGCCGACCTTAGACCACGAGGCATTGGCTGGGGAACCCGAAAAGGGATCGTCTAGTCAGCAACAAACGGCAGTTGTAGTTGTAGGGGAAATTTCCACTACAATACTCCCCCTTCCCTCCAGGCGGCGCAGGAGACTTGTCGTCGGCAGGGTTGTATCCCACATGTGAGACATAACGGGTGGGGGTGTGGATTAGCCGGCCGCTACGGGAGACGACTCTGTCTAGAGACACGAGATCTGTGGGAGAAGCAGAGGTAGAAGGAGGGTTGTGGGTAAGAGAAGGTTGTACAGGCGAGGAATGTGGTGCTTCTCTCACACCAGGTACACAGTCCTCAGTGGCGTCGGGTGGGGTGTCTGGGTCCATAGGGCCGGTTGTGGGGTCATCAGGAGCAGTAGGTACTTGAGGAAGAAAAGAGGGTGCCCAGAAATGTTGTGGGCGAGGTGGTGCTGCAAGGGGTAATGGTGGGCTGACTGGCGGATGATGTGCAGGATGAATGTGTTCAGGGCGATGGGAAGGGTGGCGTGGAGCAGTAGCCTTGAATGAAGACACTGCCTGACGTAGCGTTTGTAGTAGGTCGTGACGGGCAACAGGAGTGAAGTGGTCAAGGATAGAAGTAAGGCATGTGATGTGCTGATTAATAGTGGCGGAGGTTATGGCGCCTACCAGTCTCCATCGATGTCGCTTCGCCATGTGGTTGCAGGGAGCCTCACAGCGTCTAGCGTTAGCACCAATACGTTGATGGTACCAACAGGGGGTAGATACACTGTGCTGGGGGCTGGGGGCGGCATCTGAGGCAGGATGGGTGTGTTGGGGTTGGTAGGGCATACTGCATGGGGCAGGAAGAAGGGCAGCTGCATGCTTGGAGGAGCAGAGCTGCTCTAGGGTGTCTAACCTGCGGTGTAGGGACAGTAGCAGGTCCCGCATGTCTTGTGAGGTCTTGGTTGTCTGGGGAGCGCTGATCAGGTTGACGAGACCGGAGGAAAGTGAAAGTGTGGCCGCTGAGTTGTGCGCGGACGCATGGCGCACAGCAGTGTATTCGTGGAATACCCTGTCTGCCGTGGCTGTGTAGGTGACCGAGGTAGTGGAACAGTCCAATACTGAGAGGACAAGACGAACTTCTGCAGGGAGCTTCTGAGTGTGAAGCTGGCGAAGGATAGTGTCAGGAAGCCTGTCTGTGTGGCAGGAGTTCCGTCTACGCATCTCGTCCCAGAGACGTGCAGGAGTCGAGTTGCTGAGGGAGAGACAGGATAAGTCTTGTAGGAGAGTGGCGTGCGGCCGCTGGTATCGCAACTTCAGAGCATCCCATAGGGCAGCAAATTTGTTGTCAGCTGGAGGGTTGGTGATGGTCTCTGATACTTGCGTGGCGACTTCTGTGGACAGGGAACAGACCAGGGCGTTGTACTTTTGTTTGTCTGTAGCTGTAGAGCCGATGAGAGCTGCCTCCGTGTGGATAAGCCAGTCTTCAATGTTGTGATTGAAGACTGGGAGAGTGATCCATTCCTCCTCCATCCTGTGTGAGTGCATTTTCCGGGGGTGACCATTTGTGGGGTTTTGTGATGTATTCTGGCACTCAGGATGGGTTGGAGAAAGGAAACTCACAATGCGCTCTCTGTATATATATTGTATTGGATGTACAGTGCAGCTTGGTGCTGGGAAGTTGCTGCGTGGTTAGCAGCGTGGAGTAGAGATCTGGTTAGTGAGGAGCTTGCTCAGAGGAGGTGTTGCGTGCTGCATGGCTGTAGGTAGAAGAAGAGGCAGGTCACGGCGAGGTGAGGTCTTATATAGCGGAGGTAGGCGTGGCATGATAGCTGACCTCCGTTTTGTCAGACGTCGCAAGTGGCTGACCTTAGACCACGAGGCATTGGCTGGGGAACCCGAAAAGGGATCGGCTAGTCAGCGACAGAAGGCAGTTGTAGGGGAAATTTCCACAACACTTCTTCGGGGAAGTTAGGTACGGTAAGGTAGGTTTCTTTGGTTGGTTAGTTCTATATGTCTCTGTGATATTTTCTCATGAATGGGGATTTTCCAAAGAAAATGATGGTCAGATTTACACAAAGCACACCCAAATACACCAGAAAAATAAGATTTCACGTAAAAAACACTTACGTCACTAAAATCAATAATTAACGTGCTGGTACAGTAAATATTTAGGGTACAAATATGATTTTGGTCATCCCTGTATTTAGATATCCAACCTAACCGAACCTAATGGGTTCAAATTGAAGATTGACCTGCCGAAGACGAGTTATTTGTTTTGATGTTCATTTTCTTACTATATTTTCATCAGTGAGTTCTGATATGGTAATCATTTCTTGTGCAAATGCTTCATTTGGTTGATAATTTGGCGCTTATGTGCACACTACTTTGTCTTTTCAGCAGTAATGCCGTGGTGACGTCTCATCCCAGGATGTAAAAGGTCATTCATATTGACGTATTTCAAGATACTCTACTGCCGGGGGCCGGAACGACGCAATGCTCAGTGTATGCTTATCAGTCGTTTGGTACGGGTGGCTGCTCTCACATCCACAAAAACACAAGATAACACCATATCATAGTAAGTTCTTTCTGTTTAATATACTGAGGGGTCTGGCCAGGAAGTTACGTAAGGTTAGGTAGGTTTGTTTGGTAAGGTTGGTGAGGTCTTTTAATAATGCTTCTGCCACTTGTTTTTCTATCACCTCAGCAGTAGATAATTTTCTGTAACCAGCTAAATTCCTACTGACGATATTTTACTGTGAGTGAGCTCTGATTCGCTAATCGTCCATTACCACCGAACAACGTGAGAACTGTATTTGTTCATGACTGGCGGCATTTGGTATTTATATCGCCATTAGTCGATTGTTGTGTAGCTATAGACATACCTAACCATATTTCTTTTGTGCATGGAAATTACTAAAAAAAAATAGAGGTAAAGATTCATTTTAGGTAGAACATTGCATTTCATAATTCTATTTATATAGGGAGAAGGCAATATAACTATATTCTACAAATTTAATAGAAGTGACTGGGGTGAATTTAATTTGCATTGCTGGAATTCTTATAAGATAGTGATAAGTTTGAATGTAAACATGGAAGAGATCACTGAATTGGCTGACTACCTCCTCAGCTGATGTTAAAAACAAAATGTGATTTTCGTAAGAATTTCATTGATCGAATTTTTTTTCGTTAACTGAATTGAAGATTCTTATGGAAGGTAATTCGTTAACCGAAATTTTGTTAACTGAGGGACCACTGTAATATGTTTCCAGAGCATATTTATATTCTTTGAGTATATTAACCGATAAGACCTCCCCAAGTACCAACAATATTGGTCGTTCAAAGTGGGCAGTAGAGGGAAAATATAGTGTAAAATACTAAAACGAACACCAAATAAACCTTTGAAAACCATATCTAACCTTACCTAACTTGTAAAAAGGTTAAAAATACAATAATGTCTGAGAACACCACTAGCACCAAAAGGAGTTGTTCAATTTTATTCATGTTTTCACAAAAGTTCTTATCATTGTAACAGAGGTGACATTTACTAGAACCTAATAGATCCTGAGCAAACCAACCAAAAAAACCTACCTAATCTTACATAATTTTCTAGCTAGGGTGCAGACCACCGTCTTATTAAACAGAAAGTACTTAGCCAATCGGAGCACACTCAAAATAAAATAGCATTAGTAGGAACTTAGCCGGTCATGGCAAAATATAAACTACGTATAACTAAGGTTATGTTTAATTTATAAATAACCACTTTTTAACACATTTGCATACACTCCGACAGTGTTCACTATAAAACACAGTGAAATTGTGGCATTTTTATAATCGTTTTCTATGAAAAATCGGCGGCAGGTCAGTCGTCAATAATTACCACCTAATATAACCCAATCGAACCTAATGGGTAAATATTCATTTAATGGCTGTGGCTCCTTTTTGTTTAGAGAATAGTTTTTTTGTGTGTGTGTGTATGTATTTAAGTGTGTTTTGCTCGAATCTGACCTTCATTTTTGGGGCAAATGAGCAAATTTTCAAAAAACAAACAAAAAATTCAATAAAAAAATAAAAATAAAATAAATTTCACTCATTTGCACAAGAAATGGTCATATCTGAATAAAATACTTCTAAATAAACAAAAAACTATTCTCATAACTAAACCTGGTAATTATTTACAACTCCAAAGCCACTGATTTTTAATTGAAAACGAATTTAAAAACGTAACAATTTCACTGTGTGTTATAGTGGACATTATCGTAGTTATGGTAAACGTGTTAAAAAGTGTTTATTTAAAAGTTCAAGTTAAGTTAAGTTAACCTAACCTAACCTAGATAAATTTATCATCTAGGTCATCCAGCAAATTTTAGGATTTTAAGTTTTGGAATAAGTAGCTTCGACAATTCTAAGACACTCTTCTTCTATAGCATTTTTGCTCATGATTACTTTCCAAGTAAATCGCAATTAATTGTTGGAAAATCGTCATATTTTCTTCCAAGTTCTTGATGCAAGTTGAAATTATGTTTTTCCAATGATTTTTTATGTGTTTTGAACGATTGTGACCTTCATTTCTACACCACATTACTACTTTTTGAGCTACCCTAGCTCCCTTATCCAACAATAATGGGGGACGCCCAGTGGGAACCAGGTGTTATGGGTGGGGGGGAAATCACAAAAAGTAGTAATTTGCAATGGAAATGAAGATCAGAATCATCCACAACCTAACCTAACTGGACCTAATCTAACCAAACCCTAAACCTAACCTATCCACCTGTGTGCTTACCTTAATTAGACTGTGTTTAGATTTGGGAATAACAATTCTTCTCAGACCATACCAAAGGTGCTTTTCATCTCGGTAACTACAAGGCGTGTTACACCTTACACAAGTAACTTCTGTAGGTAGAACACCGTGTTCGTGTAGATATGTCCATGCTTCTCCGTCTTTACCGTAATAATCGATGTGAAATCTGGCGATGGTTTGGAAGCATAATTGAAATCACAGCAATTGCATAAGGGAGACATTTTGGAAATAAATTCAAGCAGGTGGCAACGGAGGCCAATACCAAGCTGTAAATGTTTTATCCAAAATTATACCCACCAATCAACGTCCAAAGAACAGCTGTGCATGTGTCACTCTAGTACATGAGTAATGCATCAAAGTAACCAAAGATCAAATGGAAGAAATGCTATAGAAGAAATGCATCATAAAATTGTTTAAACTACCCGATTGATTCCAAAACTTAAAATCCTAAAATTTGCTGGATGACCAAAACGATTATAATACCCTAACTTAGCCTACCCTAAGCTAACCAAACCTAAGTAATTTTACTCATATCTCCATTAATTACTAATTTACCCAAGGAAAGAAATATATATATATATACAGGTATATATATATATATATATATATATATATATATATATATATATATATATATATATATATATATATATATATATAATTCAGTGGCGACTCCGGCACTCGGGCTCAGCCCGAGTCCTAGATTTGGTCAAATGAACGATTATCTGCTTTCTATGTAATCTGCCAACACTGGCTGATTACAGGGAGCCTGGTCGCAGTTCATATATCACCGTTCAGTGTCTGGCGGTCGTCCTATAGCTCACCAGTGTCAAAAAATATCGTTCGTGGCAGATAGTCTCTTGACATCGTTCACTCATGCCTGACTCAGGCTTATAAGTTAAAGCCCCAGCTGTTGTCCCTAATCGTGAAAATTAGAAGTAATTGAAATCCAAGCTTTTTTTTAACAATAGCTTTCTATAGAGCTTAGGATTTAAATTCCAATCTATGAAATGTTTCCGTTCTACAATATTCTTACAGGAACGAAAAAATGTCCAGTAACTAGGGCTAACTGGAAATAGCCTGGTAGGAGTAAAAGATTAACTGGCACCTCTTCGCACGCTTCTCTTACCGGCCACGGCATCTGTCAGTTCGCTGACGTTTGCAACAGGGTACACTGTTGTTCTTTGATTGTTTGCTGTGCTTCTGTTCTTTGTCTGTAAAGATCAGTTGTTTTATTTTTATTTCTACTCATAACATAGAAATGGAGAAAGACATAGTGCTAGATATAAAAAATAAGCCATTTGGTGCAAGAAATATTGCTGAAAAACGAGAAATTCTTCGTACAGGCAGGCCGACTCCTGCATTGAAAACTAAAGTTGGAAGTAGAACATTCCAGATAAAATGGTATGAACAGATTGATTGGATTTGTGCAAGTAGCGTCACAGAGAAACTCTACTGCTGGCCGTGTTTGTTGTTTAAACCAAAAGCTAAGCAGTCGTGGACAGATGGAGGTTATAATAATTATAAAAATGTCTTGAGCGACTGTAAGCATCACAGTAAATCACTGAGTCATTTAAGTAATTATAAAAGCTTGAAAACTTTCGGACAGTATGATATTGTGACAGCTATTAGTGAGTCTGCTAAACTGGAGAAAGAACGGCATAACAAAGCAGTTGAAGAAAATAGACAATATTTAAAACAGTTAACAAATGCAGTGTTATACCTGAGTAAACAAGAGTTGCCTTTGCGTGGACATGATGAAGGAAGTAACAGCCTAAATAGAGGAAATTACCGTGAACTATTGCAGTGCTTTGCTGAAATCGACAGCGTGTTTGCTTCTAGACTTTCTACTAAAGAGGGGTCGAAACAGTTTTCAGGAGTCTCAAGCACAATACAAAATGATCTAATACAAGCGATTGGGAATGTAATAGCTGATGAAATTAGAAGCGAAGTTGATAAAGCTCCGTTTATGTCTGTACAAGCTGACGAGACGACAGACTGTGCGATGCATGCCCAACTGTCAATTATAATAAGATATGTGTATGAAGACAAAATATGTGAACGATTTCTTGGATTCTATGAAGTCAGTGATGATAAAAGTGCTACAAGACTGGTTGATGTGATCGCATCTGCGTTGAACTCCTTCAGTGACGCTAAAAATAAATTAGTGAGCCAAACTTGCGACGGAGCAGCTGTAATGGCAGGAACACTAAACGGAGTGCAGAGCAAGCTAAAGGATAAAGGATTTAAACATGCGCACTTCATTCACTGCTATGCGCATAAACTTAACTTAGTCTTGAGTAAAAGTGCCGAGAAGTTGAGTAGAGTAAAAATGTTTTTTTCTCATTTACGCGCTTTTAGTAAATTTACGTTTTCCAGTACCAAACGGAAAAGCGTTTTCAGACAGTTTAATGTCAATATTCCATCACTGTGCGAAACAAGATGGTGCTATAGATCGAGAACCGTGTCATCCATAAAACTGATGCATGGAAACCTAAAAAGTGCCTTCACAAGTATTCTAGACACTAGTGAAAAGTGGGATGAAGATACACTTTGTCAAACAGACAATCTATTGGCAAAGTTGAATGATTTTACATTCATGTTCTTCATCAATTGCTTTCATAACATACTTTCACAGGCCGGAAAACTGTTTGATGTCCTACAGTGTAAGCAACTTGACATAAAGCGGGGTCAGAATAAAATAAATGACTTCATTCATTGTGTTGAAGGTTATCGTAACGACGAACATTACGAAAACATCCTGCAAGATACAGCTGCTGTCATTGAACAGGCAGATGAGTCCGAGCCTCCTCCCAGAAAAAGAGTCAGGGGTGCACAAGTTAATTACAAAACGACGTATTTTGAAATAATTGATAACATTCTAATGTCCTTGCGAGAGCGATTTGCTGGCATTCAGGAGTATGCATTTTTTGAATTACTAGACGTTAATAAGTTTGAAGAGCTTGCTAACTCATTTCCCATGCAACATATGGACTCTCTACAAAACAAATACCCCTGTATTTTTGACTGCAAGAGCTTAGTGAACGAGCTAAAATATATGTATATTGACAGTGACTTCAAAAAGTGCAAGTCAATCAACTCCATTTTAGAATTACTCTATAAATTGGAGTTGACTTCCGCTATGCCGGAATCCATTAAACTAATTCAGCTGCTGCTAACCATCCCCGTAACATCAGTCGCTAATGAGAGAAGTTTCTCAACGTTAGATAGAATCCGCTCATATCTGAGAAGCACAATGGCCCAAGAACGGCTATCTTCACTGGCTCGCATTTCCATCGAGAAAAGCCTCTTGAACGACTTGGACAACAAGAAGGAGCTGCACGACAGGATTTTACACGAGTTCGCCATCAAAACAAGACGACTGGACTTCATGTTTAAATAAAGTGAGTAATTTTTGCATCAAAACTATATTTTTTTGTCTTATTGCATGAGGCTAGAGGCGGTAATTTCAAATTGCAATTAAATGCCAGGTAGCGACGTGTCCTCCTAATATTACTTATCAAGTAATTATTAGATGTTTTAATTGCCTGTATGTAGCCTGGCGAATTGGCTAGGATTTAGCATACCTAGGTAACATTGGCTGACGTCGCGTTCCTGACCATATCACAAAAACTGGTTTTTAGAAAAAACCGGCTTTTTTTGTCTTATTGTAAAATTATCAGTGCCTATATAAATTTGTGGTGTGTATTACGTCTCTTAGCTTCATTTATACATGTATCTTATGCGAAATCTGTGATGAGCCCGAGTGATGCATATGACCTGGAGTCGCCCCTGATATATATATATATATATATATATATATATATATATATATATATATATATATATATATATATATATATATAGATATATATATATATATATATTTTTTTTTTTTTTTTTTTTTTTTTTTTTTTTTTTTTTCCTGGAAAAAACATACGAAAATGACATAGAATCCAGGAACTATATCTAACCTAACAGGGGCCCACCCTTTCTGGTGGGGTTTAAATTCCTAAAATTCCCCAGATGACAGACACTAAAATAAGGTCAATTTATAATAGTAGCCAGGTTTCGATTTTTCCATAATACTTTTTTCCTATGGTTCTTGTTGTGATTCTAAAGAATCTGACCTTTGTTTCTGGTGCTTACCTAACCTAACCTCGATTCCCCTTCAGTGTTGATCATGGTCTTACCTTAGAGGCTTACGTCGATGTCAGAAAGTGACACATTTGGCTTACCTATTACCGAGAACTAAGCTCTTCAAGAAGATGTCGTGGTTTTTTAACTCCCTATATCTCCGTCATTTCTCGTCAGCACAAGAAGTGCCATAGAAGAAATTTGTCTTATTTTTGGTAAAGGTGTAGATGAGGGTGACCACCAGAAGAAAGTGTCCGAATTGTTTAAAATATTTTCTACACACTAATATCATGACATTAAACACAAAAATGGACACAACAACGCATAGAACGGTACTTTTACATTAGTGCACACAACTTTCCTACCCCAAATCTATTATCATATTTGAATAAGACGTCTAATTTTAAGATAGTTTTCTTCTATTACATTACCGTCTCAAACTTATAATAACAGAGATAGCGCAAGCCAGATATTTCTCTATTTTCTTCCATTAATCTTCTGCCATTATCACCTACCTCACCTCCCACTCTACGTGTTTCCTTCATAAATCGCCATGCGCATGCATTACCGTACACGTTACGCGGCCAATCAAACACGGTTTTTTTCCCACCAATTAATATGATTTGTGGTTCAATTCGTGGTATTTTTGGGCCAATCAGATTCGACTTTTATTTTGGGTCTCATATTTTTAAATTCAAATTCATTTCCGACCATGGAAGTCTGCGATGGGTGTCACTTCAATTATATGGAGTTGATTGCGCATTTTGGGGAAAAAAAAAAAACAAGCAATATTATTTTTTAGATCTCATGGTGTTCTCCCGACCTCAGTAAAGTGTCCTAAGTGTAAGAACGAATGTAAATATTGTCAAGACCGACATATGTGGCATAGTGGTAACTCGTTCCTTATTATAAAGACAAAGAAGAGACGTTGATGTTCGTACACCGTCAGTGATTACAAAGGAACATTTTAAGAAAAGTGCCATTTTCACCTGTACTAATCTCAGAATCGAACGACGAACCAGAACCAGGCCAATTAAGAATAGGTGATTCCATCATATGGTGAGAGTTAGGTTAGGTCAGATCATAGGCAAGGCCGGATTAAGCTTAATAGGAGCCTGAGGCACAGATCAACTTGGGGCCCCCTACCCTCCCTCAAGATATATATATAAATAACAAGAACAAAATATACCCAAATTTATCAATGATTTCATCAATATTAAGCTTCTGCAAAATAACACATTTAATGTTCATAAGAGACAGAAAATTGAGACGTTACTAGGACATGGTTGGATGAAGTTCGTGTTTTATACGTTTCAACTTCGAGAATGTTTGGATTTGGGGCCCCTTAGGGTCGGGGGGCCTGAGGCCAGTGCCTCAAGTACCTCATGGTTAATCCGGCACTGAGATTAGGTTAGGTTAGGGTGGAAAGTTGTTCGGACACACTTCCCAGCCTCCCTTGGGCCCTGTTCACCTAGCAGCAATGTACTGTAGGTACCTGCTGTAAATCGAAAGTTACGAATTCATATTCAGGGACAAGTTGTTGGACCTTCCAATAACTTGCTCAGACATAAACCACTGACTCTTCAGGATTCTACACCCTTAACTCATGAGACATAAAGGCAAGCATGAACTTAGCATGCTTCCCTGTTGGGCGCTGTAAATGCTTCTGCGCTTCACTTTACACAAGGTTGCAGGAGGGGGGGGGGGGTGCCAAAAAAAAATCTCTAAGCGTCTGGGGCATGAACAACGGGTTAGGTTAGGTTCCCTTGGTTGGTTGGTAATATAATTTATTTATTCTAAAAAAGAAATCCAACTTTTTCCGTTATGATTGTTGGGTGGGAGAGGGGTTATCTAAAAAAAACACGAGATATCCGGTGGAAATGAATATCAAATTCGTTCAAAACTCATCAAAATACATAGGAAAAACTTATTTTTAATATCTAAATAAGGACCGGTGTGATACTGTAAATTGACCAAATCAATAAACAACTTCTGCTGGTCACCCTCTTCTACACCTTTACCTTATTTTTGTTAGGTAATGTGGTTGCAAACAATAAAATAACGGAATTTGAAACCTGGCTACTATACTAAATTGACCTAAAATAATACCATATTTAGAAGTTGCCAATACCTAATTAATGTTCTGCTGGAATTCGTGTTCTTAATTTTACCACCCGAGAAGTGACCGACCGCCCAAAAGTTAACGACGAGCCGATCAGTGGCTAAAAGGAGAAAGTACATACAGCATATACAGCAATCAGCCAGAAAAAAAAATCTCTGCCACTTACTTCTATGCTCGCTTGCGTAACTTTCCTCTATCATTCGGTAGTCTGCAAGGTATATAATTTTTCTGATATTCAGTATCAGCTTCCAGGCCTTTGGTAGCGTTAGCAAAGCCAGTATCTTCTTTGGTTCTAATCAAAGCAGGGATCCCAGCCTCCCACACAGCCAAGCCAACTCACACACTAAAAATTTTCCTTGGTTGAAGTCACTGCTTACGGAAGTTACGGGTGCAGCACACTTTTGTTTACCGTTTTCTGTAACAGTGACTAGGAGTCAGGATCAAATAAGGGGTAGCTTAATTACATTCTACCAATCACTTTTTTTTGGGGGGGGGGGGGGGGTTATTGTGTATAATTGTTAAGTAAATAGAGGAGAAATTCATTAACCTAGACATTACCCTAAAATGGGTTTGATGACCCTAGTTTAGTGTATTTTACCCTTAAATGGAAGCACTGAGTGCTGATCAAGTCCGGCCTTCACTCAGTGCCGACACAAAACTCTCTGGCAGATTGTTCCAAACGTTTAAAATTCCCACTCCAAAAAAGTTTGCCCTCACTGTCTTCTGGGTTTGTGGCTTCCTCAACCTTGACCTGTGACACCTTGTCGGGCGGGCGTCCGCCAGCTCTAGGTATGAACATTCGATCGAGTAATGCCCCCTGAGATGTTGATGCACTTCAAATAGGTCGCTCTTTGCCCGTATGTAGCATAAGATAGGCATCTGTAGGCGTTCTAATCTCTCTGGGTAGCTAAGGATCCGCAGAGCAGACACCAATCTGGTGGCCCTCCTTTGGACATTTTCAATCATTTGACAGTCTCTAGTATATCTCGGAGACCAATCAGGGTGACTGTGTCATGGTCACAGTGACATAGATGGTCTGTTAAAAACCTAATAATTTATATTACGCTCCAAGCCCACAAAACCCGTAACCCTTGCTTTGCATTAGCTTAGAGCACGAAATCATTATCTGTACCTGTCACAAGCAGGGTACCACAGGGCAGTGTATTGGGCCCACTGTTGTTTGTTTCATAAATGACATGCCTGACGTTGTACACTCTTCCATACAAATGTTTGCCGATGACGCCAAGTTATTTCGGGAATCGAGAACCAAGCGGACTGTGAAGAGCTGCAGAAGGATCTCTGTGAGATCCAAGAATTGTCGAAGAAGTGGCTGCTGAGATTTAAAGTCACGAAGTGTAAGAGGATGCACCTGGTGTAAGGGTCCATTTCCTTACTTCAGATTTATTCTCTTTATTCTTCTTTCTATACTTATATACTTATATTCTTCTACTCTCAGTCTCTCTCTATAAGTAACTATCTTATATTTCTTTGCTTATATTTTCTAAGTCAATATTCTTTTCTTTACTTCATTTTTCTTTCATATATTATTATATTTTTCTGAATTTTATGTCCTTACTTTCTCTCAATTATATCCTGTTGTAGTTATATTCTAAACCATGGATTAGTCTGGGAAACCATGGCATTCTTATTATAACACTTATTATATTTACAACGGTAGCCTGCCACCACCCAGACTTTTATTAGAATATAACATATCTCATTGAACTGTTAGGTAGCGTGCTAGCGAGCTTCTTGGCACGTGAGTTACAATAGTAATTTTCTGAGAACCAACGGGTAGAAGAAACAGAGCGGTGATACTTGTAGTTTACTTATCCCATATTTATTAACATATGGAGTGAACAAGATGTTAATTAATTACACTCAGACAAGACTGGACCACTTGCTTTTACTTTTTTTTACGTTTATCCTCTTCGCCACTGATCGGCTTGTTAGCCGCTTGGGCGATCGGTTACGTCTCTGATTACTTTTCCTTTTCATTTATCTTCTTCATCAAAAGATCGGCCCGCTAGCCACCCAGGCGATCGGTCACGTCTCTGTCACGCACTGTTGGCAAATACTGGGCATGCACCGGCTCCTGAATGTACCTGAACCCGCTCCAGTGTTGGTCAAGTCTTGTCTTGAAAGAGCTCACACTCGGTGCCGTCACAACACTGGTAGATTGTTCCAAGAGTTTACAACCCTCACTCCAAAAAAATTTGCCCTCACGGTTTTCTGGACTTGCGGCTTCTTCAATCTTGAGCTGTGACCCCTTGTGGGGCGAGCGTCCGCCAGCTCCAAGTAAGGACACTCGACTGAGTAGTGCCCCCTGAGATGCTTATACACCTCAACTAGGTCCCCCCTTGCCCGTCTGTAGTATAAGCAAGGCAAGTTCAGGCGCTCCAATTTCTCAGGGTAGCTGAGGTGCCGAAGTGCAGGCACCAGTCTGGTGGCCCTCCTTTGAACATTTTCAACTAACTGACAGTCCCTAGCATATCTAGGGGACCAGATGGGGTGACAGTACTCCAGGTGGGGAAGCACTTCACTCCTGAAGATCGTTACGAGGGACGGACCGTCTAGATATCTGAACGACCTTCTTATAAGACCCAATAATTTATTTGCCGATAAGATTCTGTTTCAAAATATTTGTACAGAGGTTCTGAAGATTCCATCAACCCCTCAGGATGTGAGGAGGCTGGGACAAAAGCAGGGGGATAAGCCTCGCCCCCTCAGGAGCGGGGAAGAGAAATGGCAGGTTATTCGGCAGGCAAAAAACTTAGCAAGGGGTCACAGCTCAAGATTGAAGAAGCAGCAAGTCCAGAAAACTGTGAGGGCAAACTTTTTCGGAGTGGGGTTGTAATCTCTTGGAACAATCTACCAGAAAGTGTTGTGACGGCACCGAGTGTGAGCTCTTTCAAGACAAGACTTGACCAACACTGGAGCGGGTTCAGGTACATTCAGGAGCCGGTGCATGCCCAGTATTTGTCAACAATGCGTGACAGAGACGTGACCGATCGCCCGGGCGGCTAGCGAGCCGATCTTTTGGTGAAGAAGGTAAATGAAAATGAAAAGTAATCAGAGACGTGACCGATCGCCCAAGCGGCTAACGAGCCGACTAGTGGCGAAGAGGATAAAAGTGTGTTACCTTACTCACAGTTCCCTCCGCCTGGCTCTCTGGGACTCCAAGAACCTTCATTGAGGATTGTGGAGAAAATGCTCCTGACAAACTCAGAACTCTGGTCAACAGTGTATCGCACACTGGGAATTAATGCTTTCAGATGCACTACACTCAATTAGATCATTTTTATCTACTTCAACTAATACAACCCCACATGAGTGTTTTTGTTTTGTTTTTTTATTTCAACGACGCTCAACTCACTGTAGTTCACTAACATTATGGCTTATGTCCCCTGGACCAGTGCTGCTTCGACGTTTTGTCCGGTCTAGCAAAAATGAACCTCTAGTAGACAAAGTTGAGCTCGTCGATGTAAACCCAACCTATGCTTGCATTAGGTATCTAGATGAACGCCAATTAGACAGTATTTGTCTGTGATTTGGCCCCGTGTCCAACGAGACTGACAACTCCTCTGAAGCAGCATGATGTCGAATCTAATTACAACAATCAGCCCTCTCGAGTCCCTGACAATGAGACGAGTGATGGATTCCCCGACTAGACCTAGTATTCAAGGTTGTGACTTACCGTGTGAAATACCCAGTGAAGATGTTCCCCCTTGCCGGTGAGACCCAGAAAGTCTACTCAAGTATCAAAGCCTCCCAATCGTTATTGCTTGGATTAAGATCATGTAAATTAGTATCTTGATGAGAAGTGTGTATTTGAGTTATCTGCCATATTTACGTACTATTATATTGTATATTTTCTAGGAGGAAAGAATGTGATACTTTTAAAATATCATTATGGAAACTACTGTAATATTATTTTGTTCTTGTTTGTAAGTATCCTTTTAGTTTATTTCATTATTAGGATAAAACCACCATGTTATATTATGTTCATTGTTGTTTTCTCTTTGAATTTTTACATTTGCTTTTGTGTTATTTCAGATACGTAGTGAAATGGGTCAAGTAAAGCTTGGATGTAGCAACCAAGTGTTGTATTTACGAAATAATATACATGTATGTCCTTTACAAACAAGAACATTATCAATTCAACTGGAAAATTTCATACAGTGTATTCTTAAAGCCAGTGTTAATAAATTTCCTTTGGTTACCGTCAAATATAACTCTAATTACAGAAAACGGTTATTATGTCAACATAAAGAAGTGTTCTAAAATCCATTAAAATTACTATATATCAACAGCTTACTTAAAATATCGCTTAAGAATATTTAGAAGTTACGAAAAAATATTCATATGAATTAAATTGTCATATATTTTGGATTCCTTGACAAATAAACAAAGTGAATTTTATTGTTGGAACGACAATTTCGTAGCAGTTTTCGATGGCCATGTTTTTGTACGCATCACACCGTCTTGTGGAGATATTTTCCGGTGAATAGCTCGCGGATGGCCTTGTGCGACGAGTTTACAAAGTGCAGTCGTGTGCTGAAACATGAATGGGGGTTTAGGGGAGTCACCAAGTGGAGGGTCGAGGGAGCTTGTGGCTGTGTCGGACCTTGAAGCCGTCGGGTTAACTCGGCCACATTCGGTCCCACTCGTCAAAATCGTCACCTCTACTACCCACCTCAGTGACGTCATTAACAACCCCCTCAATGACGTCATCACTGCAACCCCAGACGTCACCATCCACGCTAATGATGTCACCTTGTCACCTGAGGCTAATATTATCACCTGTACAAGAGTAAGTATAGCTGCTGCTTTAAGGATTTATAATGACATACATATAGTATTAGTATTTTACCTCACATTTTCCCTCTACTTCAAAGCCCTGCCCACTTTGAACCACCAACATATAGTAGTTGCCTCATAAAAGTTAAAATAACTCGAAAACTATAAATTTCTGAGAACTGCTACAAAATAAAATATTTGTATTATACTATTTTTAAATACTTTACTGTAATAATAAGAATATATTGTGAAAAAATAAACGAATTTGTAATTATTTTCTGGTGGTAGCGGTTTTCTCATACAATACCCAATATCTATCAACATCCTTCTTCCTCACACAGCCAAACTGTGGAATGCTCTGCCTTCTGTTTCCTCACCCATACAATGTCTCGTTTCAAAAAGCTGGTTTTCCTGCATCTTTGTGGTGTAGATTAATAAAATCCTTTTCTCTTCTATTTTTAATTTATTTTTACTCCAATGTTTTCTCCCCCATGCCCAGTTGTTGGTGATGACCTGTGCCTGGGTGAGCAATTCCCCGGAAAAAAAATGGAGGAATTGTTGAAAAGTCTTGATTGAACTTCAAAACTATTTATTACATATAATACAAGGTGTTCGTTAAGTCCCGTTTTGATTTCAAACATATATTTGTGCAAACGGCATAAAATATTTAAATGCAATTTTTTGTATTTGCTAAGGTGAAAAACAAAGCTTGAATAGTTACTCTTTCAGGTTGCTGATCTGACTTCTGTTTCGTTTACACAATTGTGGGGTTTCAATTGTTTCTCTTACTTTGACAACACACATTCATCGTTTATCACTACCCATTGAATTATTTATTTATTTATTTATTTATTTATTATTATTATTATTATTATTATTATTATTATTATTATTATTATTTTGTTGTTGTTGTTGAAAATACTAAATAAATATTCAATATAATAATAATAATAATAATAATGTTAATAATAATAATGTTAATAATAATAATGTTAATAATAATAATAATAATAATAATAATAATAATAATAATAATAAAGGACCACAAATAAATACAAAACTAAAAGAAAAACAAAATTATGGTGAGAAAAGATATATGTATGTTGTGTTGTCAAAGTACAATAATAAAAACAATTGAGATACTGCAATTGTGTAAATGAGGTAGAAAGTCAGATCAGCAACCTGGGACTTGGTCACAATTTTTGTGATGCCATATGGCAGCAGGGTCTACCATTAGACAACACCTTATGCTTCCAGTATCTTCCAGGCGGTAGTACCTCTCTGTTTGATAGCTGCCTACTACCTACTGACTAGTCTTCCTCATGCCTGACAGTTTACAGCATTCACTGAGCACAGATGACTCAAAGTTTTTGCCCTGGTCCAAGTGCAACTCGTGGGCTACACCAAACAAGCAGAAGAACTGGTCAACCAGCACCCTGGCAATAGTAGTGGCTTCCTCATTTGGGATGGCATATGCTTCTGGCCACTTAGTGAAGTAATCCATGGCCACACAGATGTACCTGTTCCCATCTGTAATGAATGGCAGAGGTGCCGCAATATCCACTGCTACTTGCCTCCATTGGTGCACCTGTATAGTACAACTGCATTGGGGCATGCATGTGTAGCTTGGTCACATATTGGTGCTTCAGACATCGCATGAACGGCACCATTCTTCCACATCCTTGCGCATGCCAACCCAGTAAAACCTTTGCCACAGGCGACTCAGGATCTTCTTCACTCCCAGATGTCCACTGGCTGGATTGTTGTGCATCTCTCCCAGGATCTCTGACCTCATCTTCTGGGGAAGTACTGTCTGCCAGGACCTGTTGAAGCCATCTAAAGTCACCCACTGCCACTGTAGCAGACCATCCTTCAGCCAAAGAACATCCTACTGTTTTTTCTGTTCTTGTTTTGATTGTAGCTGTTCTTGCAACCATTTTTGTTTCTCCTTCTGTTCTCATTGTTCTTGCAGTAATTGTTTCTGTTTTTCTCATTGTGATTGTAAGAATTGTGTCAGATCAGCCATGAAAATCTCCCCTTACCTGACCTAGCTTCGGGGTCTGGACACAGTCTCCTTCCATCTTGACTAATATCTCACTGCTATGCTATCCCACTCCTGACACCAGTGTTACAAATCCCTTTCACCGCTTCCCAGCTTCCACCGCTGGTTACCAGCAGCCAGGTCGTATACACAGAAGCAGTAGATATATCACAAGTGTTGTCGAATTACCACTGGCTGTCTCGCCAATCTCCATTAATTTCCTGATAATCAGTATCAGTGTAAAGATAAAACAACGGGCAGGTAGATTTCCACCTGGTCACAGAAACACACTTTATTCTTCTTTAATAATCATTAATTCTTCACAACACTGTTCACAGGGTCTGTCTTCACAACGGCTTCACACTTTGAATATGTAGTATACAGTCAGCACACTTCCAGTAAACAATTCCTTAGTCTTTTCACTTTATATTGCTCACAACAATTCCACAATACTTGCACAATAATTTTCTTCAGTTGTCACTACTAGGCTTGTATACTTCACACTCTGAGCAGAAACAGTTGACTCATTTATAGGCCACTAACAGGTATTTATTACATTTCGTCAGATTCCTAGAGCATTCTAGAGATATCCAGACGTTGAAGGTCAGACCGAGACATGCCTGGAGAGTTCTAGAGTGATCTAAGCTTACATTACGTAAGTAAATCATAACAAACATGATACAATACATTCTAGAAAATTCTTGCATAAGTAATACATCAATATATCAAAGAAAATCTCCCTAAACTTTCCAAAATAACTGCTGCTTGGGATAGAAAACAATCAAAACACCAAGTTCACAAACATCAAAAATTATAATACATCTCCTCCCCGACTTACGACCTATTCGACTTACGACCACCCGCACTTACGACCTGCCTCAGTCGTACCAAAATTTGGTCAAATTACGTATTTTCGAGTCCCAAAGTCAGTACATAGACAAAATTTTCATTTGTAATTCACTTTAAAATGGCCGGCAAGCTTAAAAGTGAGTGTTTTGTGGTGCTGAGAAGAAAAAGAGACACCCATATTTTATTTTCTATGTATTATTTAAGCATTTCCGACTTACGACCATTTCGACTTACGACCTGGATGTCGGTCCCTAACCCCGTTGTAAGTCGGGGAGGAGCTGTACATACCAAATTATGCCTCGGCATAACGAGGATGGTTGGCCCTAGGGCCGAGTGTACTGCGCACATCATTGTCATTCCTAAAAAAAACCTTTAATTCATATTACGCTACATAACATTCAAATCCACCGCGCTTGTAGAATCTCAGAGAACGGGAAACATTGATAAAGGATAACTCACCTACTCAATGTTACTGTTGTATTGTACCCAGGTACAGTTATATAATATTAATTGTATGTATTCATAGTATTAAGGAGAACTCAAGGTATCCATAAAATGATTGGGGAAGTCCAGTTGAGCCGGACTAGTGTAATGTAGGACTAAGTGTGGATCGTGGTTTGAAGGTCATACTATTTACGTCTGTGAATGTGTAGCGAACATAACTTCCACAAATATCATATGAAAATACATGAGAACAATGATCTGGAAAAAGGATAAATGTATCAGAACTATGTGAGGTGTTGGGAGTGACTCAGAAACTATACGTGAAAGGAAATATCTTGTATGCATCGGTGTGAACTTAATACACCTCGTCTCCTCGGGTGACATATACCCACAACATGTACAGTGATCAGGGAATCTTATGTCTGTGTTCAAATAGTGCAATGTGTGAGAGGAGGATCCGTAATTACAGTTTTAAGTGAAGTGGATATACCAACGCCATGAACATTCGGCTTTTGTTTCAAGGTCGCGTCCTTTGTGCCCGCCTCGAGTGTGCTGCTTTGATATTATAACCCAATGATTTTACCTATGAACTAGCAAACCAAAACCTTACCTTAGTGTGTAATTTAGGATTAAAATATGTGTTTATGAGACATGAGGTTACAATATACAGGAAAGAGGAATGTGTTCAGGTGAGAACCGTAAGAAATAAAATTACAAATTAAAGATTGGAAACTGTAGGCCTACGCGGTGATGAGCGACGGGGCACTGCCCTCAGTATCCTCCGTTCTCTCATCACCTAAGGTCAGTGAACTTCATCGGGCTGTATTCAGCCCTAAAAAAAAAAGAGACTTATATAGCAGTTATTACAGTTAAAGCTTTGCCTGATGTATAAGTGAAATAGTAATGTTAGGGTGTGTGATAACCGCCCATCAGGCTTTATTTCTCAGTATCCTCCGTTCTCTCATCACCTAAGATCATTCTAAGAAGCTGGAATAATGTTTCCAACAGCGATGAGAATCTTGTGAAGGGTTCTGAGGCGAAGCAGCTGAAGCTCAACAGTTTGTGAAACCATCGTCGAAATGTTTGGAGTCGTACGGAGATCATCAAGGACAGTCAAAGCTGTCTGAAGTTGAGCATCAATGGTTTCCATCTGGCGCAGAAACTTGAGCAGTCCATGCAACTCATATTTTATGTTCACTACGTCTTCAACAATGAGAACGCGTCCAAGGGGTGCAACACGCGCACCTGGCTTAAGGACATCTGTGAACATATTTGTCAACACAACGGTGCTACAAAGCAGTAGGAGCAGCACACTGATGATCCAAGCCATTCTGTAAAAGTTTTAATGCATTTTAATATTTGTTTGCAGAACGAAGTTTCAAACGATACTCATTAGGCACATTCTGCTTGTGTACTGTTTGAAAAGATGTGTCTATGACATCATTAACATTCGTCTGAAAAGATGTGTCTTTGACATCATTACCATCCTTGGGTAGTAAATTCTTATGGCCCTTTTTAAGACAATCCGCATGCACTACATCTGCGGTCAGTGCATTAGGCTTCCAAATTTTAAATTTGTTGCCCGCTTCTTTGGCAATAATGTGGAATGGACCAGAAAATTTGGCTGAAGGCTTAGAGTTCCTTTCAGGTTCTCTCACCATAACAGCATCGCCTATTTCTAACATGACAGGCTTAGCCTGTTTATGTTGCTCAAAAATCATTTCAGCGCAAGACGCTGCTAAATGTTTCCGTACCTGGCCATGAATATCTGTAAAAACACTGATCTGTTTTGTCGTGAAATCATCAAGTGGAGGGTTCTTAATGTTCATGAGATCCCTTATTCCATTGAAGAACTCTCATCCCAGGGTACACTGATCCATCACTGAACCCTAATATACAGGGGTGTTACTGCTATCAATGCAATGGACAGCTAACTGTGGCATCCTGGGTTTAGAATTCAATTGATATTTTGTGTTATATGATATCTGTCGTTTATTTTTCTACTTTTTTGTACTCTAGGAAAACTGCACCACGACCTCCACACATCATATAACACCTGCCACCTCATCATCACTTGGGGAAACCAAAGCAACGGCAACCTTTCACATAGAACCTGATTGGAGAGAGGCAGCACAAGAACCTGTCCTCATAGTGAGGTGTAAGGTTAGTATGTACAGACACTATGTTGAGATGCAGTGTTGTAATAGGTTATGTCAATGAAACTACCCATCTGTGACAGTAACAGTTTTACCGTTAGGCATGTTGCTTTGTTGTTATTATTATTATTATTATTATTATTATTATTATTATTATTATTATTGTGAAAAAGAAACTTAAAAACTTTTGACTGCTCATCAACTCTTGTTTTCATTTCAATAGATTTCACTGAATGGTTACAACAGACGGACTTACATTAAATTCATATTCTTAAATACATTATGATATCACTTGCTTGTTATGGTTTTTTTTCTTCGTTATAAGGTGAAGTTTGTATACAGAAGCCTTCAGAATTTTTAATTGCTTTTATAATGTAGCACTGTGGTGTCCATTGGTGGAAAATCCATTATAGTCTACTGGTCTCTGTCTTACAGATTCTTGGAGTTTAATTCTGTTCTGGTTGCTAAAGTTTTTTGTAAATTTGTTCTGTTCTACTCTATCCTCAATAGTGTCATCCATATAATTATTTTCATATCACGTTTACTTCATTTTAAATCTTTGTTGGTATCATATTCAGTACAGTATTGTGTTATTAATACAGTTAGTAACATCCTAAATCATTCAGAATTTACATCATTGGATAGTATTTCTCAGTAATGGTGGTGTGTCAATACCTCTATGTGTGACAGGAATAAACCTCTTCATTTGTTCAACTTGGTGTATACTTAAAGTAAAGTACAGTACAGTACAGTACAGTATGCAGCTTCTCAGTCTTAATACATACTGTACTGAGATTACTGTACTGGATATGTTATGTTTTAGATTAAGTCAGATTATTGGACTTATTTATACTACTGTACTATAATTTATCTGATAACTAATTGATGGTACTAGAACCAGTGATTGAAATTATGACTTGAATCTATGCTGATTTGGGTCACCTCATGTTCTTTTTGAGTCTCAATTTGAGTGTCTACCTATTACAGGTCTAAAGAAAACTTGTGGCCTCTATTATATCGTTCTGTCATGTTTCAGAAAACTGCAGCAGAGTTAGTGAAGAGCAAATTTGGGTCAGGGTCCCGAGGAAGGTGTATAAGACTGGGGAAGCAGTGGTACACACCTACAGAGTTTGAAGCCCACTGTGGAAGGTCTGCCAGCAAGGATTGGAAGCGAAGCATTAGGTAATGTATGGATGTTTTGGAATACAGTACAGAATTACTGTACCTCATTTATTTCATTGTGTAATTGAGTATTGTTTCCAAGGTCCCATCTGTAGATGAACCTGGGGCTAGGTGGTCCAAGTACAGTACAGTATATGCCGTCAGTACTCAGAAAAAATGGTACGGGAAAAAATTGCACTAGGTTAAAGGGCAGAGCTGACTCATTAGGAAAAAGTACACAAAAAATATTAATGTTTCTCAAGGTCAGGAGACTCATAGACTCCAGTGGGAATACTATACTGCATGTACAGTACAGTTAATGCTTCTGTTTTACATCTTCATTAGTAAGTTACTTAGTAAAAAATTTATGTAGAAGTGCAAAATACACTAGATAAAAAAAATTACACAATGCTGCACAATACACAACACTGATTACATTGGATATACAGTACTGTACGTACAACAATATGGTGACACAAAGTTTCAAAACCCTCATGTGGGTCTCAGGTCATGTAAGATCAGATTAAGATCATATAACCAATGCACATTAGACCTGGCCTTACCTGAAGTTTACCCTTCCTGGCACTACCTGAGGTGGGGACTCTGACCTGATTGACCTGTAACAATATGTTTTTATGCTGACACTGGTTATTTGGCTGTATGCAAGACCATTTAGCTAGAGATCTCCCTATGGGGATTGCTCACGTTTTCCTTTCAAGAAGCATAGTGAACCCTCAAGGCGTGTTCAATGCTCATGGATTTTACTGGAATTATCGTGAGAAGGCGTAATTGCAATTACAAGGTTGCAATGCTTCTAGTATGGTAAAAAGATAATAATCATCCTACATATACCTGTATGATGAATTTTGCTGATGGACAAGGATGGATATGACATTTAAACATTCATACTCTACCTCCGAAAATTTGATACTTTACGTTTGTTTACCCAAAATCAGACCACTAAATTTGAAACCCATCTGCAGATAATACCACGGTAAATCTCATTCAAGCCTCAAGGTATGTTTATCTCAGGCATTTTGTATATTCATTAATGTAGTGTGAATATATAGAAGGTCTCAAGATAGAAATAACCCTTCAGTTTCGTTGATGTCTTTAGGCCTATTCTAATCTAACACATGCATGTGTGAAATCACTTGCCACTAATATAGAAGATACATTTGTTAATTCTATTGATTGAGTATATCTTTATTTGATTTTTATTACCCACAACCAACAGTACAGTACTACATTGAATTAATATTTTTTTTGAGGCCCCATTAGGTACTGTATAAAGGAGCCTGTTAAAAAGGATTTACAGCTACTTCTTGTTTTACACAGTAGGCGACAAGTGTCTGTCTCTGGCGCTCGGAGAGTGGCACTGTATATTACATCTTCGTCCCTTTTGCCTCCATCAACTTCGTGAAATGTTTGTTATTGTGATTAGCTGTTTGCGTACAGCATACCAACATTCCCTTTTTTCTATGTTGGCAGACCTGGAGCAAGTCCCATGCAAATACCACGATTTATACCACCTAGAAAGCGACGTACGCCCATGGCTTGGGCAAACCTTACCATGAGGATTCCTCATGAGGAGAGCCCACATAAAACGATCTTGCACACGGTTGATTGACATGCTGGTCAGTAATTCCAACGCCTACATGACAACCAATGTCATGTGACAGTATTTATTTGTTATAATTACAGGGACCTTTACTAGATGATGTGGTGGTAGAAGGTAATTAAAGATTGGTATGTTAAATAAGTCTAGAGGAAAGGAGGATAAAACAGGGAGGGCCACCAGACTGGTGCCTGCATTATGGCACCTCAGGTACCCATAGATATTAGAATACCTGCAATAACCTAGTTTATACTTTAGGCTGGGAAGGGGGTGACTTAGTAGAAGTCTATAAACACATCGATATTACTCAGTTGAGTGTTCATAGTTGGAGCTGGAAGACTCCCACCCCACTAGAGGTCATAGCTTAAGGTTGAAGAAGCTACAAGTTCAGAAAATTTTCAGGACAAAATTTTCCCAAATGAAAGTTGTGAACTCATGGGACAATCCACTGGAAAGCATTGTGGTGGTGCCAAGTGTTAGTTTATTCAAGACCAGACTTGACCAACACTGGTGCAGGTACAAATACATTCTGGAACCAGTACTTATCAACAGTGTGTAACAGCGATATGACCAACCACCCAAGTGGTAATCAAGGCAATCAGTGGCAAGGAGAATTAAGTATGTGACTCATAACTGAGTCCTGAGTTTAGTCCCCAGCTTGGGTCAGATGTGAGAAGAAAGTTATTTACTGTGACCTTACCAAACATCAGAGTCTTTCTCTGGATATTCCTGTATCCTCAATTAACACTGGACAAAGAAGGCCATAACAATGAACATACCAACTGCTCAAATGGCTAGTAAGCTGATAAGGGGTGGAAATGATAAATTAAAATTGTCCTTTTCCTTTGCAGATTCCAGGGTCAGAGTTTACTAACCCTTATAGAAGATGGTTACCTCCAGGTCCATGCTACTTCATGCTCCTGTGGTGCTTGTCTGGATGATGATGCTGCAGTAAGTGTATAAGTATTCTCACTTAACAATTCCTCCATTCTCTGTTAAATGATGACCTATTACAGTAGAAGTCCAAAAATCCGGACTGCTTGGGGATTGGGTAGGTCCGGATTTTCGGATTTTCCGGATTCTCAGGCAGTACCGTACTTTTAAAACTAAAATTTAAGGAGGAATAAAGATGAGATGAACAGGTACATTTTGATAGTTTATTCATTAGCAAATAAAGCATGCTTCATTTATCAAAATGAGCAGTTTTAAAGAAACAAAGTCAACACTAGACAAAAATGTAAACAAACTGTCTAATACCATGACGAGTCTTGAAATTCCTAAGCCATCCATCACTAAATGCGCACTCTGATTCGATGTTCATTTACTCCTTAAAAGACTTTGCTTTGGCAATAAGTATCGGCCCAGAAATTGCCATACCTTCTGATCGTTTTAACAAAAACCATTCGTGCAACACTTTATCAAGATTTTCTAATTTGGCCAATGTAAACTTTTTCTTTCAGCAATTTTAATGTAAGGCTCAGAAGAAGCTGTGAATTCTAGAATTTTATTCTTTGCCTTTTTTATATCATAAATTGTAGACTTTCCAATGTCGTATATTTCCATTAGAACAGCATTACTCACACCACGTTCTAGTTTCTTAATTATTTCAAGTTTGTCACTCAATTTCAATGTGTTCTTCTTTCTCTTCACACATTAAAGTTTATCTACTTTAGGGGCCATTATTATGGGCCTGTACTCTGTACATGGAAAGAGTAGGACTCAAAATTACATACGTTGTCACAGTTTGATTGCTTGTTTTAAAGTGGCGATCGTGTGGTCGTTTGTTGTCGCTGTGCAACTGTGGCATTCACTCATGCACACATACACACAAAAGATTTATAGTGCACCAAATTTTACATTTCAGTTCAAGCTAATTACAAACTAACAAAATTATCTACCTATAATTTACAATTACTTATATTATTAGAATTATGTAAATTAATTTTTTAAAGCAACTCCATTCATTCACGTAACCCACAAAAGACCGCTAAATTTAAAAAGTTTGAGTTTTCAAAAAGTCCGGATTCTCGGGTGGTCCGGATTCCTGGCATCCGGATTTTTGGACTTTTACTGTAGTGATTTAATTTAAAGCCTTAACACTGCCTCTGTCTTAAGCTTTACCACCTTTACTACAGACAGTTTGTATTGGTTATAAAGCTACTAGCCTCACTCCATCATTATATTTGACTTTTACAACATGAATGGAATATAATGGATCCAATTTCTACTAATTTACTCTAAAGCTTTATAAACTTTTGTGACTTCTATGCATCACTGGGACGTTTAACCTATCCCTTGTAAAAAAAATAACTGTGATTAGATTATGTCATTTGACTCTGAACTCCTCTAAAACAAAAGATAACAGTGTACGCCAGTTAGGTTACATTGGGATGAGTTATGTTACGTTAAGTTAGGCTAGGCTAGATTAGATCAAATTAAGTTAGGTCAGGTTGGTGTACGTAAAGCAGGAGTGAATTTAAATTTTAAATTACATATAAGTTTTGCTTTAATTTCAGGCTGGCTCAGTCCGCCTCCATCGACCATACAAGCGGAAAAGAAGAGAGCGATTCTTTCTAGACACTGAGAAAACCCTTAAGCACAGTGTATCAGAAGACCATGGATCTGCTACCCCCACAGGTCTGCTTTGTGGTGTACAGTGTGTCTCATAGGCTTTGGACACATGTACAGGTTGTCTCATAGGTTGTGCATGCATGTTTAGGGTGTCTCATAGGCTGTGCACACATGTTTAGGGTGTCTAATAGGTTGTGTACACATGTACAGTAATCCCTTAAAGCTCGCTGGGGTTAAGTAAAATGGACCCCATGAGGAAGCAAAATCCACGAGTTTTTCATGCCAGTTCCAGGAGTGTGCAAAATATATATATAAATAGCTATGTGCACATGTATATGGGGGATACAGGCCTGACTAATACAACGTTTAGGATGATGCAAACTGTCGTAAAGCATGAAGGCTGTTGCTGGTATTGCCCTGACTGCATAGTCAAGGTGAATGAGGCGATTGCAAGCCATAGGGGAACGAGTTCCCTAGGGACGAAAATAGATGAAGTTGGAGTCTTGCTGGTTGCCAAACTAGAATAAGTTGGGAAAGAGATCCTTGCTAAGACTAAGGAAGTAGCCGACAGAATGGAGGTGCTTGCTAAGAGGAGTTATGCTGAGGTATAAGCAGGGCCATGGGAGGTGGCGGAGAGTAATGTAGGATCAGAACAGGTTCTACAGCGGCTAGGGACTACTGAAGAAGTGTGTCGAAGAAATTAAAATTAATGGGAACGTTTCCAGCGCAAGAACATTGTAATAGTTTTGGAGTCCCTGAGAGCCAGGCAGAGGGATCTAAGAGTAAGATAACACACGCTAAGATTCAGTTTAAGAATATTTGTACAGAGGTTGTGAAGATGCCATCAACCCCTCATGATGTGAGGAGGCTGGGACAAAAGCAGGGGGTAAGCCTTGCTGCCTCAGGATCACACTAGTGAGTGAGGAGGAGAAATGGGAGGTTATTCAGCAGGCAATAAACTTACCAAGGAGCGAGACATTTCGGAGTGTATTCATTCACCCAGATCGCATGGTAATGCAGAAGGAACAGCACAAGAAGCTCCTGCAGAGCTTGAAGCAGAGAAGGGAAGAGTCGAGGAGGAATGGGGACGGGTGTGCATGGGTTATATTCAGGGAGAGGGTAGTGGAAGCAAGTGTGCTGACACAGGGCCAGGGGACAGCAGCGCACCCGCCACTCACTCAACCCCCAACCCGGGAGGTGGCACCAGCTCTGCCTATCAGCCGGGAAGAGGTGAGCGCCTTGTAAACAATGACATTTCTAACCACACCCTGCAAAATACTGTACAGTGTACTTAGCAAATGCTGCAGCTTCTGAGAATAGGGGGGGGGGGGGGTTACTACTAAGAGCAGAGACGTTACCGAAAACAAATTCTAGCTTGAATATAATGTACGGTACACTAATAGTGAAACGTTCCTTGATAAGAGAGAGGAGTTTGAAACACTACTGAAGGTACACCAACCAGTTATTGTAGGAGTTGTAGAACTGTTATACAAAAACAGGAGAATCGATCCAGAGGAATGCGAGTTCAGTATTGCTGGATATGACTCATTTATGAACCTTTCTCAAGAAACTTGCAAGAGGGGTGTGGTTATCTATGCTAGGCAAGACCTTAGAGCCAGCCAGGCGAGGGTACAGGGAGAGGATGTTTTTGAAGAGTCCAAGTGGTGTAAAATTTAACTAAAGGGATGGGACTTACTTATTGTCGGGTGTATCTACAGATCCCCAAACTGGGGCCCACTAAATCAAAGGAACTTAAGAGCCTTAATAGACAACGCGGCGATGCTCAACCCTAGCCACCTCCTTGTCATGGGGGACTTTAACTATGGCGACATCGACTGGAGAAACGAGTCCACCCCAAAGGACTTGAATAACCCTGCTACTCTTTTTGTAGAAACTCTGAGAGATAATTTTCTGTTCCAACATGTTAGAGACCCGACACATTACAGAGGGGAGCAAACAATTAAGACACTGGACCTCATCATAACAAACGAGGAGGGTATGGTGGCCAAATTGGAACACCTTGCCCCAGTTGGCACCAGTCACCATATAGTGTTGTCATTCAGATTTAACTATTCCCTAATTCAAGATAAGGCTAGGCCAAGGTGCAAATAATACAAGGGAAATTACAACGGGATGAGGGGTATCCACTGGCCTGACTCGTTAAGGCACAAGAGCGCAGACAGTATGCTGAATATCATAACAAGTAAAGTGACCCATTTGATTGATAAATATATACCCAAGACCAAACCCAGTGCCTCTAGGAATATGAGGGGATCCCTACACATGAACCATGTGGAGGTCGACAAAGTTAAGAAGAAAACCCACAAATTCAAGACATGGGTTGGGTCAAATGATGAGCAGGACAGGAGGATGTATGCAAGAGCCAGAAACAAAGCAAAAATGAGTGTAGAAGGGCTGAAAAGGAGTTCCAGAGGTCACAACACTTTCTGGTAGATTGTTCCAAGAGTTCACAACTCTCACTCTGAAAAAGTTTGCCCTCACAGTTTTCTGGACTTGCGGCTTCTTCAATCTTGAGCTGTGACCCCTTGTGGGGCGAGCGTCCGCCAGCTCCAAGTAAGGACACTTAACTGAGTGGTGCCCCTTGAGATGCTTATATACACCTCAATTAGGTCACTCCATGCCCATCTGCAGTATAAGCTAGGCAATTTCAGGCGCTCCAATCACTCAGGATAGCTGAGGTGCCGAAGTGCAGGCACCAGTCTGGTGGCTCTCCTTTGAACATTTTCAACCAACTGACAGTCCCTAGCATATCTCGGGGACCAGATGGGGTGACAGTACTCCAGATGGGGAAGCACTTCACTCTTGAAGATCATTACGAGGGATAAACCTTCTAGATATCTGAATGCAGGTTCAAAATAGTGATAGACGGTGTAGGTTTACAATAGTGATAGACAGTGTAGGTTTACAATAGTGATAGACAGTGTAGGTTTACAATAGTGATAGACAGTGTAGGTTTACAATAGTGATAGACAGTGTAGGTTTACAATAGTGATAGACAGTGTAGGTTTACAATAGTGATAGACAGTGCAGGTTTACAATAGTGATAGACAGTGTAGGTTTACAATAGTGATAGACAGTGTAGGTTTACAATAGTGATAGACAGTGTAGGTTTACAATAGTGATAGACAGTGTAGGTTTACAATAGTGATAGACAGTGCAGGTTTACAATAGTGATAGACAGTGTAGGTTTACATAGTGATAGTGTAGGTTTACAATAGTGATAGACAGTGTAGGTTTACAATAGTGATAGACGGTGTAGGTTTACAATAGTGATAGACAGTGTAGGTTTACAATAGTGATAGACAGTGTAGGTTTACAATAGTGATAGACAGTGTAGGTTTACAATAGTGATAGACAGTGTAGGTTTGCAATAGTGATAGACAGTGTAGGTTTACAATAGTTATAGACAGTGCAGGTTTACAATAGTGATAGACAGTGTAGGTTTACAATAGTTATAGACAGTGCAGGTTTACAATAGTGAGAGACAGTGTAGGTTTACAATAGTTATAGACAGTGCAGGTTTACAAAAAAAATTCTTTATCTCGTAAATTCTTTTAGTATAGTATATTTAAGTACAAGTTCAGTATGTTTGCACAAGTTACTCATATTTGACCAGTAATTGCTAGTTTTCCCTTTTCTATTTTTCTTGTCAACTTTTATCCTTCTAACTAATTTTATAGCAATTTTTATACCATTGTTTTTCAAAGCTATTAATTATACAATTTTCGTATTAAAACAAAAAAACAGTCGAGTTGAATGCCAAGAACCATAGGATAGATTAAAATTATACTTGTTAACAGTGTTTTTCTTGTTTTTAATACATCGACCCTTATAAGTACTGAGATTGACGTGTTATTAGAAGAAGGAAATTATATATGGAAGTGTTAAAAGTACTGTATGTACTGACAGCCCATCATGGGCTATTCCCCATAAAAAAAAAATAAATAAATAAAAATCTGGGAGATAAGGTTTTTGGATATTATTCTATTTTTCAGATGAAGTTCAGACCTAAGGGTACTTTTACTGGGTACCGGTTATTTCCTTTTATGTTAAAGTACCTCAGGTAACATATCACAGGTTCGTGGACAACATCTCTCTAACTTTACTGGGCATTGTGATGGCACTGAGTGTGAACTTATTCAAGATCAGAGTTGACCAAACCTGGTGCATGTACAGATACATTCTGGAAACAGTACATGCCCAGTACTTGCCAAAGCGCATAACAGATACATGACTGACCACCTAAGTGGCTAACAGGCCAGTCAGTGGCAAAGAGAATAAAAGTAAAAAGTTATGAGAGGCACCATTAGTTTAATTGCAACACTGAAGAGGTATGGAGTACTCACTTTTCATGTGTGAGGACCATCTGTTGAAGCTCCTGTTGGTACAGTGCAAGTATTTGGAACTCCACACACAAACTAGAGTCCAGACTGTGATACATCTTGTTTTGAACATATAGATTCTCTTTAGATTTGCCTCCAAAGATACAATGTTCTACCACTCAAAGTGAAATTTTTTAAATAGTGAATCACTGTAGAGGTGGACAGTAACATGCAACCAATGAGAACAGTGGACAATTATTGATCCAAGGGACTGCAATTTCCGTGATTTAAAATTTATTTGTCATGTTGCACCATGTACTTTATGACCTCCTTGGGCGGAAACTGGTGGACTAAACCCCTGCTGTTGCCCCAAGGTTATGCCCGGCTGACTGCCTTAGTTGTACTATATACAGTACAGTATTTCCCATTGTGATTTATATTACAATTATTTTTTATCTTCAAAACAGATCAATTAGGTACATTTGCATAAATCAAATGACAATTACATTTATCACCAGTTACGTTGCCAGTGTCGAATCTGGGTGAGTTAACAGTGGTGCCAGGTATAGTCCTGGGGAGTGGCACTGCATCCTCAGCTGGAGGTTTAACCACCCCATCACAGACTACCTCCTCCATCAACTCTGCCAGCAGCCCCTCTCCGGTCAACCTTTCCAGCTTACCATTAGACAAAGCCTGGGAACGCATGAATGAGGTACATTATCTTCATTTTTAGTCTGAATCAATGTTGAATTGTGATTTTTTATTGGTTTTCCTTAATTGAATATTAAGTACTGTTGTTTGCTTACATTACAATGACGTGCATATTATATAAAGTAAATCTACTCCAGTACAGTGGTCCTTCGGTTAACAAACACAATTCATTCCACAGAGTCGTTCGTTAATCGAAAGTTTTGTTAACCGAATCCATTGTTTCAATGGGATATTGGGTAATTGGTTCCAGCTCACACAAAAGTACATACAATGTAAAAAAAAAAAATGCAGTAAAGTACACTTACTTTGAGGTGTCTATGTAGAAGGTTCCTGGTTGATGATGATGATGAGAATTAGAAGTGGGGGTGGAGGAGAAGGGAGAAGAGAAGGAAGTGGGGATGTAGGAGAAATCACCTTTCAGGTGACCCATGCTTGATGTAGTAATTTCACCAATAAAATTTTAAGCTCACTAGGTGTAATTCAAGATTATTTTCTTTAAATAAACACTGCACTGCGCTATATATATTATCAATATGTTAACTAAATTTCAGAATAACCAATAATTTTAATGTAAAAATGCAAGCATATTCAAGACCAACAAAATCGATGTTCACTCCACTGTTAACAAAGCCAAACTGACGCCTGGTGGGAGAATCAAGCGGCTGATGGGCGCACAAAAAACTAGTTCCCTATACTGCATATATTATCAGTATGTTAACTAAATTTTAAAATTACTAATAATTTTTAAATAAAAAAATGCGAAAATATTAAAGAGCGCAACTTTCTTGATATTTACTCCACTGGAAACAAATGTAAACATAGAACAGATTACTGAATTGGCAGACTAACCCATGAGCTGATGCTCACAACAAAACGTGTTTGTCGTAAGGATTTTGTTAATCAAAGTTTTGTTCGTTAACTGTATTGAAGATCCTTATGGGAGGTAATACGTTGACCAAAATTTCGATAATCGAACCGTTCGTTAACCGAGGGACCACTGTAATATATTTGCTAGCCGAAATCGCTCTTAACCAAAACTCTCCAATAGACACAATTTTTTTTTTTTTCAATTCCGGGTTTGAGAACAAATTCCGATGTTGAAATTCAGGAGCATTTTATGAAAATTAAAAGAAAAAAGAAAAAATCTGGAAAATCTTTCCAAATTTTTATTTCCGGGTCTGGGAGCAAATGTCGACTATGAAATAATGCGCAAATACTGAAAAATCTTAGAAAATGGCGAGACAATAACTCCAAATCGTTCTGCTGTGGGCCTGGGGACAAAGGTTCCCTGCATTAGGAAAGATTGCACCATGTTTAGCCATGTTCTCACATGGTTGGTGTGTGGATGGGAAGACCAACTGCTTGGGTAATGCTGGATTTTTCTGCTCTGGTTCTATTTATAATTACTGTGCAAACATAATTATTTCTTTAAATGTACATACAATACTAAAAAGTACAGTAACACAGTAATAAATCCATGTAATTCCGAGCTGAGCTAACGAGGCAATGGATGAGGTGAAGAGTCAGGTGGTGAGGTGACAAGTCAAGTGGCAAGGTAATAAGACACCAGGTGAGGTGACATGCCAAGACGCTTACACAGCACACACATTAGCAGCACTACGAAACCATTGTCTTATAGTATTTTACTTTATAATTTCTATTTTAAAATTAATTGATACATGATGGGTCAATTTGGCTACTTTTACACTTAGATAACTTATTCAGTGAATAAACCAGGGCATATAGAAACGCATTATACACTATAGTATTTCCTCGCTAACCTGGCTCTTTAGCCATGCCCCTCATCTATAGCTACAAATAGCTGATCGTTTCCCCGAGCATTTACCTCCCTCCAGACTGCACATATTTATATCAATCTTTTATGATAAATATTTAACATTTTCTAACATCCTCTCTGAAGTGCTAATGCCTTGAAATCATTTGCAATTTGGTAGTCCAGTTATTTAACATTAATTTAGTTAATAACAGGCTGCTTACCAATTGTGAACACATTTCGTTTGAATAAATGGACAGCTACACGAACATTTTGTATGAACCAATCAGCTATTAGTATAGATTAGGGGCATAGCTTACTGGCCAGGTTAGTGTGGAATTATTATAGTGATGTCATGAAGCTTCACAACTGCAACTGCAACTGCAGAGCAAACTCATAAATTATCACAACCACCACAACCGAAAAACTGCACGAACCCTCGCAGTTGTTTTGGGTGTAAAATAATTACAAAGATGGGTTGAGAGCTGAGAAATTCATTGGGCAGTGGGACCCTCCAACCACTGTGTAGCCTTTCTGTACAATATGCTACAATAATAGTTACAGTTTACAATGTTTTTAGATATTTACAGTGATAAATCTTGAGTAACTTGCTTAATTATAGGTAACCATTTGTGACCATTTTCACACATGGGAGTGTAAAGAAGTAGTAGTACTGTATTGGACAGTCTGATGAGCAAAAAACTCTTGTTTTTTCCCATTAAAAGGCCATAATTTAGGGCAAAACATGACTGTACTTTAATGTACACCTTGTACTCATATCTAAATAAGTTAATTGCTAAAAATTTTCTGTCTGGTGCAAACTATGGAATGTTTATACTCAAATTAATCACTATCTTGCAAGCATTCCAGCAATGTAAGTTATATTCTTATAAGTCAAGTCAGTAATGGAGTGTTCTGGCTTATATGTATTATTATGATACAGCTATAATACAGTAAAATACCAAATTAATGGAATTGGTTAGGAATAAGCACATGATTTTATACCAATTTTTCTCAAGATTCAGTATAAAGAAAAGACTTGACTCCAATTTGGTTTAATTTTGCATTATAATCTTTTGGTATGTAATATATAGTTGGTGTGAATTCTGCCAGTCCGTAAAAGCAGCACATTTATCACCGATGAGTACTTTGGTTGCTGGAGCAATTTCAACAAACCAGTCCTGGTGTATTCTTTTGATCTGGCTGAGGGTCTTTCTGCAGGTTTTTGTCGTAACATTATTATGAGTATCCCATTCAGCACTGGGATACATATTGTTTTCTGTTGGGTTCATTATAAGCCCATGTTCGAGCTGCTCTCTGAAAGCATGTGCTACTGCTGGGTCCCCAGACGCTTAGTATTAAAACCTCTTCTGGGGGTTTGCTGCCTTTGCCGTTTTGGGGCGACGTGAAGTGAGAGCTTGGCTCTGACAAGTCAATGATCAGTGTCACAGAGGTCTGAGTCATGCATGGCACGGGTGATGAGGACATCTCTGTGATCTCTTTCTCTGACAATGATGTAGTCAATGAGATGCCAGTGTTTGGATCGTGGGTGTTGCCGCGTTCCCTTGAACTTGTCGGCCTGCCGAAACAAGGTATTGGTGATAGTGAGGTAGTGTGCAGCATACTTGCTGAGGAGGAATAGGCCATTGGGATTGCACTTGCCTATTCCATTTCTCCCTATGGTTTCCTGCCAAATGTCAGCATCTCTGCCAACTCTGGCATTGAAGTCACAAGGAGCACAACCTTGTCTTCTCTGGGGATAGAGGTTAGCACTCTGTCAAGGTCTGCATAAAAGGCCTCCTTGATGTCATCCTCTATATCCAGTGTTGGGGTGTGTGCACTGATGAAAAAGGCATGACGTGAGTGATTCAGTGGGACTCGGAGCATCATGAGGCATTTCAGTTAGCCTATGTAGGATGTGTTGGCAGATAGCAAAGCCAACTCCGTGAATGCGGTTTCTCTCCGTAGCAGGCTTACCCTTCCAGAAGAAGGTGTAGCCAGACCCCCATTTTGTTAGTTAACCCTCTTCTGGGAGCCGGGACTCACTAATGGTTGCTATGTCAATGTTATACCTAGACAGCTCTTTTGCCACAAGGGCGGTTCTTCTTTCAGGACGCTCATTTGTGCCAGTATACAGAAGGGTCCTGACATTTCATTTAGCGACCATAAGAGGTTGTGTGGTTTGTTTTTGTTTGGATCTGTGATTTTGGTTGTGTTTTCGACCACATAAGGATGACCTTAATGGATGTGGTTGTCCAGTCAGGTCGTTTTTTTTAGGCAGGTTATGTTTAGGGCACCTTTTCTAGCCCCCTCCCAGTGTGGGGTGAGCAGAGTGGCTCCTTGAAAGGCCTACTCAGTCACACAGACAGGACCAGATTGCACTGCTGCCTAGATCCCAGTACATAAACGACCACCTTATCTGTGTCGCCCATGTGCAGAATTGTGACTAGAGACTCCCGGCAGTCATCACTGCCTGTCTTCCTCACCGCTCATCCATCGCCATAGGATTTTTGGGGTGTAGGGGTTTTGATGATGATGAGAAGTATAATCAGCTGGATGATAGCTGTGCGTGAGTTGATTTATGTGGTGAGACAGGAGCACAGGCTGCAACCACACATCTTGGCTCTCCCTTTTCCTGATCCAGTGGTGCAAGTGTTGCAATGACAGGGGAGAGGGAGAGTTGCAATGTGTTTTATATATATATATATATATATATGCTGCCTTTATTAATTATATATTCATTATATATTATGTTACTTCTTACTAAAACTAGAATGTGTTTAGGCCTGTGTAATCAAGAATGTGTTAGGCATGTTGTACGACCACCATAATAAACCACATGAGCAAGAGTCGGCATGTGGCTTCTCCTTCTCCCATTAAGTCGTATAAGATTCCTCTTCCTCCTATACTGCCTTTGGGGCCTTGTTGGAGCTCTGTAAGCATGTCTGCCTGATGTGGGGCTCCACAGCAGAATTTTCGTTTGGGGTTTACTCCCGTAGCCTTAAACCTACCAAGGTTAATCCGCAAGGCAATGGGGCAATGGTTGGTAGGTGCCAGAACGTTTCCACATGCCAGTGGGCCTATGCGTCGTCCCTCTTGGGCCTACTGCTACTCTGAGATACCCTGCTGGTCTAGTCTGGACCCACGAGGCACCCAGTTATCATGTGTTGCCACGAGAAGGCACGGCAGGAGTCTTAATGGTGAGGAGGCTGTGTACTGGCAGGGGAAGACTTCTGCAAGTTGCTTCCCTGTTTGCCATGAGGGCTAGCCAGCAGCTGCAGCTGAAATTGAGAGGGAGCAAACAGTGCTTGCACCTTAACACTAACATAATGCTGCCACACTAGATGCATTTCACCACCCTATGTGTGAACACACACACACACACATTTTTATTGCTGAAAAGATGTTATCTACAATGATACTCTCCCCCTACAACTAGGCCCCAAATCAGGTTTACTCTTGTACAGTAGTTTCCCCACAAGCAATCACCTCACACCCGTAGCAAGTTCTTGCTTATGATCATTTGACACTTTGCTCTCTTTTCTTTCATGCACACGTTCCTATTCCCAAATTTTACAGGGTTGTTAAAAAATTGCCCAATTTTTATATGGTTATTATATTAAAATCTGAGTACAGTATTCTTTTAAATGACCCCATATATTGTGAGTCATATACAGTACAGTATACTGTACATATAGGACATAATTACTTTTGATAATAGGTATTGGTGGGTTTAGAACGAAGTGTGTCAGGAGCGCGAGTACTCTTAGAGGAGCTGAGAGAGAGAACGCACCAAGAAACACTTGATGTGCGGCAGAAGCTTTTGCAAGAGAAGGAGGAAGCTGTTACACAGGCAAAACTTGAGGCTCAGCTGTCTAACATTGCCAAGTAAGCTATAACCAGAGTTTATGTTGAGGAAGCTGTACAGTATCATTCCTCTCCATCCAGCTTTCCATTTGCCACATATTTAGTTCTACTTTGGGATTCACTTCTATCATTTTTCCAAAAAAAAATTCCTGAAACTTGGCAGAGTTGTTGCTCACAGATTGTAAGATCATTACACAAATATTATAAGAAATGGCATTGCTCACCCTTGTCATAATGACGACATTTATGTAAATCCACGATGACGTCACTCTAGAAATTTTAATTAGTTTTTCTTGAGTATTTTACTATGTTACAGGTTTATTAATCTTTTTAATACTGTACAGGCATCCCCCACGATATGGAATCCTGGATTAGGGAAATAACCCCTTTATGGAATTTTGAAATTATGATACAAAAATTCATGATATGGACAAAAATCTCGCTTTTACTGAATTTTGGTAAATTTTAAAATTTTTGAACACGAGAATCACCATACAGTATATAACAGAGAAATTCACCAAGATTTCATGTGGATTCTTGGTGGTAGCTACAAAACGGTTGGAAGGCAGCTTGCCTCCCCAGCTGCCAGCAGTCACCACAACAATGGTACTGCTCGGTTTGAAATCTTTACCCAGTTAAGTTCAGTTATGCATCTGTGTTACTGTGTACCCTTATTCAAGGTGAGTGGAAAAGGCATATGTTCAAATGAAAGCAGTGCTGATAAAAGATTCCATATAAGAATTACATTTGACATTTAACATGATATTTTAAGGAGGTAACTCCCAGTAACTCCAATTGCACCACCTTACCTAACCACCTCCTGCAGCACTCAACATCATTTCTGGTGAGTTCAATTTAAGTGTGTGCATTTATTGTCATGTTACATCATGAATGAATCATTGTATGTGTTTAAACCTGTCTAATTTCATTCAGATATGTGCTTGTGTTACGTTTTTCAGTTGCAATAATTTTCCATAGGAATGCATTTCAGCTTATATAATGGGAGTCAATGGGAAAAACGGTTTCACGATGCAGAAAGATTTTCAGAAATGGAACTCTTCTGTAACCCAAGTGACACCTGTATTGGTGTTTTTCTTTTCTCATACAGAATTATATATAGTAAATCCTCTTGAACTCGGACTGATCACAGCAGAAGCCAGATGAGGTACAGTATTTCAAAAAAGTATCTGCCAGGATGGGTCCTATGACTTCCGAAATACTACATGCAACTTTTGATGTCCCGGGAGGATTGGTATGCATGGCTCTGTGGCATACTGATCCTACTGCATTTGGCAATCTAGCATCATACTAATTATGCTGAAATAAATACAGATTGCATTACTTATGTTAAACTCTATACCAAAGTAAATTCATGTCTCAATATCTATTATCCAAGATTTCATAATGTTTTACACAGTGTGGACAGATACTGTTGTGAGATGCTGTACTGTACATGAGACCCTGATGAATATAGAGCAAGGTATCCCAGACCCTCTGAATTTCTGAAATAATAATCATACAGTATTCATATACTGTATTTGAAAAGTGTAAACAAAATAGATTCTCACATCACTAAACAGTACTGTACAACACTTTTCTATTTACAAGAAAACTGACAATTAATAATAAAGTTGCACAAATAATTCACACCATATCCAATAGTTAATTCTTTGAAGGTGTTGGTGGTACAATGGTAACACATTTTTTACTCATTACTGCATTGCACTCTGGGTTCAATCCTCAATGCAGGTCAGATGTGAGAAGGGTTTTGTTCAGTGTGACCCCAACCAAACATGGCAGATTTTCTTTGGATACTCCTGTTTGCTCTTGTACTAACACTGGACAATGAAGGTCATAATAGAGAACAGACCAACTGCACAAACATTCCTATCAACACTGGTAGGTTCCAAATTGGGATATTTTTTGTGGAGACACTGCAACAGCAGTAGTGCCCCCTGAGGGAGATGGGAGCATGCTTCACCAGGAAAAAAAAAATGCATTTTTATGCATTCAGGGGAACTTCAGACATTTATTTACATTTATTATATTGAAATGAAGCTATTGTTTTTTGTGTTTTTTCATTTATATTGGGCTTATACGAGGTCTGTCCAAAAAGAAACCGAACTTTTTAAATAGTGCGCCAACAATCCAGCACAGCGTGCTCACTACTGGAGCGCTGTGTAGCGGTGACCTTGACCTTTAGTCTAACACTAGCCGCATCACGCCACATCAATTAGGCATCAAGCTACATGCGCTAGAGTGAACGTGTGTTTAGTGCACTTGGCGATTTGTTGCAAGTTGAACAATGAAGGATCTTGACGAGCAACGTGTTTGCATGAAATTCTGTTTCAAACAGGAAAAACTTTTAAGGAGACTTTTCAAATGTTGCAACAGGCTATTGGGGAGGATTGTTTGAGCCTATGCAATGTCACATGTGGTACCAGCGTTTAAAAAGGGGAAGAACATCCACCGAAGACGATCCCAAATCTGGACATCAGAGTCGCCCAAATGTGGAGGTGATGTTAATCATCTTTTTTGATTGGAAGGGCATCGTTCATCATGAGTTTGCTCCACGTGGTCAGACAGTCAATAAAGAGTTTTACTTGGAGGTCTTGAAGCATTTGAGGGAGGCAGTGCAAAGGAGGAGGCCTGAGGCGTGGACAAACAAGACCTGGATACTGCACCATGACAATGCACCTGCTCACGCGTCACTCCTTATCCGTGACTTTTTGGCGAAGCACGAGACGACTATTGTCCCCCAGCCGCCCTACTCTCCGGAGTTGTCCTCTGCTGACTTTTTTTTTCCCCAAAGTTGAAATCCACCCTGAAAGGTCGCCGATTTCAGACAATAGAAGAAGATTCGCTACGAGACCTGCACACCATCCCTCAAAACACGGTCCAGGACGTGTTCCAGAACTGGAAAAACTTTGGGAGCGGTGTATCAACAGTGGAGGGGAGTACTTTGAAGGAGACAAGTCTGATTAAGTTGTAAGTACAGTAAAGCAATAAATTTTTCTTTTTTTTTAATGTTTGGTTTCTTTTTGGACAGACCTCATATACTAAGAGAATATAACAGTCATCAGCTAAGATTGTTATGTTGTTCACTTTTTTGTAAGAATTTAAGTAAAAATACTAATATCCTTATTCATTTTGGTTCTGGCACTATACAATACAGTATTCTAGTTACACACTGTGTTCATACATACTATGCATTGCTACAGTCGGTCCTCACTATGTCAGGCTGGTTAGTGTTCTTTGTTATAATCATGTGTCTGACCCACAAGGCTGAAGAAGCCATAAGTCCAGAAAACTGTGTGGGCAAATTTTTTCAGAGTGAGAATTGTAAACTCTTGGAACAATCTGCCAAAAAGCACTGGGATGGTATTGAGTGTGAGCTCATTCAAGGCCAGACTTGACCGACACTGGAGCAGGTTCTGATATATTCAGGAGCCAGTGCATGCCCAGTACTTGCCAACAGTGTGTAACATATTTCAGTGCCTGCTTGCTGGGCTTGTATTTACTGGCTGAGGAATGTGAGTTAAATTTGCAGTTTAAAAGAGTACATACAGTACTGTGTCATGCTCTAAATAAGTCCTGTTCTCTGTTATGATCTTTCTCACCATTGAAAATGCCCTCTCACTTGATGCATTGGAATGTGGTACAACAAGCAGACACTTTGTCAGTTTTGTCAAAGTAGGATACAGATGCTGGCTTGCAAACATTTTCTTGTTCAGTTTTGTAAAGAGTACAGTGTGAGGCAGAAATGCTACTGTGCCATTTGTTAAAAAGTGACTTTTCTTCAACAAGGACATAACTTCATTTTATTATCACCAGTTTAGGAATATGAAGTAAAGTAAAACTTCATTATTCTTACACTGAAGGGTGGAAAAGGGGGGCTGAAATCTCAGATATTTTAAAGTACTGTAGAAGGATAGAAGTAGATCTTATTACTTAAAATTGTACGGGTACAGTCGTGTCGCATCTTACACACATTTAACTTACATGCATTCAATTTTATGAGCTTGGCTTAGGGGAAAAAAACGCAGTGAGTGTAGGAGCATATGGCTTTGGGAGATACTTCTACCCGCGCCTCTCTTGGCCTTAGTTGCTGCGTGTACTGAGCAGGGGAGAGGGTTTGGGTTGTGTGCCTCTGCCAACTGACCCTTAGCAACAGTTGCTAAAGGTGAGTCGGCAGAGGCAGCACATCTCAGCTTAGCTGCGATGCAGTGTGTGGGAGAGGAGAGGATTGGAAAGTGTGGGTAGGGGAGGGTTAGGGATGGGAAGAAGAGGTGAGGGTAGGAATGTGGGAGAAGGGAGAGCATAGGAGTTTATAAGGGGAGACAGAGGTCAAGAGTGTGCGGGATAGAGTGAGAGTGGGAAAGAGCATGAAAAAACAAGAGGGTGGATGGGAAAGCATGGGAGAGTAAGAGAGAGAGAGAGAGTAGGAAAGCATAGGAGAAAGTGAGAGGTGTAGGAGAAGCATCAACACCACACACACACACACACACACACACACACACCATGTTTGAATGCCCGAGCCAGGCAATTTCTGCTTCCTTACAATCACCCTGTTAATTCTTTCTTTCTTTTTCTTTTTTCTTTTTTTTGTGTGTGTGTGTGTGTGTGCACTATCTTTTCCTAAATATTCTCTGTTGAAATCAACTTGACAATCAGTGACAAAGAGGATAAAGTCATTGCTTCCACACTTACAATCACCTTCCACACAAAATGCACACCCATGCTCTTGCTCTTCATATTTCTTATTTTATAGTTTTATATTATATTCTCTTTATTTCTAAGTTACAAGAAAGTATTGAAATGATTTTTCCACAACTTTTATAGCTTCATTTTATGTAACAATGGCAACATGCATTACTGGTACCCTCTCGCTCTTTCCTTTCCTCCCTCACTCCTTAAGGCGGGAGTAGTAAAGACAGTTAGATAGCCATTGTATGGGTACCCCTCTCACTCTCTCCCTCTCCCTCATCCCTCTCTATTTACTCATCTTCCCTTTCCCCCTCCTCATCCCCCTACCCCTCCACCTACTCTTCTCTTTCCTCCTCCTCCATTCTCACTCTCTCCTCATTTTCTCCTCCTCCATCTCCACTCCCACTACCTCCCTTCTTCCTCTTCTGTACCTCTCTCTCACTCCCATATATCTCCCTCCTCTTCTCCATCTCCCTCATTCCCCTCTACCCATCTCCACGCCCTCCCCCTCTCTCCTCTATTTCCTCTCTTTTCTCCCCATCTCACTCCCAACTCCCTCTTCCCCTGCTCTCTCCCCTTGTTTCTCCCCATTTTTCTTCCATCTCTTCTCCCCCTCACCTCCCTACCAGGTTCTTTCCTCCCCTTCTCACCTCTTCACCTAATCCTCTCCTGCTCACCTCCCCACAAGATCCTTTCCTCTCCCCAACACACACACACATGCTCTTCATTTTTTCTTATTTTATAGTTTTATATTATATTTTTTTATTTCCAAACCACATTATAGTACAGGGATATATAACCATGTACTTTGTGGATGATTTAAAGAATTTCCACGGGTAATTTTGACTATACTGTACAGTGTACACGTTTTTCCGCTTCAGAACGTAAACCCCCACATAAGATTTGACATAACTGTATACGGTACTCTGGTAAGAAAGTCTCTATATTATAAAGTTATTTTTTCCCCACTTTTTTCTTAAAATTAAAAACAATAATAAAAACAAAGAAAACTAATGAAGTCCATCAAGAATGCATTGCCATAGTTGTTTGCTTTAATTTCATCCAATCATAACAAAGTGTGCAACTCAAAACATAACACACATCATCAGTCAGCTGTGGCCTATGAGATGGCTACTTGTGTTACCATTGCTTTATTTAATGTAACTATAAAAGTTGTGGAAACATCATTTCAATGCACTCGTGATATCTCCGTTAGCCAGAGCAATTGGTTCAGAGCACTTCCGGGAATAAGAGGTTTCCAGGTAACGAGACTACTCCCTCAAACCTGGAAAACTCCCCTATCCCGGATCCAGATACTGGAATTTTCTCCGAATTTTCCAGAATGACACTTTATTTCATCTCTCAAACTCGGAAAAAATCTCTTATCCCCGGAATTTTTTTGGATACCAGGAAATTCTTCTCGGAATTTCTGGAAAATGCACCCCTTGGAAAATCGATCCTAAACTTGGAATTTTCCAGACAAATTCCAAGCAAATTTCAATTTTGGCTAAGAGGGATTCTGGCTAACAGAATATTACAGTACTCTAATACAGTACAATGGAGAAATAAAAAAAATATATTGTGAAACTAAATAAGAAGACTGAGAAACGAAGAGCATGGATGTGCTTTCTGTCTGGGAGAGGTAAGGTACATGTGCACTTTGTGCAGGCAGTGGGAGGTTTGTCATTAGCTTGTATGGCACCTTAGCTAGTTAACCTATTTCAGTTTAAATACCACTGACTGTCAAGTTAAATTTTGTTAAATTTAAGCTTAACTTAGAATAAGTATTTTCTCTTGTCACACCTCTATGAACCATTCCTGCCTCTGTGTCACCAACCCAGTCACACTGCCTGCCCTATTGTGATGTTATGGCATACACACATCTTTGAGTCAGCTTGGTGGCTGGTTGAACTGCATCACCCATTCTCAGTATCTCCCAGGAGATGGTTTGAGGGTGGAAGGAGCTATTTTATGATGTGTTATGTACAGTATAATTTTTATTGAATATTATAGCAGGGCTTTTTTTCAGTTTTGGCATACATAATTTGAAATTCATTCATATTAGACGAAGTTCATGATAGCAGTTAGAAATAACGAGGTTCAACTGTAACTTTTGACATAACTTCATTTTATCATCACTATTTTAAAATATGAGTAACTGTTATACAAATAGTTATGATTTGCTTATCTGGGAAAGACATTTTGGATTTTTATTGGCATATGTAGCAAAGAACATGCATGGGATTAAAGTTGCAGGTGTGTGAGTTATATCCTTAGTGGGGGTGATTGTAGAATTTATTTCATGTTCACAGTACAGTATCTAACACTCTACACACCCCTGTATGTTATTAGAAAATATCTCCTCAGAATTTATGGCTTAGTTCTCTGATATGTGAGTTATATTGCCCTTCATTTACACTGCCCTGCATAGTTTTTGAGGTTTGTGTATTATTAAGCTTTTCTGGGTGTATTTTGCATGCTGATCTCAAAAATATTATCCATTTTGCTCAATCAGGTCAGAATTTTGTGCTATAGCATTTTAAGCGGAGATTCAGGTAAAATATTGGCATTTTTCGCTCAAAATGGGGTCTTTATATTCGTTCATTAAAAAAATCATCCGAGACATTGGCAAGCGTCACAGAAAAGATTTCGGTCAGTTTTATTGCCCTTACGATGCATTTAAATACGCCCACGTGCTCGCCGGCCATTTAAATGTCCGCCGTGACGCAAAGGAAAAGAGTATATGTCCGTGTTTTTTTACATATATTGTTTCACAATTAAATTTCTTTTTCATCTGGTGGTACATGGCATGTACTAGCAACCACCCCGATGTGCCTCTAAAGTCTAGACCCTCAGTCAGTGTCTCTCAAGACTTCAAGAAAGTGGGAGTGTGTGCGTCTCTCTCGCTCTCTCTCTCTCTCTCTCTCTTACACACACACACACACACGCATATTTCTAATCATATACACACCTGTTTTTTCTTCTTACAGAGTTGTTCATTTAATATGAATCGGAAGTGCAAGAACGACCCGAACAGGTTTTGCTATGTGTGCGGTTGTGTAACAATGACAGACCGACAGTGTACCATTACTCCCCTAGTGAAAAACTTATATCATGCATACTTTGGAATGAAACTTGGAGACCAAGATAAAGCTTTTGCCCCTCACATGTGCTGCAAAACATGTGTTGAAAATCTGCGGCGCTGGAGCAACAAGAAGATTCAACGTCTACCATTTGGCATTCCTATGGTATGGAGGGAAGGCAGAGATCATACCACGGACTGTTACTTCTGCATGACAAACCTTCAGGGTGAGTTATACTAATACATCAATACTAATATATCAAATGCAGTATGTTCATGCATTCTTAAATATATCTGTAAGTTAATATGTTATGCTATCTTGATACTAAATCTTTCGTTCACATTTCAGGTATAAACAGGAAGAACAAACATCATCTTAAGTATCCACATGTACCCTCAGCCATCAAACCAGTTCGTCACGGACCAGGAATACCAATTCCAACTCCACCAGAAAACTATAGGGACATGATACTCGATGACGATCATGATATCGATGAAGACATAGAAGAGACTGACGCTTCTAGTACATGTTTGCCCACAGCTTCTGCAAAAGAGCCCATACCCTTCAGTCAAGCTGAGTTGAATGATTTAACAAGAGACTTGTGCTTGTCTAAGGAGTCAGCTCAACTACTAGGATCACGGCTTTGCGAACACAATGTCTTAGCACCAGGAACAACATTTGCCTGGTACCGTAACCGTGACAAGGAATTTCGCAAGTTCTTCAGTTTTGACAAGGAAACTTCATTGGTGTATTGCAACAATATCAGTGGACTCATTGCAGCTATGGGAATATCATACAATATATCAGAGTGGCGGCTCTTCATTGACTCATCAAAAAGAAGCTTGAAAGCTGTGTTGTTGTTCAATGGAAACCAGGTCGCGTCTGTTCCGGATGGGGCATTCAGTGCAGATGGATGAGAACTACAACAACATGGAGTATCTGTTAACTGCTCTGAAGTATAAAGACCACAATTGGAAGATCTGTGGAGACTTGAAGGTAATTTAATACACCAAAAACAGTTGCTTTCAAAAATTGATACTTTGTTGACAGTTTTTCTAATAGGTAATTATGTCTGCCGACATACTGTCATATTATGAAGTGTTAATATTTTTTAATAATAAAACTATTCAGCTTAACATATTTTTAATCTGTTTTTTCCACAGGTTGTGTCCATGGTGCTGGGCCTACAAGGTGGTTACACCAAGTTTCCATGCTTCCTCTGTCTGTGGGATAGTCGAGCAGACAAGCAGCACTACATGCAATGTGACTGGCCTGCAAGAAGTGGACTTACTCCAGGTTCTCACAATGTTGTTGCCCATGCTCTGGTGAATCCGCAGAACATTCTTCTTCTGCCACTGCACATCAAGCTCGGTCTGTTCAAAAACTTTGTAAAGGCACTGGACAAAAAAAGCCAGGTTTTCAATTTTCTGAAAGAAAAATTTCCAAAAGTCAGTGAGGCAAAGCTGAATGCAGGAATTTTTGATGGCCCTCAGATCAGAGAGCTTTTCAAAGATCCCAAGTTTGATTGCAGCATGGATGTAAATGAGAAGAAAGCCTGGCATGCCTTTAAGTCTATTGTCTCCAATTTTCTTGGCAACTACAGAAGTCCAGAGTATGGACGAGTAGTTGAGGACCTACTTCTGAGCTACAAAGTTCTTGGTGCACGCATGTCCATCAAGTTGCACTTCCTCAGCTCCCACTTGGACTACTTTCCAGAGAACTGTGGTGATGTGAGTGAGGAACAAGGAGAACGCTTCCATCAAGATATCCGTGTAATGGAGGAGCGGTACCAAGGTCGCTGGGATATCAACATGCTCGCCGACTACTGTTGGTGTCTGAAACGGGACTCCCCAGACACCAACCACCAAAGAAATTCTCTGCGACAGCCATTTATGCATGTCTAACTGTAAAGGCATCTTTGTAGTTGACATATTTTGGTCCTATGTGTTGAATCAATTATAGCAGATAGCATCCGATCGCTTCTGAAGAAAAGCAAATTAATCTACGACTCTCAACATGGGTTTACAAAGGGAAAATTTTGTCTAACAAATCTGCTGATGTTTTTTAGGAAAGTCTTCTAGGTAGTAGATAATGACGAAAATTACGATGTTATTTACTTATACTTTAGCAGAGCATTTGACAGAGTACCGCATCAGAGGCTTCTGAGAAAAATTAAGGCTCATGGTATCGAGGGGAAAGTTTTAAATTTTGCATAAAAATTTTGACATCATATTTAAGAATTTCTATTTTTTCCTAATTCCCATAGCATAAAAATCTGACCTGATTGGGCAAAATGAATGGCATTTTTGGAATCAGCACGCAAAGTACATGAAGAATCAGCTAAGAAACCCCGCACCTCATGAATTTTTTTTCAAATGCAGCCCAGTGTAATAGGTCATGGAAGGGTTTTTATCAATGCAGTGAAACCTTTATATAACAGACTTCTCTCTCCATATAATCCATGAAGTGGAGGGGCTTCATACCAAATGGACCCTCAATATAACGGACTTTTATCTATATATAGTACATTAGATGGAGATTCAGACTTGTAAAGTAAATAAATAAATTTACTAAAGTACTGTACTCAAGTAACTTTTTGGGTATTTACTCCTTTAAAAGTACAGTGCTCAATTTTTTTTTGTACTTTTACTTAAATATGTTTTTCTAATACTTTTACTCCAATACAATTAAAAAAAATCGTTACTGGTTACATGCTCCAAACAAAGAGTTTAATGCCTGTGACAAACTAATAATATATTTGTTAATTAATTAATCATAGTAAAAGAGTTAGTATGTGGGTGGAGGGTATGGTGTGGGTGTGGAGAGACACCATGTGGTCACATACCTAGAGGTCTCGTGAGGTGAGATGACTTCAGGTCAGGTCAGGTGGCAGTGGCCATAACAGCGGACTTTCCCTTTGATTTTCTTGTGTAGCAGTGGTCAAGGTGCTAAATTTTAGCACCTTGACCACCCACCTCACGTAGCCTACCTTCTTATCCCCCCCCCCACCCTCCCCCATCGCATTCCCTCTCTTTTCCCCAACCTTTCCTTCAGGGGCTTGGGCTTCCCGTTAGACGTCAGTTGCTCTTTGCCTATACGTGTACCTAAAATGAATTTCAAAGAGGCTGTGATTCTAAAAACTGTACATAATTCCTTCATAGATATAAAGCCTGTATCTATACATATGTTTGAGACTGAGTGTATTTAAAATTCTGCTTAACTAAGCACCACTGGGCCCCCCCCCCCCCAGCACTCACCAGATGTTACACAGTGCAAAAGATTAGCCACTTTTCAATTAGAATAAAAAAATGATGTCACCGCAGCCACATCCCAACTAGAGGGACAGTTCATGATGAGTCTTAGTCAGACTCAGTCATTATGGAGGCAACAATCATCCACAAGCTCCTCAACTGAAGGTGCTTGACAGGTACTTGGCATGCCCAAGGGATGGAATGGAGCTACTGAGGTCTCTCCCGACAGTATGTGACTTATCTCTCAAGCTTAACACCCACAACTTGCATCTGCTGCTTGTGAGCATCTTTTTAGTCATGCTGGCTTGTTATTTATCATTTAATTAATTTTTTACACCCTTTGGTCAGACACTAATACATTGGTACTCGTGTCTCGCAGGACACTCTATGACTTGTGATATGGAAACAATATTGATAAGATTTAAGGGCATTGGGAGTTAGCACCTACCAAACCGTGGGTAGCATACAAGAATTAAATCTAAATTATTACGAATATGTAGGTGGGGACATATAGTGGCTAGTGACTCTCCCTGTGGTAGGAAGTCCCTGACAGGAACAGTCAAGGTAATACAGTGTTAGCATTGGAACAGTTACCGGTACAGAGTTTACAGGAAGAGAAGTGCAGGTCATCCCCCACCTCAGATACATACCAGATAGGTCTGTATCCTAACCTAATGTGAGCAGAGACAGTATTATGTCTGCAGACCATAAGTCCACGTCGACAGTACTTGTGTGGATAAGAAGGAAAGTGATCATAGTACAGGTTGTATCTCTCTAGTCCGGCAACCTCGGGACCTGACCGGTGCCGGACCATGGAAATTCACCCTTTTCCTGGATAGATAGTGACTTGTGCTTATGCTTGGAAGCACTAGCACCACTTTCTCTGCTTCATGGTCTCTTTGAAGACATATTGAAGGGTTAAATATCATACAGTAGCTTCTCAAATTTTGCGAGTTTTTAATTCAACGTTTTTCATTTGAACACACAAAAAACAAAACAATTTAAAATTTTGACGGCGGAGACTCGAATTTCGATGTGTTTGAACGGCCCACCAACGTTCAGACGACGTGCGCAATCATGTAAACAGCGTCATTTCTCTTATGCACAAAAGATTCATTATTGTTTATTACTGAATGTCTTTATCATGAATTAATGTTTATGTGTGCAAAATGGGCAATACAATTCATTAATAATACGTAGAATATTAAAACACACGAGGAAATGAGACAGCATTGTTTTCGTTGATTACAAAACCAGTGACTGACTGGTTCTACATATAAAACTGAAGAAAATAAGACCCTTGTTGTAGCTGTAGTAAAATTAATATGGTTTTTTTAGTAATGTTAATAAATGGAACAATAGAAGTAGCTAACGATAATGGTAAAGAAAAAAAAGAGAGATCGCGTATGTAAGTGCGCACATGTGAAAACATATCGTCATTACTCTATATAAGAATATGAAAGCAACACTAATTTACCATTCATATATATTTTAATTAATGTTTCTGAATTTTTTTTATTGAATTAATGTTTGTGTGTGCAAAATGAACAATACAATTCATTAATAATACGTGGAATATTAACACGAGGAGACGAGACGGCCGCCGGCATTGTTTTCGTTAATGCTTACAAAACCAGTGACTGATTGGTTCTACATATAAAACTGAAGAAAATAAGACCCTGATTGTAGCTGTAGTAAAATTAATGTAAAAAAATTTATATGCTTGTTTGAAGTAATGTTATTTAATGTAATAAATGGAACAATATAAGTAGCTAACCATTAATGGAAAAGAAAAAAAGTGAGACTGCGCGTATGTAAGTGCGCACATGTGAAAACATATCGTCATTACTCTACATAAGAATATGAAAGCAACACTTATTTACTGCTCATATATATTGAAGGGTTAAATGTTGTACTCTGTATAGACAAGCAGAGGGAGAGAGCAGCCGAACTGCTGGATGTAAACATACCTTAATTTCCCGCAGCTTTGTTTTTTTATGGGAATTAGCCCACTCGGGCATAGGTCACTGACCCACATTGGGGCCTGAGGGGCAAAAATTTAATACTCCTGTAATAATAATGCAGAAAAAAAAATAAAATAAAAAAGCCTGCCTATCTACCTATCGGACAAACTAAAATCGTTCCGAACCACGGGAGTTTCCCTACCACAGAATGCCGGACTAGAGAGGTACAACCTGTATTGGATACCGGTAGATATACTGTATTTTCAGTCCATTCACCATCCCTGCGATGGATTGTAGGGAGAAGAGCCACTGAATGTATTCTCTTGTGGTAGGTCATGCCGGGCTTATATTTAGGCCTGAAAGATCTGGAATGCACAACCATAATTTTGAGAATTAATTATTTATTAATCTCGATGGAAATATTTGCAAACAAACATGTGTAATGCTATGTGTCTTATTTTTACTTTTAGTTAACAATTTTTTTATGCTTTACTGTTGATTTATTTTATTATTTCAGACAATTTATAATTTTTGTTACTTTTTACTTTCAGTACCTGAGTACTTTATGAATGAGATACTTATTTACTTCTACTTGAGTACATTGAACTTTGGATACTTTTACTTCAACTTGAGTAACATTTTGCTTTTACTTAAGGGGGAGCATCTGGCTGAAGCACAAAATTCATAAATAATTGATCAGTCAATATCAATCTCCTGTCATCAATTAAGGACACCAGATACATTGTTATTATACCCCTAAATCGGTTCTGCCTAATCCCTAATATCTTATTTTTTCCTTATATTCTTATCAGTCTTCAAAATCCTACTTCTCTATAACTTCTTGCCAAATTATGTTGAAATTCATTTGGCATACTGGTAGGTAATTTACTCTCCTTGAACGTAACATATAGATATTTCTGATTATTGCTTTCATATTGGGTTCATGATGTTTTTCCTAACTTACCATCTTTCCCTTCAAATATTTATAAAGATAAATCCGCAAATAATAATCCAAGCCAAATACAGTGGTCCCTCGGTTAACAAACACAATTTGTTCCACAGAGTCGTTCGTTAACCGAAAATTTTGTTAACCGAATCTATTATTTCAATGGGATATTGGGTAATTGGTTCCAACTCACAGAAAAAGCACATACAGTACAAAGTACTGTATACCGGTAATAGAATTAACAAAACATTAAATATAAACTAAATTCAGTACTGTACTGCACAGTATACTGTACAATAATAAATAAAAAACAATAGAATACTGTATTTTAACATACTTTGGTGGTGTGTATGTTGTATTACCGGCAACTTAGTTCATACAGTCACCCCTCGTTTAACGAACACTTTGGTTAACGTAATTTCGATTAACGAACTGCCTTCCATAAGGATCTTCAATTCGGTTAACGAAAAAAAATTCGGTTAATGAAAAAAAATTCGGTTAACGAAGTTCTTACGAACCGACCTCAACATGTTTTCGCTTGCACTGACCGGGCAACCAGCTTTAGTATCAGTCCGCCAATACATTAATCGGTTCGAGGGCTTAAATTCCTTACTATTTTAGTAAATATCAAGAAGTTTATACTATTCCATAATTTTAAAAGTTTAATATTCAATTTTTTTGTCATTTTAACAATTATTGAACATAATTGAAGGTGAAGTGACTAGTTTAATGCGCAGCATCCAGCCTCTTAACACAGCAAACAGGAGTTAGTCTCCCTCTGTTTTCACTGGAGGTAACATCTTGCTTGAGACTCATTTCAACTAAATGCTTTTTTTCTGTGTTTCCAAGCAAATTATTGGTCATTTTGAAATATATTTTACATATTGACAATATATAATGCAGTGCAGTGTTGATTTAAAGAAAATAATCTTGAATTACACCAAGAGAGCTAAAATTTTATGGGTGAAATGGTGCCATGGGGTGACTTCTTCCACCCCAATGCCTTCTCTTCTTCCTTCTCCTCCACCCCCATTCTAAATCCCATCATCATCATCATCATCATCATCATCATCATCATCATCCAGGAGCCTTCTACATACACACCTCAAAGTAAGTGAACTTTTCTACCATTTTTGTTGAATTTAGGAAATTTTCGGTGAGCTGGAACCAATTACCCAAAAACCCATTGAAACAATGGTTTCGGTTAACGAACTTTTCGGTTAACGAACGACCTTCTGGAACGGATTGAGTTCGTTAACGGAGGGGTCACTGTATATCAAACAGCTGATTGTAGAGGCAGTTGATGATGACATGCCATATTCTTTACAGAGTGCATTGGTTCTAATGCCTTCTTCATGTTTCATAATAATTTTTGCACTGTATATTATCAATATGTTAACTAAATTTCAGAATGACCAATAATTTTAAAATAAAAAATGCAAAAATATTCAAGAGACCAACTTTCTTGATATTTACTTCACTGGAAATGAATGTAAACATAGAACCAATTACTGTATTGGCGGACTAGCCGACCAGCTGATGCGCACAACAAAACGTGTTTGTCATAAGGATTTCGTTAATCGAACTGAAAATCCTTATGGGAGCTAATTCGTTAACCAAAATTTCGTTAATCAAACAGTTTGTTAACCGAGGGACCACTGTACTGTGTAAAGAAAATCTATAAGTTGCATCATGCACAATATGTTATTCTACTCGTTAGTTTTTGTTTTATTAGAATCGGCCCATAAATGGCCAAGCCTCAGGGAATTGAAGGTTAAGAAAAACTTGTTCTGAGATACGGGCCGATAAAGTTGGCGTGAGTACAACTCATGATCGCACCTCACTCATGCATGTTTGATGGGTCACTGTCTCTTGTGATGATGCTCTCCTGTGGTTAGCTTGCTGAGAAAGGTGCCAGTTACTGATTTTTACCAAGTGATTGGTATTAATTTACACCAAAATATTATTATAAATACTTTTCTTTAGCTTTTCCTATATAAACAGAAGGGCCCTCTAAATGAAGGGAGATTAGAATAATTGTGCATACGGTAGCTACATATACATTATGAATTATGCAATAAAAATACGTCAGCATATAGCCATAGGCAACGGCTTTCCTCAGGAATTTTTTCTGAATATTTTCATAATTTTCTGATTTTCATCGTATTTCAGCCGGACTCTCCCCTTAAGTAACAAAATCTGGTACTTCTTACAACTCTGTGGTTCTTCAAATACAGGTTTTACTGTACAGTAGGTCCCCGACTTACGAACGCCTGCCGATACGAATGGGGTTAAACTTGAAATTTACTGTGTTTTATTTACCTGATGACTTATTTTTTACTTTCATTTACTGTATTTTGTCATTCTCCTTCTTAAATTAAGTGATATTAGATGTATATAAGGACTTAGGCTATGACATAGTGGGATTTTAAACATTGTTCTGGAAGTACGGTATGCACATAGCTTGTGTTCCAACTTAGGTACAAATCTGATTCAAGAACGTCCTCAGGAACGGAACCCATTTGTAACCTGGGGACCCCTTGTATGTGGGTTCTACTAACCTACATTTACAGGTTATTGGAGGCTTTGTATCAATATGTGAGCTATGTTGACTTACATTTACAGATCATCAAAGGATTTTTATCAAAGCCTGACCTACATTTACAGGTCATCGGAGGGTTTTCTTGTCCAAGTGCGGGAGGATGATGGCAGCCAGTCGCTGCAGCCCATAATGCTAGATTCTTTGATCTCCAATGTACCAAACCTTAATGCAGCTCCTCCTATTAATGATGTCAGAAAAAAAGTAAGTCGAGGATGAACATAAAATTTACTTGCTAGAGAGTTGATATGGGGTACTCCCAGTAAGAAGTAAACAAGTGACAAATGAAACGAAAAATTACGAAAAATTAAACAAAAATTTTAACATTAAATGAACCATGTGACTTTTTTTCACAACTTCAGATTTTCATAAACCAGATATTCATAAATCAGGGACTGCTTGTAAGTGTAATTGTTGATACATAAAGAAGGGCTCATGATAAGCTAGAGGGGACTTGCAAATTTTCTTAAAAACAGTATGTAATTGTTCCTTCAGGCCTCAGAAATGTTTACCATCAGATACGTGGACTGTGCACTTTCACTGTATGTTTTCCTACTCCTTGGCTCATTAACACAAATATCATTTATCTGTTCGCTGTATTCATAAGGTGTATGATTATTATACTGAAGATATTACTTAGATTGTGAAATTAATTGATTTCTCACTTTTACTTGATTTCAAATGAATTGTTTATCAACTCTCTTTTGACAGTGTGTTAACTGCAACCGTGAGAGTGAGTTAGAATGTTCGGACTGTCACAACCGAGCGTACTGCAGTGATTTTTGTCAAAGACGAGACTGGGCCAATCATCAGAGTGAGTGTGGAAGGTCAAGCCCCACACCAGAGGACCCACTGAGCACAGTCACACAGGCTCCTGGCTACATCTTCATGCTATCAGATTAAACACCAAAAAAAATTTGTACAGTATTACAGTTGAGGTTTGTTACTTATTATTATGTTGATAATTATGTATCTTATTGGTTTTCTTCTTACACATTGAAAAATATTAAATACTGATGACAAATTGTGGAAGAGAATGGTTAAGTGTATAGCAGTTAAAAAAAGCTTATAATTCATACAAATATTACAAATAAATCTGTGTTCCAATTTTATAAGTGACTAATGAATATGTTATGTTACTATAGGATGAGAGAAAAGTTGGATTTGACATACAGTATATTGAAGGACCAATACAAGAATTTTAATCTCATATTCACACAATTTTTAACTATTAAACAAATTAGTTATTTAGATAAAGATGGTGATATCATTAAGATTAAGAACCCTTGCTTATTCTGCATGATGATTAAACAACATACTGCAAACCTGATTAAACATAACCTACACCCTCCATTTAGCAGTCAGGTGTTTAATCATCAGGTAAAATAAATGAGAGGTTCCTAAACTTCATGAATCCTAAGATGGTGTTAGAATGAATTTATAATGTGATGACCATTAAGGTCCCAGACTTGATAGCACAGTAGTGAACAAATTACAAGTCAGCTGGATAAATTATCTTAAAGAGAGTGTATGACATTTTTATCATGCACCGTGGATGTCTTGGATCACACGAAGATCAAGCACCCACACTTCTTTCACCGGATGGTTAAACACCCTAAGGATACTTAGGGGGTTAGGTTAGGGTGTTTAATCATCAGGTGAAAGAAGCATGGGTTCCTAATCTTCGCTTTTAAGGGATTGTGATTGTCAGTGATATTTATAGAGGACATAATGATCTTATCTTTGAAGAAACCTTAATATATCTCACATTTTTATAAGCATTTGCACTGTGTATGTTATATTGTATAATGGGATTCCTCATTCAGTGGTTCATCCTCGGCCTTATTACTCAAGTTTACTAGTATTAACTATTTAGCCCTTTTCTTAAGAACTTTATCTTAGGTAAAATGCCTCGTGCTGTTTGTAATGAATATAGCATATTGATTCACATTTATAGTCACCTGTGAGCTAGGTTTGCACATCATAGCAACTTGCACATTTCATAGAGTACAAAGTAATTTTACAAAAGGATGAGGACAAAGTGCAGATAACTTGGCTCCTAAACTTTGTTATAACAGTAATCAGTTACCTGTAGTATTACTGAAGATATAATGAGGCAGTGTAAGAAAATCACTTCCATGTATGATATTAAAATCACAAATTAACAAATAACACTGTGAATTTAGGGTTTACTTTTAATCAAATGACAAATAATTTTACATTTTCATGAGTTCCTATTGAGTTATGTATTGTTTTGAGCAGCAGGTCTTTGTGAGTGACCTGTGAGATCCTTAACATGAAACATCTCTCCGCTTCCTAGAAAGAGCACACGAGGCATTCTGGGCAAGAATAAGAAAAGCAACAAAGAACCTTGAGATTGTTTTATTATACAATTATAATTTATTTTAAAGTTGCCTAACTTCTTTGTTTTTGCTCTTATCGCTTGTCTACTTCTCACCTGGAGTGCCTCTTATTGTTCAGCCCATCCACTGCAGCTGGTCTGAATTTTAAATGTATCCTAAGTGTGGCTCTTTTAGCACATATTGGGTTTCTTTTTCATATATAGCACATCTGCAATCAGCTGCCAAAGGTAAACTGCACTATATGTGGCAGGTCTGCAATGAATGGCAGGTTACATTACCCAAGCAAACAAGTCCAGATAATGAATAATTCCTGCAAGTCGTAATGACATCCTCAGATAATGAATAATTCCTGTGAGTTTTACTTCTCACCAATCTCTTTCCAGATCATCAGATTCCATAAACCTATTTTTGAGTCAGATTCAGTAAGGATTCAGGTACACAAGTCCACTGAATTGACTCTGCTTCATTACCTCATGTGCTTCAGAACTTTTACTTATAAAAGGAAGTTCATGCTTGTATCCCCTTGTATCATTCTTGTATTTTGATATTTGATGACTAGTTTATGCACTAACCTAGAATACATGCTTCAAGACATTACAGTTGTTGTTGAAGTTCTGTAATACATTTTAACACAACGTTTTATCCCCTCAGCTACTTGTCAGATTCCACACTGACAACTTGTCTCTTCTTCCCAGTTAGTCTTTTTAGGATCTGGTAACTTGTATTATAGGTGGGTAAATGCTGAGAATACATACTATTTTATTGGGTATATTTTCCTGGACTATTTCAATGAGTTCTTTCACCTGGGTGACATGGTGAGAGATCAGTGCCGAGGAGTGCTGAAGCCTGCTCATTTTAAGGGTCTGAAGTAGCTGGAGGAAGTGTAGGGAGTTATAGCCTTTATTGTTGGCAAGAGGATCTTTCCTCTGAGTGAAATGAAAAATGTATGGAGCTGACATGAGAAGCGTGATGTTGTATGGCAGTGAAACATAGACCTTTAAAGTGGATGACATAAGAAGGCATGAGCAAGCTGAACTGAGAATGGTGAAGTGGATGTGTAATGTGATACTGAAAGACTTCAGAGTTAAAAGGGTTATTAGGTATTGAGAGTATAGTCTGTTCTCCTATGACATGTGTTTCATAACACGAGTTGGTTTTAACACAATGAATTTTTTACAATGCTGATGTGAACTGGATATAACTCAATTGAGTAAATATAACTGTCACACAAGTAGGAATACGTGGTTGCTGCCTCAGTAGGGTGTGTCATAGGAGGGAAGATCAGCTAAAACTAATGGCCCATCACTTTTTTGGTAGATTTTAGTGTATATAAACAGAAAATAATTTCAGTTTCAATATTTTGCAACCTTTTGCTAGGTAAATTTTAGCGTGAAATTTATCGAAAATCTAACGTACAGCTGCATTAGTGCATTACAATTAAATAGTGAACATTGCTTTCTGACTTCATTCTTTAACAACCCAACTAACAATATTTTTTTCTGTTTCAGATTCTGATGCATTTATAAGTTGATAATATTTGCGATGGCTGCTTGTGTCAGGACGAGGAACCAAAAATCCAGCCATCTCAGTCACTATCTTGGGTCTGGGAGAGAGCTCCTGAAGTCGGAGTTGCCTACATTGAGAGATGCTTTGAGATACAGTGTTTTAATCAGGCAAATCAGTGAAAAGAACCAAAGAACTTACACAAACAAAGACATTGCCAGTGATATGACCAAAGCTGTCTTGGCACAGTACACTCTGGCTAACGCTCAGTTCAAGCCTCCAGTCATAACAAGTCAGAAGAAGATTAGTGAGAGACTGCTAGCCAGTTGGGAAAAGGCAAGAGACATCTCTCTTGGGAGAGGAAAACTTGCAGTTAAGGACAGCTTTGCCAAGCAACTGGACCAGTTATTTGACATAATTACTTGCAAGTGCCCAATTGTTCTCTGTCCTGAGTTTGGATGCGATCGTGACTGTAAATCCGAGGCCCACATCTCCTGTATTTGCAAGCGTGAACTGAAGATTCCTGTGATCGAACTGGCATTTGTCAAAGCACAGAGAGAGAAGACTGGCAGTATAGGGGCTCTCATGATTTCTAGCCAAGATATTCTGGAGTCCAAGAGACAGGAGGCTGCCACAGAGAGACAGAAGAGGAGAAGTGTTGCCGAGGAAGAGAGACTTGAGAAGGCCCAGGGTGAGGTAAAAAAGGCCGATGATTGGAGTCAAGCTGATTCAGAGTTTAATGACTTCCCCATGGCTGATCCGAGTGCTGACCAGGAGAATGGTGACTTTGTCCCTAACCCAGAAAATAATGATCCCAAACCTTCCAGGCATAAGATTCGAAATAGGAAAGATATCCCGAGCACAGCTCTGGCCAGCATGCGACACCACACTGGTCTCAGAGAAACTGCAGAGATAGCAACAGCTGCCTGGGTTGACGGTGGTTTGATAACACCTGGTGATAGATCATAACAAAGTAAGGAGAGCTCGGGCGAAACTTGTCAGTAACCTAGAAGAGGAGTTTGATAAGGGGATAAGAGAAAATGGAATCAATTGTTTGTTCTTTGATGGGAGAAGGGATGACACTAAAGTGTTCATGAAAGTTGGAGATTCTGACAAGTTGTTCCCTGCCATGGTGAAGGAGGAACACTACTCCTGCTGCAGTTAACCAGGAGGGAAGTATTTGTGGTATTTCACTCCAGAGAAAGATGACATCAGGAAACCAGCTGAGATAGTGGCAAATAACATTGTGAACTGGCTCAGAGAGAGGAACATAGACCAGACCCTGCAGGCCATTGGAGGGGACAGCAAGGGGGGGTCATACAGTGGATAGAGCGGAAGATTGGGAGGAAGCTGGTCTGGATTGTTTGTGACCTCCACACCAACGAGTTGCCACTCAGACATCTGATCCAGGAGCTGGATGGCAAGACTCTTTCAAACAACAGATGGTCTGGTCCTCTTGGCAAGATGCTGGACTCTGCCACTGAGTTAGAAATAAATCCGAGCTTTGAAAAAATCACAGTTGGCCCTCCACTCGTTGAGCTTGCACATACTGTCATTGACGACCTGAGTACTGACCAGTACTATGGTTACATGATTTGCAGTGCCATCAAAACTGGGGTCATGCCTGATAGACTTGCTTACCTGCAGATAGGTCCAGTCTCACATTCTAGGTGGCTTACAACGGCTCTCAGGTTCTGCAGAATTTGGGTCGCTCATCATAAACTGAAAGGGAACCAGCTTCACAACCTGAGACTTATTGTCCAATTCATCGTGAGTGTCTACTTGCCAAATTGGTTCAACACCAAGGTCAAGTCATCGTTCTCCGAAGGTCCGAGGCATGTTCTCTTCCAGCTTGAGCTCCTGAGGAGTCAGCCAAGGAAGGTTGTTCAGATTGTGGAGCAGACTGTGAGGAGATCTTCCTGGTATGCTCATCCCGAGGCAGTTCTGCAGACAATGCTCTGCAGTAAGGATGAGGAGGAGAGAAGAGTGGCAGTCAAAAAGATCTTGGATATGAGACTTATGAGAGGATCCGGGCATGACGAATCAGTTGGTGACGATTCCTGCAGCCTCACCAATGTTCAAGTCAGAGCTTTCCTGGACAACCCCATGCATGTCCCTGCCTGGCCCTCGCACACCCAGAGTATAGAGCGTTGTGTACAGCAAGTGAGCGAGGCCAGCAGTCACGTGTACAGCCAGGAGAGGAGGGAAGGCTACATCCGAGCTCAGGTGGTCAGCAGGGAGGTGATGAGTAGAAACAGAAGCAAGAAAGACATGTTCTCTATGGTGTGCAGCAACACCGGGTCGTAGTTGTAAAACCGGTTTTTGTATTTGATGATTTTGTTTTCTAAAGGAATATTAAATTTAATAAATGTGTCAAGATCATTCGTTTCACTATTCTGGATCATTTTCATCCTAATAAATTAACCTGATACATTTACTTTACTTTAAATAAGCTATTTAGTGGTGTTGGTAAAAGGGTGGGAATACTGAATTTTCATAAGATTTCAAGTTAAAATTTACCTAGCAAAAAATGAAAACTTTTCAAATCTGAAGATATCACATGATTCTGCACAGAGAGCTACATCATTAATACCATGGGCCGATTTTTCAAACTCAAAAAAAAAAAAATTCGCCTCCGTATGACACACCCTACTGCCTCAGCATAGTGTCACACAAGTTGGGATGTTGGTGGATACTTTTAGATGCTGCCAAGAGCAGCAATTTGTTACCATAATGAAAAATCCATTTGGTAGTGAATGAAAATGATTTGGTATTAACCCTGAATAGATTCACAGTTAATATATGTGATCATATATCATGTAGATCCACAATGAAAACGTGGAAAAGACCTTCGCTCAGGCTGTTGCTGCTACTGAAGGTGAGAAAACGCTCAGATTTTTTGGAAGGACTACAACATTTTTAAATGTATAAAGAACATGAGTGCAGCATGGGATTATGTTACAGGACAGTGCATGAATGGAATATGGAAAAAAGTTCTGAAAAGATATGTGAACAGTTTCAGAGGATTTAATGAAGATGAAGTAATTTCTGAGATCAGTAACAAGATAGTGGAGTTGGGTAAACAGCTGGAGCTAGAAATTGATAATGAAGATGTTGAACAGTTGGTTGAAAGTGTAGCAGAAGAGCTAAGTAACGAGGATCTTATCGAACTGGAAGCACATAAAAATGCAGAGGAAGAAGAGAGTCTAAATGTAGAAGAAGAACCTGCACCCCCCAAAAAAATTTCAGTGAAGCAAATGGCAGAGGCATTTCCTACAATTAATAAGGGGATGCAAATGTTTGACGGAATGGATCAAAATGTTGAGCGTTTTGCCAAAGTTGACAGAATGGTCCAAGATGCACTTGCTTGCGACAGGGAGGTTTATAATGAAAAGAAAAAACACACTGTTCAGTCTAAATTGGACATCTATTTTTAGAAGTCCCCCATTGCTGTCTCTCACGCCCCACCAGTGCTGCCTCTTCACTCCCTAAAGATGATCCAATACCTTCAACCAGCAAGTTTCCCCTGTACATAAACCTGTCTGAAGAAAGCGACATTGATGACCCACCCAGCCCTGTCTCCTCCTCAGCTTCATCCAATTAATATAGTCTCCATGTGTACCTGTAAATAGAAAATTATGGGGGCCCCGTGTGCATTCAGCTGACTACATTAAAGGTAAGTGCACAGTAACACTGTATCCATTCTTCATTATTGATTACTTATACTGTACTGTATTTCATTTTAGATTTTATATGTATTATTTTTTGCATTTCCGACTTAAAACCATTCCGACTTACGACCTGGATTTGGGTCCCTAACCCCGTTATAAGTTGGGGAGTGTGTGTGCTTATACAATGAACCCTCACTTTATGCGGTGAACCCACGGAGGCCCGCGTAAAGCACGAAACGCGTAAAGTGAACAACATAACATATGGGATTAAATGAAATAGAGACTGGCTGACGCCCAAACTCCACTTTTTCCGACACTACCTATGTTCTAGTAAAAATAACATCTTAATTTTATGATGGTACATGCACACAATTAATACTTAAGAGAAATAGAGAAATTCAGTGTCAAGTTAATGTCCATTCAAATAATGGACTCGACTCCCTCCCCCTCTTCTCACAGTACACTCGCTGGCTCTTCCCTCTGAGAAATTTTGGGGGGAAAACCAGTTATAGTAATAAATAATTCCTCAAACTAAAGTTAGGATAATATAATTGACATTGCTGGATTCCTTGTAAGACCAGGAATATTTTGAATATAAATGTCATATATTTTTCACAAAAGATAACATATTTACTCAGAGTGAACATTGCATCTAAAATTTGTATGTCTAATGCAAAATCCATGATGTTTATATTCAAAATGATCATCAAATTGTAAGAATTCCAGCAATGTAAATTATATTCTGGCCGGGTAATTTGTATGAATTTTATGAGTTAGAACAAATATCTTCAGTTAATAAAAAAAAAAATATTCTTCAGACACTATCTGTCAAATCAAAGTACCCCACCTTCCTTCCCCCCCTCTTCCAACCAGGCCAGATGGTCAGTCCGTCCCAACCCTCCCCCCCACCTCCCGCCAACCCTCCCTTCAAGAGAAAGGATGGGTGAAAAAACTAGATTTTAACATTTAGTATTAAATATTACCTCAGATTAAAGTTAGGATAATATAATTGACATTGCTGGATTCCTTGTAAGACCAGGAATATTTTGAATATAAATGTCATATATTTTGCACAAAAGATAACATATTTACTCAGAGTAAACATTATATCTAAAAATTTTATGTCTAATGCAAAATATATGATGTTTATATTCAAAATGATCATCAAATTGTAAGAATTCCAGCAATGTAAATTATATTCTGGCCGGGTAATTTGTATGAATTTTATGAGCTAAAATAAAAATCTTCAGTTAATACAAAAAAAAAATATTCTTCACACATGCCAGGTGGTCGGTCGCCGGTCCCTCCCTCCCTCCCTCCCCCCACCCCCCACCAACCGTCCCTACCAGATAAATGTGTGGGAATACCAGACTGTTTACTTTTTAGTAATAAATAATAAATCAGACTAAAGTTAGGATAATATAATTGACATTGCTAGATTCCTTGTAAGACCAGGAATATTTTGAATATAAATTTCATATATTTTGCACAAAAGATAACATATTTACTCAGAGTAAACATTATATCTAAAATTTGTATGTCTAATGCAAAATCTATAATGTTTATATTCAAAATGATCATCAAATTGTAAGAATTCCAGCAATGTAAATTATATTCTGGCCGGATAATTTGTATGAATTTTATGAGCTAAATAAAAAAATTATACTTCACCGTGTAAAGGGGTACACCCACCGCGGAATGTGAGCATCCTGGGTTCTGGCAGGGCACGTGGAAATGCGGGACCGTGTTAAGTGAGGGTTGACTGTGTATATATATATATATATATATATATATATATATAATATATATATATATATTACCGTATATACTCGTCTATAACCCCCCTTCGTATATAGGTCGACCCCGATTTTATGATCAAGAAATCGTTAATTTATGATATTCCTCGTTTATAGGTCGACCCACGTTTTTGAGGGTAAAGGAACAACAAAACCTTCAGGAAAACACTACGTCCTATAAACTTGTTTACCATTTATTATCACGACACTTTACACTGAAACGCGGGTAGTTTCAACAAAAATATTGTATATTTCCATTCAAGTATTTATTCAAGTCAATTAGGAGGGAATATTATTGTAATACAACAGTTTTTTAACTAAACCATTCGAAAAGCGATTACGGTAACATCTTTTGAACGAAAGAAAAGCGAAAGTCATTGTTTTCGTCACGATTTGATCCCACTTTCCACTTTAATACATACGTCATTTCAGCAAAAATATTACATTCCCGTGAGTGTATTATATCAAGCACAGTATGAATAGAATATCATTGTAATATAACAGAATTTTAACCGAAAACTATTAAAAAAACGAGTAACATCTCAAGAACATCGGAAGCTTAGGTAAAGTCTTTTGTTTTCGTCATGTATTTTATCCTATTTTACATTGAAATACATCACGTTTCAGCAAAACTACTATTTATTTCCGAGAATATATTCATTCAGGCGCAGTTTAGGTAAAATATACGTGTGATGTAATAGTTTTTTAATTGAAAACGATTCGAAAAACACGTACCCTCTAGCCCTGTTCAAGGAGAGGACTGGGAGAAGCTGTTTGGTGCTGCAGACGATGACAAGGAAAATGATTTGGATGGATTTTAATGAAAATATTCAGAAATATGGTATCGTAATATTTATTCAAGTCAATTAGGATATTATTGTAATATAATACAACAGTTTTTTAACTAAACCATTCGAAAAGTGATTACGGTAACATCTTTTGAACGAAAGAAAGCCAAAGTCATTGTTTTCATCACAATTTTATCCCACTTTCCACTGTAATACGTATGTCATTTCAGCAAAAAATATTACATTTCCGTGAAGGTATTATATCAACCACAGTATGAATAGAATATCACTAATATAACAGTATTTTAACCGAAAACTATTAAAAATACGAGTAACATATCTTGAACATCGGAAGGTTAGGTAAAGTCTTTTGTTTTCATGTAGTTTATCCTAATTTACATTGAAATACATCACGTTTCAGCAAAACTACTATTTATTTCTGAGAATATGGAAATGTAATATTTTTGCTGAAATGACGTACGTATTATAGTGGAAAGTGGGATAAAATCGTGACAAAAACACTGACTCGCTTTCTTTCGTTCAAAAGATGTTACCGTAATCGCTTTTCGAATGGTTTTCAGTTAAAAACTGTTATATTACAATAATATTCTATCCTAATTCACTTGTGATGTAAAAGTTTTTTAACTGAAAACGATTCGAAAAACACGTGTACTGTCTAGCTGATACGGCAGAGCCCTGGTCGCGGAGGCTTTGTGTTTGTATCGGCCCTTCTTAAGCAGCTTTTAATTTTAGCGTACGTTGAAATTGTGTTTACCGGTGTATTCTTATTTTCTTGCTTCTTATTTTCCAGAAATATGACAAGTTTTTATATAATACAATGTTACGGTACTTTTAATTTACAAGTATTCATTTTTAAAAATATAGAACACACCAAACAAATACTAGTACGGATATTTGCGTGACTCTCCCGCCAAAAAAGACCAAACAGCTGGTACTCTCTCCCTCAGCCCTACCAAAAATAGCCCAACATCTTTCGTGTTTATTCTCTTCCAATTTCTCACTTTAACTGGTATTTTTTACTTCATATTGCCTACATCAGATAAACTACAGTAATTGAGGTTAGATATTGTTATAAATTTGATTACCGGGTCCTGGCAGGTACCGTTAGAACCACCTGACCCTACCAACAGTGTTGCAAGTCAGACAGCATTTTTTTTTTTTTACATTTTTGGTGTCTCCATTTGTTAATTTTTTTTCTGTGGGGTTTGCACAATAGTATACTGTTTTACCTACAGTATTGTAAAACGATTTGGGAAAAGAAATACTCGGTAACTTAAAATTTTAAAAGGAAAATTTTGAAACTGGCAACTGTGTGTAGATGATCTGACTCACATCATATTATGTCATCACGATTAGCCCACGTGTATACTTTATGTTTTACATCCTCCTGTGCATACCATACCATGCATTTGGCTACTTTGGGCTTGCTATGATGACGCAAGAGATCTGCCCTGGCAACTGTACCGACACTCACAGCTGGTGGTGCGTTGGTGCGTCGTTTCCATTGTTTACTGGTAAATATTTTTCAACCTAACGAAACTATTACCCGTATAGAGGTCGACCCCCAACTTTTTGCCAAAAAATTTGGTCTTAAGAACTCGTGCTATACACGGGTATATACGGTATATATATATATGTATGTATGTATGTATGTATGTATGTATGTATGTATGTATGTATGTATGTATGTATATATATATATATATATATATATATATATATATATGTATGTATATATATATATATATGTATGTATGTATATATATATATATATATATATATATATATATATATATATATATATATATATATATAGATATATATATATGTATGTATGTATGCATACATACATATATATATATATACAGTAGGATCTCGCCAATAACAACTTCCACAATAACGATTTCGACTTAACGCTAAGTTACAATAGATACCCATTTTCAATAATAACGTCTGGATTCTCTTGAATAACAGAGATTAGATTTCGCGGGAAGCGTCCGAGCGCATCAATGATAGCGTTTGTTTGGCCGCCATGTTGATGACGTAGTTGTCCGCTCTGCCTCACTCTCACACACACTCTGTGGAATACAGCGCTGCGCCCACGTATGAGATTTTTGCCTCTATAACCAGTGGTTGCGAGGGTCGGTGATCAACATTGGCTTCCGTGGTTTTGCCTGTGGGGGCTGGGGGAGGTGGTGGAGGGAGTGATTTACCGCCTGAATGCCCGGGAACTTTTAAAGTGAATGAGAAAAAAGACCCCAAAGCTAAGAGACAAAGTCACAAGAAGCGTGCCTACTCGGTCACGGATAAAGAACAGATTGTTAAGCTCATTGAAAGTGGTGCACGGAACATTGATATTGTGAAGAAATTGAACTGTCCTGAGTCTACAGTGCGAAATATTAAGAGGAACTTAGAGGAGACCAAGAAGAGTATTGCTCTGGCTAAGAAATATTTCGGTAGTGTTGGAAATGCAAGGCGAGTTATGAATGATAGAAACAGGTTGATAGTAATAACAGAACATTTTCTTGTGAAATAGTTAGCTTGTAGAATGAAAGACAGTGCAAGTGTTAGCTGCCTTCAGATACGAGATCAAGCAAGGGTATTGTACGCTGCTGTAGCTCGAAAGAAAAACATTAAGTCTCCCCCTCCTTTCAATGTCTCGGTAGGGTGGCTGCATAAGTATAAGATTAGAAGTGACACAAAGTATGCAAAGTATCAGGGTGAGGCTTCGTCTGCTGACTTAGTGGCTGCAGATTCCTTCCCTGAAATTTCCAATCAAATCATTCAAGAGGGAGGTTATACCCTGGATCAGATTTTTAACTGTGACGAGACCGGGTTGTTTTGGAAAAAATCCCCTAAAGCAACATTTATCTCTAAGAAAGAAAAACAGGCGAAAGGTGTGAAAATGGCAAAGGATCGCTTTAGTGTCCTCCTAACCTGTAATGCTTCAGGTGACTGCCTCATGAAGCCTCTGGTGATCTACAAGTATAAAAGAACAAGAGCTTACAAGGGATGTGATATGTCCAAACTGAATGTCTACTGGGAAAAGACAAATAAAGGCTACATGTCCATGGAGTTATCAAAGAAGTGGTTTGATGATTGTTTTGTTAAGGATGCCAAAGAATACTGCCGGAAGAAGAATGTATCCTTCAAAGTGGTGCTCTTTCTAGACAATGCCCCCAGTCATGCACGATTCCTAGTAGGACGTCACCCTAGCGTTGAGGTTGTGTTTCTACCACCAAATACAACCTCCAAAATACAGCCCCTAGACCAAGAAATCATAGCAAATGTAAAGTTGCTGTACTACACATATGTCCATGACAAGATGAGGAAGGAAACTGATAAGAAAGAAGAAGTGAAAGAAATTGCTGAAACTGTGAGCAGTAGCGAGGAGGAGGGTCCACCCCTCACCTCCTCTGCTACTCCGCCTGGCTCACACACCGCCTCCACTGCTCCGCATGACTCACCCTCCGCCTGCCTCACTCACAGCCTCCGCCTCCACTCCTCCTCCTGGCGTACCTTCAACCTCCACAGTGACTGTTACTGCCTTCTAGAAAAATTATATCATTCGCCTGGCAGTCAATTTCTTTGTAAAGGCCTGGGGAAATACTACGAAAGCAACTGTTAGGCATGCCTGGTCGGCACTCCTGCCACAACTCAAGTCTGCCGAGACGAAGAGACAGCAGCCAGCAAAGCTAATGAACCAAGTGTTGGAAACCGTCCACAGTATCCCAGCCCCAGGATTTCAAGAAGTGACTCGGGAAGATTTAGAAGAAATGATGCAAGAAGGTAACACAAATGACGTCGATGATCTCCTGGAGGATGAAGAAGGTGGCGAGAGTGGTGATGCAGGGGAGACCGAGCAGAGGAAAGTGACGACACAGAAGCTGTCACTTTTATTGGGTGTCTTTACTAGCCTTCAAGAGATGATCCAAGACATTGAGAGTGAATCAGGTGAAAGGGAGCAAGTGATTGGAGTTATAGAATCTATTTCAAGGAAATACCAGACGCAGTACAACGAGCGAGTGAATGCCCGGCAGCAGTCACTCATCACTCGCTTTCTTTCACAACGCTGGCCAGCAGAGGAAGACCAACAGAGAGAGATTGAAGTTGATGAAGACATTGATGACATTGGGGAAATGCCTGAAGATTTTGACTTTGCGGGGTTTGATGAAGTGTTAGCGGAAGTGGGTGAACCGGGTGCAAGGGGCCAGCACGGGGCCAGCACGGGGACGGAGGTTCGACGCAGTAGCCTCCATGCCCAGCCACGGAACAATAAACACACCAAGCACCTCAAAAACTCCCCCAAGCTAAGTGTTATATTACTCAAATTCTTTATTCTGATGATTGAATAACAAATCTTTTTATTTCAGCTAACAAAAAGTGTTAGGCAGGGCTTCAAAGGGGAACAAATGGGTGAAATTCTTGGGGTGGCGGCACCAATAAACCCTTTTTACATGTTTTTCATTGTCACACAAATAACGTTTTCGCTAATAACGACGTTTTTCTGGCACCTATTAGACGTTATTGGCGAGAGCATATATATATATATATATATATATATATATATATATATATATATATATATATTATATATATATATATACATATATATATATACAGTTAACCCTCACTTTACGCGGTTAATGTAACCCGGAGGGTCCCGCGTAAAGTGAATAACATAACATATGGGATTAATTGAAATGGAGTCCGGGCCGATCCCCAAACTCCACTTTTTGACGACACACAACTATGTTGTAGTAAAAATATTATCTTAACTTTATGATGGTATGCACACACAATTAATAATTAAGAGAAATATCAATAATATTAGGTTTTTTAACACTTACATTAGTAGAAAAAATGGCTGGGCACACGGGGATGGGCGGTTGGTTCCGAGGCAGAGGGCAGATTATTGGCCCTCACTTGTATCACTATCCACCACAGGGGCTTGCAGGGCCTCTTTGTCAAACTCCCCAAAGTCCATATAAGTCCATATCCTCACCATAATTATCACTATCACTGACTTGGGCCGGCTGTGGTGGGTGGCGGGTGAAGAACTGGTAATGTTTTGATGACTGGGTGACCTTGTGCGCACCATGTTCGCGCCGCTTACACAACATGGCGGATGGCGGGAGGTTTGGATCCAAAAATGGCGCGGCTCGCCAGCCGCTCTCCGCGTAAAGGGGTACACGCACCGCGGAATGTGAGCATCCTGGGTTTCGGCAGGGCACCGCATAAACTTGGAAACGCGGAATGTGGGACCGCGTAAAGTGAGGGTTAACTGTATGTATATATATATATATATATATATATATATATATATATATATATATATATATATATATATACACACACACACACACACACCTTGATATTGCATTATGAGCGGGGTCGTGGCGGATATAAACAACAAGATAAAATATTAATAAAAAATTAATCTTTGAAGTTAACAAACTTCTGGTAGTCTATAGGCCTCTCTTTTCTCTTGATACACTCCTGCAGGCATGAAGGAACTGACTCTGCCAAGTTGTGGACTATTTGTGGGTCTAAATTATTCCACTCATGAATGGCTGCCTCCAGCTTGGGGCCGGTATTTGTGTCCTTGCCTTGTAGACGAAGCTTGATAATGCTCTCCTTATTTTCTATCGGGTTAAGGTCAGGCAAATTGCTTGGCCAATCACTTATGAAGTCTACCTGATAGTCAACAAGCCATTGTATTAATTTTGCTGTATGACGTGGGGTACCATCCTGCATAAACACATCAGCGCAGCATTTTTTAAAAGACCTGGGCAAATAATCACAAAGCAGCTCCAAGTAGTTAAATTGGTTCATCATCACATTCCTAGGTAGCACAACAAGATCACCAGTTCCAAAGTACGAGAAACAACCCCACACCATTAGTGACTCGGAATGCTTAACTGTGCTCAAAGTGAACTTGGGTCAAACGAATCACTCCGGGGGTGCCTGTACACATTAAAAGTACGACTTCCAGTAAAAGAAAACATCGGCTCGTCACTCCACAGCATGTGCTGCACTTGTTTGTATCCCACTGAGCGTTAGCCTTGGCAAAAGCCACCCTACGCTGCCTCTGGACAAGGGTGAAGAGTGGCTTCTTGCTTGTGTGGTGGCTGCAAAACTGCAGTTCGTCATGGATGTGGTGGTGAAACGGTCCTTACAGAAACATCACCTAGAAGTACAGGGTTTTCCCTTTCAATTCCCGTGCTGACAGACGTGGATTAGCATCAAATTGCCTCTTAAAAACAATTAGCGTGCTTTGGGAAGTTTTTCGAGCCTTCCCTGGCCATCCACTGTGCACTGGTATTGCCAACGCACCGTCATCTCGATATTGTTTAATCCAAATCTGAATTGATTGTTCACTCACACCAACAATTCTTGATATTTCATTTACAGGCTTTTTGCCCTTATGCAGACTAATAATTTACGCTATCTGCTCTTTTGTTAAATCTTTCCTCTTGCCCAATGTGGTAAAGAAATAACGGGTGTTGTGGCAATAAATAGGGGCAATGTCGCGGCGGGGGGTAAAACTCATAGATCTTCGTTCACAAAATTTACGCTGGTAACTGGTGAACGTTTTGATTGCTGGCTGACTTGTCCTCGAGTTTCCCTTCGGTGCCAGACTTACAATGCCTGCCTCAGCCCCACCTGGCTGGCATGGAGGGTTGTGAGACACTTCAGCAAAGATCACTTTCCGTCGGCCACCTCTCGCATAATGCAATGGTGAGGAGTGTACATATATATATATATAGGTACAGTATATTTTTGTATTATTATTTACTTTTTTATTTTTTTTTACTGTACACTCTACTGTATGCTAAAATTTTTGGTATTGAAACACTCTATTTGGTAATGAATCTCAAGGGCTGTGGTAATCACAGTAAAATCAGACTTGGCTACCCCACACGCCTCAGTCTTTGTTCAGCCAGCACAAATATGACATGTGTTATCACCAACAGTGCTTTACCCTATATTATTTGTCTCCCAAACATTTTATAAATTTATTTATATATCTTATAGTTAGAAATGTTTTTATTTAAAGAGGTTTTATCATTAAAGGTTGTTAAGGAAGTCACACTCCACTAATATCATAGTTTTACCTCCTCACCATCCTTCATGGCTATGTTTTCTAACACTTTGTAACGTAGACTCACACACACTGTAACAATCATTTTCCCCCATTTTATGTTTTGTTCTATTTATGAATGCTATTTCAGTATTAAACTAAAAACATTTATTATAAAAAACACATTAAAACTAACATTAATAAAACAAATTGTAAAGAAATTGTGAACTCAGATTGATGTTCTCAAACCTACTACCCCCTAACCCCTTACTTTGCATTGAATCAATGGTTACTGTAACGCGATTTTTCCATAATGCGATGTTTTTCAGGAAAGCTATTACAGTACCACATTATAGGAGAACTGACTATATTGTTGAAGTTCTATATAGAGGCAGGCTGAGAAGGTTTGGACATGTGGAGAGAATGGATGAGACCAGTTAAGTCAAGAGATACAGTCAGCAAAAAATATTCTGCACCCCTTGGTCTAATGGCTTCTGCAACGATCACTGACTGAGGCCATGTTAATTTGGTAAGGTTGGTATTTCTGGTTGTGTTATGCATTGTATAACCAGTATGATGTATATTTTATATCACATATAGTTAATACAGAGAAATTAACAGGAATCACCCACGTAAATGAGTGTTTCAGAATTCTTGGTCCGGTGTGTCATATTGTATAACACCAGAAAGGTGCAGAAATTTTTTTGCTGACTATACATGAACCTTAAATGTGGAGAGGACAAGGGCCAGGAGCAGACCATTTATGAAATGGGGAGAGGTTGTAAGAAATGACACTAGAGTTAAGAACTTGACAAGAGACCATGCAGCATGAAGAGCTGCCATCAGGTGACCCAGGCTAACTCACGCAAGTGTGGAAAATGGCTGTAAAATGTTGATGATGATTTGTTAGTTACTTGAGACTTATGTAGGATTTCCCCAAGTGTTTCATAGTTGTCACATTTCAAGTAGACTCACAGTGCATTTCTTTTCTTTGTTCGAAACCTTCCTAATGACTGTCAGTAAGTGTGGTTGACATCCTTAATCTTGCGGGTATGATCTTGGTGTTCTCTTCCCTTCATTCGGTCTTCCATGTCCAGTGGAAACATTTTAAACCTGTGAGAACTATGCCTCCCTCCCTGAAAAAGGCAGACATTTCATTTTGGTGGAGCCAAACTGATTTGGGATTGACGTAAGTTTGAATCAGTTAGGGATTATAATTTCCACAGATAAAAATATTATCTTTTTTTTTATATATGTGCAGGGCCGGTGCTAGGAATTGCGGGGCCCAATTAGAAAATTGATAGTGGGGCCCTCTACTCTACAAAGTCGAAGATTGATGTTTTATATTTCGTGTAGTATGCCCGCCTTAGCCAAAAAGCATTAATTACTTGATATACTAAAAGTTTAAAAACAGTATAAAAGTTTTGATTTTTTATTACAAGTTAAGACAATTACAGACAAACTGTTTATTACAACTGTACTTGTGGATGATCCATCACTGTTTGATGTTTGGGCTTGGCCTTCTGACTCTTCTTTAGCTATAAGTGGACTTCTCACTTTGGCACTGTCTTCTGTTGTATTAAGATCGTCTTCAGTTTGATTCAACTGTGTCTGTGTGTCAACTTGAACTTTTTCAAACTGAATATCAATTTCTTCATTGTATTCATCAACTGTAATTGGACTAATGGCTGTATTGTCATTTTCTGAATCGTTTTTGTCTTCTTCATCTTCAATACATGGGCGTTTCAAAGGTGGAGTGACAAGAAATTTTTTGATAGCACCTCGATGTTTTTCATTTTCAGCCACCTTTGCCTTTGCCAGTGCTCGCTTCTGGTTGCCATTTAAATACTTACGCCCTCTGCCTCTATCTCTGCTTGTGCTTGCCATGATGAAAGGGCTTTTTATATTATCTTTTCAGAGATGACATATAATAAACTGAAATGAAAAAACGAACAAAATTATTCACAATGAGAAGTCCCTGGCACTTAAAAAATAAGTATGTGCATATATGAATGTTATAATTAAAACAAAAAATCGAAACACTGATCCTATAAAATAAAAACCACACAATGTTTATCACCACTTCACCGGACAAAAAAAGCTTTAACCGGACATATAACACTTTGGCATGGATAGCACACCGCTACGTACGCAAAGATTCGGTTACCTACATAGAGCTATATGTGCTTGCATGTGCTCAGAATCACAAGTCATTTTCTGATTCATCATCGCTATTGTCGCTATCAATCATGTACTCAGGATCAACAATTATCATCACTGTCCAGCACAAAAATTATAAACAAACCACGCCTCGGTCGCCACCCAGTGGCCATGCTTCTCATTTTCAAGGTCAACACTGCAAAACTCACCTCAAATCATGTCTATGGCAACGACCGGAGTTTTGTCACTGTCTGACGATGATCACTGATTCACTGGTTATTACAGGACATGCTGATATACACAGCACAACGTTATCACTCGTATTTCCCCCTGAAAACAGCCAAAAATACAGACCCGACACACTTACACCGTCCAAGTGTTGGGAGAGAGTGAAAAATGTGTTCTGATTGGCTCGCACCCTTCCCGCTCCTGTAAATTATTATGAAAGTCAGGGCGTGTGGACCAACACCAGAGTTAATTCCCTTGGACTTTTGACAAAACAGAAAATTCTCGCACGTGACTGGGATCTATTATTTTGATGACAATAACAATGATTTTGTGTCTAACGTTAGCTTTTTTACCAATATCGTATACAGTTTAAAACTAACACACGTGTGTGCGGGGCCCCCTTGCGGCGCGGGGCCCAATTTGATTAAATTGGTCAAATAGGCTTAAAACCGGCCCTGTATATGTGTATATAGTATCTTCTTTTGGCAATGAAACTTGAAAACTTTTATTTACATAATTACTAGAAATTATGGAAAGATCCCTACTACTGTATAAGTTGGTGACTTACCTATAGTGAATAACCTCGAAGACTGAGCAACTTCCAGAATCAATGCCAAGTGCTAATAAGTCTTATTGTGAATGAAGAAAAGGCAAGAAGCCTTTTCGACACAAAGAAAAAGAGAGGTGTGTGTGTTGTAGTGAGGAAACATTGTTGGCCATCAGTGGATGGTTCAACATATCTTTACTTTTGGTGAAATCTATAAAATTGGGATTTTGTGAGGTAGTTCAGAACTTAATCCTCATAATTTTATTGTTGCTATTAGGAATTAGTTTTGGGTTCTGAACTGCTGCACCCATTAATTAACCTGGGTGTTCCTGCACTGTGAACTGGTTGTTTTCTGTTGTTGAATGACTATTTGATGGGTACACTTGCACTTGTCCCGGATTCTGTATTATGTGAAAGTTTTGGCCTTTTTTTTTTTTTTGCCTTGTTTTAAGTCAAGTGGCCATTTTGCCTCAGTGATATACCCAAAATTATTCATGGCTTGATTTTAATGACTCCACATATTGCACAGTTGACCAGTACAGTATTAGGACTTGTGAAGTTCCTATGTAGTGTGAAAATTTTATTTCTCAGACCTGAATTACAGGGAGTCCCCGGGTTACGAAGTTACGAACAAGTTCCGTTCCTGAGGACATTCTTAAGTTGGAAATGTACGTAAGTCGGAACACATACCCTAATTGCACTACAGGAGGTCCCTGACTTACGAACGTCCAACTTAGGAATGCCCACCGATACGAACAGGGTTGAACATGAAATTTACAGTTTTTTTAATTACCTGATGACTTATATTTTACTTTCATTTACTGTATTTTGTCATTCTATTTCTTCATTAAGTGATGCGAGATGTACAAAAGGACCTAAGCTATGATATAGTGGGATTTCAAACATTGTTTTGTAAGTACAATGTGCATATGGCATGTGTTCCACCTTATGTACAAATCCGACTTACAAATGTCTTCAGGAACAGAACCTTCTCATAACCCAGGGACTCCCTGTATATCAGAGGCTAAGTTCTTTTATACATCTCAAAATCACTTAATTTAAGAGAGAAGAAGAAATTGAATGACAAAATACAGTAAAGGAAACTAAAACTTTCAGTTTAACACTTACATTGAAACCTGGGGCTAGCTTTCATGTAGAGATGGGCATTTGTAGGAGTGACAAAGGCCTTATTGGGATGGTTGAACTGAAACTTTCTTCTTTTTGTCATAAATCTCTCTGTAGCATTGTAGACATTCAGTAATACCTCTGTGAATCTTGCTGTGTTCGTATCTTGCTGTTCAAATTGAAAGAATCCTTCTTCAATAAGCCTGAAATGATCTGTCATTTCTTTTGTAATGAATTGCTTTGGTTCTGGAGTTTCAGCGTCCTCTACATCATCTACAAAAAAAAATCTCATTCAATCAGGTCCCCATTGCTTAATTCTTCAGCGTGAGACTCAAGCAACTCTGTGACATCATCCTCATGACTATCAAACTGGAGTTGGTTCCCAAGGTCTATCACTGTCTGTGTCACTTCACCAACATCATTTTCAAAGCTCCTAAAATCGTGAACACACTGTGGGTAATGGTTTTTCCAAGCACCATTTGCCCTTACCTTGAACCAATTAAACCAGCCTTCAAGTCAGCGTGCAAGCTTCTCAGTTTTCCTAAATCAAGGTTAGACTTAGAGACAAATCATGTTGATTCTGGTCCTCCACCCATAACACTAACAATCTTTCCATTTCAATTAACAATCCACTTCTTTGTTTTGTTATCACAGTTGAGTGCATTGGTGTAAATCCTTTTGCATATTCAAGGATTTTCTACTTATCCTTCAAAATTGTTCTGACCATTAACCGACTTGAGCCCAATGTTTTATCAATGACTGAGGGTGTTTTGCCTTTTTCAGAACGTTTAATTACACCAACTTTCACTTCCATTGTAATTGTTTTTCTTTTCTTGGATGCACTACTATCACTTGCATCAGGTTTGCATTTGGGAGCCATGATGAGGGCAGAAAAAGAGAGTTAATAAGCAAAAAACAACAGTTGGCACTTGATCACTCACGTTAATGCAGTGAGTTAAAGCGTATTGCTGCTCCCTCATGGCGTGTGGCTGGGTGACGCCTCACTCCTCACCTGCCGTTCAGCCTTACCTCTACGCCATGCAAACTAGTTCTCATACGTAAATGCAGGTTGGACCCCTGCTAATCCTAGGCCCAATAGCCCGGTAGCTTCGATGGTTTGGGACGTATATAGTGAATACTTAATCTAATGGGGAAAATTAGGATATGTTCCACAACTATTAAAAGTCAACTGTAACGCTATAAAAGTTATGAAAAATCATTGCAATTATCACAATTTATACTCAAATGTACCAAGTTAATTGCTAAAATTTTGACATCTAGTGCAAACTATAAGATGTTTATACAGGTACTCAAGTTAATTACTATCTTACAAGGATTCCAGCAAAGCAAGTTATATTTTGTTAAGTCAAGTCAGTGACATTTTATAATAAAAAAAAATTAAACTCCCTGTATTGTATAATCCTGAGTCCCTGACCCTCTTCCCCCCCCCCCCCCCCCACAGATAACTATGCACCCGGTAATCTCCTCCTACTGGCTGTCAACACCTCACCTCCCCCTTCCTCTTCCTCCCTGCCAGAAGGCTATAAGGATCTTAGAGGGTGAAGGTGGTTTTAAGCTAAAAGTTTTTCTCTTATAAAATCTCATTGACTTGATTTAACAAAATATAACTTGCATTGCTGGAATCCTTGTAATATAACAATTAATTTGAGTATAAACATCTCATAGTTTGCACAAGCGATAGAAATTTTAGTTCCTTAGCTTAGTACATTTGAGTACAAAGTGAGCACAGTAATAATGTTGCTCAAAACTATGTTTTTTCCACAGGAAAATGTCTGTTAACTAACCCCATTGGTCAAGATATTATAGCATTGAATGTTACAGAGTATTTAAAATTTTGGTTTAGTTCTATACATTTATGCGAATTCCCATATACTGTACTGTAGTAAATGGCATAAAGCGATGGTCCAGTTTAAGTAAATGTGTGTCATAGCACTAACACTATGTCATAAAGAGGTCCAGTAAGCCTGGGCTAGATTTATGCTGAAGTAAGTTGTATTGGTACCAGTAGTAGTACATTTTATGCATTATTTTGCTTTTTTTAACCTCGGCCTCGGTGGTTCGGAATTTTCGCTGATCTGGAACCGGGTGTTCGTAAGTCGGGGACCCCCTGTATGACTTACCAATTGAATTTAATATGACGATTTTTTTTTTTTTTATGACCAATTATTGTTGTTTTAGTAGGTGAAGATAAAAGTACTGACAGTGTTTAGTTCAGATTGGATTTTACGAGAGAAGCTTTCACCCATACATAATACATTAGTACTGTACTGTATGTTATCATCATATTGACTGGTGATAAAAGTTAATTAAAGCAACATAGAGGTATATTATGTCTACATATAATTGGTATAGAATTAAAGCATCCATGAACAGGTTAAATTTTCTAAATAATAATTTTTTTAAAGTTGGTAATTTACAATTAGAGCTTATACTGTACTGTACATGCCACACTTGCCCACATGATTCATACCTTTGTTACCAGGTACAGTAGTTTGTCTGTTGTACTGGGTGGGTGGGCTGATGCAGCCACAAGCTGTTAGTGATCGCATCTTAACCCTCGCCATGTTTACTCACGTGACCTAAACACACTGCCCTACCCCAGGGCAGGCCAAGTGCCTCCGTCCACTGTCAGCTGCTGTGCTGGTTGCATCATGTACCTGAGATTGTAAACTATGGCACTTTTTCTGTGCTTTCTGTGTGTGGTAATATTTTATCACCATGACAAGTTCTGTTGGTAGTGGCAGTGATGCAAGTCCAAAGAAGTGCTTAAGTATACAAACGTTACCAATTAACTGAAAATACTAGAGCATGCTGGTGTGTGGCGAAAGTGTCCAATAGTTATGACATTTACTGTATTCAACTTTAAGAAATGGACATTATACAAGACAAAGTAACTACCAGAAAGTTTGTGCAAGAAGAAAAAATAATTTGACTGAAAGAAAAAAGGAATGTAAAGCATTTAGATGTAAAGGATGCAGTGTTGAAATGGTACCAGTAGCAGTGTGTTGAAGATTCTGGAGTGTGAGGGTAAATTCCTGCTGGCAACTTGTCTAAACATCTTGAAGGTACTGAGGTACATTCAACATAGGTTGGCAGCATTGTTTCTGCATGTGTCATGGCATCATTGATAGAAAATCAGTGGCAAAATATTGAATGGTGAACTGGTTATACAGTACTGCAGTTGATCCCATCTCTTATAATATGTTGGACCTCACTGTCATTGTTAGTCTTATTAGTATCAGCTCTAAAATAGTGAGACAGGGCTGTGTTGGCACTCCTTGCCTACCAGTAGCCAACAAGCAGCATCAGTACCCCAGGACACAAGCAGAGTACGAAGTGGTGGTGTTTCCTTGCTTGCGGCAGGGTAGTCAGAACTCTATTCCTCAAGTCTGCATTTGTTGACAAGTTCAATAAAACTCTGTGCCTTGAAGGTCATCTTGAACTGTCTGCATGTTGCCCATTACACAAACAAGTCATCATGGTTGATGCAGTAGACATTTGGTGTCTGATTCCGTAAAAACTGCAATGAAAAGTTACAAAGAAACATAAATGAGGAGGTTAAGGCCTTGTTTGTATTAGATAATGTGTGCAGAGACAGGAGGATAACAGTCATGTTTTTGTCCCAATACACAATGTCTCTTTATTCACCACATGGACCAGGGAATATTATGTTACATTAATGACTACAGGGGAAGTACTGTATTTGGACCATGTTACCTAGTAGAAGCTGAAGCTAAAAATGAAGAGACCTGTGCTAAGAGAACCCTGTAAATTATGAATGCTTATGGCATCAGGATAACATCTAGAACAGGGGTGTCAAACTCATGGCCCACGGGCCAAATGTGGCCCCGGGGATGGTCAAGTGTGGCCCGCGGGATGACGGTAAAATTTATCATCCCATGAAATTATGAAAGAAATAGATATAATCATGTTTATTAGGAAAATAAATTTTACATACTTAAGATCAGACAAACCCAAATGAGGTATTCCTGGTAAGCCAGGTAAGGCAATGTGTGAAGCTGTAAACTTCAATCCTACAAATGTGTGATATAGCACTTGTGTTGGCCCTGAAGAGAGTAACTAAAATAAGAATTGGCCCTCGAAAGGTTTTGAGTTTGAGTTTGACACCACTGATCTAGAACTTGACTCACTCTGCAACATGGGTGGAACAAGCTCCACCATGAACCAGAGATGGAGATTGACTTTGAGGGATTTGATCCCATGGACTTTTTATGAATTTTGTTGTGTGGTAGGGAGAACTTGCATGTCAATGAGGCAGAGTGGCCAGGGGAAAATGTCATAATACATCTCACAGTGTCAGAGTTCTCAGAGAAGGTTGAGGAACTGAAGGAAGAACCAGTGGAGGAGTCTGCTAAGATTCACCACCATTCTGGGCCTCACTTGGTGAATCACAGCAGTGAGGGGCTTTTATAATCCAAGATAGACAGTTTCCTTAAGTTTTTCCTGCCTCCAAATAGGGCGAGCAATCCATGTTGAGCTTTGTGTCCAGTTCTCTAGCACCAAGCTCTAGTAAAGTCTCCATTTTCCTGCACACAACATCAACCTAACTAGTTTCCAATTCTGATTTGAAGATATAACCTGAGCTGTGCCAAGACATCTTCAGCCACTCTGCCTCTGAGGAGCTGCCACTACATAACATTATACTACACTTTACACAGATCACCTTGATCTTGTGAGTAAAAAGGGTATTTAAAAAAATTATATGCTTTTGTTAAAGTTTTGTTCTATCACTGTAGTATATGATTTTCTTGTTTAATGCAACATGAAAAATTCCCATATTAGTCTTGTTAAATGGAGTTTTATCCGACATGTATATTTGGACAAAAGCTCATACTGTACATTGAAGAAAATACAATACAGTAGATGATGTTTGTGTGTCATTTTTTGTCTGGAAATACCGAGTTAATTATTCGGTATTATTTCTCAAATGTGGCAGTTTTTTTAGACTTCAACATGACTGATTCCCAGTTTCCGAGGTTCTGCCCGAGATAAGTTAAGTCCATTTCTTCTTCTCTTATTAAGTGTTACCTCCTCTGTAGGGATACAAGTATCAGATCTCAACAACTGACTTCTACAATCCCATATACCCGGTTTCAACTGTGTACAGTAGTAGAATCTTGAATGTCACACTTGACAATCATTAGATCATAAATGAAAGTACATATTGAAGAGAGGAAACAGGTTACCTGGAAACACTTTCTCTTACCTTAGTAATGTAGTAGACTTATAATTTGGTAACTGACAGAACAGAAATGTTAAGTAATTTTTGGTTGAAGAAGATTTAGAAGGGCATGAAATGATGAAGCAGACTTGAGTATTGAACTCACTGAACCTGAATCATCATTGAACCTGAGTTAACCATTGCCTCATGAAATAGGATACACTGGAATCACACATCTCAGAAAATCTATATACGTAATATACATGGCAATAACTGATTATCTGTCTGGATAATGTGAAAAATAAATTTGGTCCCATAGGTCTGACAACCCAATAGGGGAAATGCAGATACAGCACACTATGCATTAAGCCTTTGGTACTGAAGGAGGCAGTTTGGCCAGCACTGCACTGAACTGTCTTCACTTTACCATCTGTAAAGTTAAGTACAGGCAAACCTCGATAAATGGCGTCTCGTTCAGCAATGTTCCAGATGATCATGAATTAAGACCATCTCGCTATATACAATCAAACAAATTAGCTTTAACAATATTCATTGGCTGGAATTTTTCTTTTACCTCTAGGCAAACTATGGGTTGTATATACTCAAATTAATCGCCGTCTTGCAAGGATTCCAGCAATGCAAATTATATTTTTCTATGTCAAGTCAGTGACATTTTATAAGGAAACAATATTTAACCCTATGCACCACGCATCTCTCCCTTCACTTGTCACCCTACCCACTCACTGCCACACGGCTAACCCGCACACCACTGCTTGGTTCTTTGGTAAATCCGCCATCACATTGCTCCATGATTATCGGTCAGCATCGTACATTGTACTTATCATTGGTGTTTTGTTTTTTTCTTATAGTGAGAGGACAGCACTAATGTTTAGATTGAACTATGATTGTGAGGGATATTTTCTGTGTTTTTGTGACTGTTAGGTGGTCAAACCTCCGTTGTGAAAATTATGTGAGCTATCATTGTTTTTATGTTATCATCGTTCACTCTTTTTTGTGACAAGAGCTTTTGCTCTGTTTTTGTGACTGTGAAGTCGGCAGTGCAACTTTGAAAATGTCTGGGAAGGCCAAGGCATCCAAGACAACTGTGTCTGTGAGGTGAACCTTGACACTGTGAAGCAGCATGAGACTCCCCTGAGGCTGTGTGAGAGTCAGAGTGACGTCTCCACTTAACCAACAAGAGGCCCCTTAGCCTCAAAAGGGTCGTGGGATGATGACCAGGCTTGTTCATTATGATGTGGTGAGTGTTGTTTAATTGTTTTGTACTGATAGTAGTATTGTAGGAATTTTTTTTTTGGGTGATACGTGTGTGTTTGGGGACTGGCTGAGAAAATATCCCATTGAACCCCATGTTAAAATGGATCTATCTACAATTTTTCACTCAATGGTGGGTTTTTCAGGAACCTAACCCCATCGTTTATCAAGGTTTACCTGTATACATGTTCACAGCTGGGTGAACTGGGGGTGTTCCTAGCACTAACTAGCAACCCTTAGGACAGGAGGTGAGCATTCTACTCCCAAGGTAGTGCCACTCATGTGAATCACTCCAGGGGAAGTCTAAACTAGAGATGTGTTTATTATGAAATTGCAGTACTGTATACTGTACTTCTTTCAAAATTTCTAAACTTTAATACTGTATCATATTTTGAATTTTTTTTTGTCTACCTTCTCACCTAGAGCACCTTATATCTGTATAGTTTAATGGATGGTGGCACCATCTAGGGGATACAGCAGCTGAGTGGTGGTGGTCTGACTGCTTACTTGGTCCTGCAATGGGATTTCTTACTTCAATTGTTCATTTCTTTTAATAACAGAAGTATAGTGATAATAATTGTACCATCGATCGATTTAGTTTATTTCATGTATGATGTATGTTAATGGTGTCCACACAGATACTGCCTTACATGTTATAAGACTAAGTTGGGTAAGTCCTTAATGATTGAGTTTATGATGTATAATGTTGCTTGGGGGATTGTAGAGTTTGTGTTCTGTCTCTGTTTAAGTTCTTGGCTGTTTTAGTACATAGTACATATACATTGTTCAGTGATTTTTCTAGTCTAATAAACCCTTGTGTTTTATTTATGGAAACATGCTTATATTTTCAATCCATTTATTATTTATTAAATGTTACTAAGTATAAGGAGCAAAAAATCACCAACCAATGAATGAAAATAATGACCACTGCAGCAGAAAGACCTGTGTTACTGTAGGGAGGAAGATTCACTGCAGCCAATATTTTAATCCATAAAAGATCACAAAATTTACGTGGTACTCTCCCTGGTCGGGAAAAATTCACCTTGTTTAAAGTGCTGCATAGCATTTAAATCCTGGGCTGGTGCAGTATGCGAAGCCTACTGGCCCCCAGTGCTGTCACAGTACAGCATATACATAAAGTTGTTTTTGTTTTGTGTTTTCATGCAAAAAAAATAATAATAGTAATATGAAAGTAGCAGCATAGCAAATGAAACTAAAAAAAATATTTATTAAATAAACATAAGGATGTTTTTTTTTAATTTCAACCAGCAACGTTGTACACTCAAGTTTGGGGAAGATATTTTCCGTCCTTGGTTTATTTTCCTTACAGTTTTACAAATATTATTTACTTATATTTTTACTTAGATTACTATGGCTGTATGCAGTGTAGGAGGGAGGAAGGAGTGTGGGCAGATGTAATCATGCAATGGGACTGGGAGAGGTAGGGGTCGGTGAAGTGGAGGGAGTACTGGACGTTCCAGGAGATGGGGAAGGCAGTGACCCTCTCTCCTCCACTTGCCACTCATCATCATTGCTTTCCTCTTGTTCAGCTAAGTAGTCCGGGTCACTATCATTATCATCACCTTCAATATCACTATCAATACATGCCTCTCTTTCAATACCATGTTCATCTTCACCCCTGCCAAATAATTCAGAGTATATCTCGTCCTGATTGAGTGATCGGTTAGGTTCACGTGCCAGTCGTGCCATAGCTATCAAGACTCTACCGCCCGGGTGGGTTAATCCCCAGGTAAAAAAATGTTCAGCGACCTTGACTGTGGGGCCCTCTGGAGGGAGGTTCCACAGTGGCGAGAAATGTTTACCTAAGATGCCAGACACCATCAGCCAACAGATTATGGAAGCTAGACTCAGTTTCAAAGGCACGGGAAAAGTATATTTTGAAAAAGTTCTGGTACGTGAATGACCAGAGATGGTAACATCGATGATCACGTACTTGAACATTAATGACCAGTTATGGGTTAAACAAGTGTTTGGTGTGCCCTTAATCACACTGCCCAGTAAATTTAAAATATTGAAGGTGTGATTCCTGTTTTTTCAGTTAGTTTGTTTCAAATCATTTTAGATGCCGTATCAATCTTTTTTTTTTAAACACAAATGCACACATGATCATGACATTTGATGTGTGAGTTAGTTATGTTGAGTTTTGTGTTTAGGTTCATTCCCACTCACTGGTGTCCATAAGAATATGAGTCTTAGATGTAGGGATCTCATAAATGAACCGGTTGGTTAATTCCTAGTTAACCAGGTCGGTACATTTATTTTATATTGGGCTTTAATAACGAAACCTAATTGAAGTTTCTTCTTTTATTAAAAAAAAAGTATTATTTGTATAATTCCTGAGTGTAAATCAACCGTAAGTTCCACTATTTATGAGTGTGATGAGAAAGGGACGGCATCTATGTAACTAGACGTGAATCAACGTCTGTTTGATATTAGTTTGTGAGTGAGACTGACTAAGAGCATTTAATGGTGCGCGCTTAGATAATTGCTGGCCTATGGTCAAATGGGTTTCACCCTCTTGGGGAAGCTACCATTCACGTAATCAGTTCATGTCCTCCTCATAGTTAGTGGAAACTTACAGGGGGTGAATTTGAATATAAATCAAATGTAAAGAACCCATTTATATAATACTTTCTGTTGATGAGACAGGGGCCATTACATAAAGATTAGGAACTAGTGATGTAAATGTTTGTTTTTTGTGGGGGGGTTTTTTTCCAGCAGAATAAAACCTTTTTTTTTTTTTCTGGAAAACCACCAAGATAAAAAATGCATTTTTTTTTCTTCTGAATACGATTGACATGTTCTGTACCTGTCACTCTCTCTCTCGCTCTTGAAATTGTGTAATTTGTCTTGTACAGTATACTCTCGATTTAATGGAAGCTTTTATAACAAACTCGATTTAGCGGAAAGAATTTTTCCGTTATTTTTCATTCGATTTAGTGAACTAATTTGCTAAATCAAGATTATTCTGTTAATGCGCTCACACCTACGGATATCCCTCAGACACATGATATGTACTTAGAAACATGATAAACATTATTCATGGCTTACCTTAAACTAGGGGGGTTCAGTGTTTGTTTAAAAATTTTTCTATAATTTCCAAACTTTTGACTTTCTCCCCCACACCACTTTATTTCTTAGACTTCTGAGAGACTTTTGGCATGATGTCTAAGCGCAGTAGTTAGTTGACCAAGATGTACTGTAGACCGAGAGGTAGCAGTGAACGACACACGAGGTGGTTGCAGGACACAGACTGAGCGGATGTAAACAAACCCCACATGGTACATTTAACGTGGATTTTAACAGAATCACACCCAATTTAGCGAAATAGTTTGTTAAATCGAGCTAAAATAACAGAAATTTGATTTAACGGAATCATGCTCGATTTAGTGAACTAGTTCGCTAAATCGAGTGAAAATAATGGATATTCAATTAAGTGGAAATTTCATTTTGATGGAAAGGAGTGACTCGAATTAGTTCATAGAATCGGGAAAATTCTGTATATACAGTAATTGGATTACATTATTCTTTTCCTGAAATTGTTTTTTCTTTAATAATAATGATAGATTATTTTACACATAAAATATATTTTTTCAACTAAAAAATTACTTTACTGAAGAGTACAGTATAGTAAATATATCTGAAAATATTGCTAATGATTGTACAGTGCAACACCTTGCAGAGTACAGTATTGTACTTTCCAGTACTACCTTTGACAATAGTTATTGTAAATGAATGAAAATAAATGTGTAAATTATCTAAAACACTCTACTGTACAGGGGGGTCCTCGGGTTTTGAAGGGGTTCCGTTCCTGAGGACATTCTTAAGTCACATTTGCATGTAATTCGGAACACATGCTATGTGCATACCACACTTACAGAACAATATTTAAAATCCCACTAAATTATAGCCTAAGTCATTATATACATCTAAAATCACTTAATTTAAGACAAAATAAGAAATAGAATGACAAAATACAGTACTAAATGAAAGTAAAAAAAAATAAGTCATCAGGTAAATAAAACACTGTAAATTTCAAGTTTAACCCCATTCATATCGCCAGGCATTGATAAGTTGGCGTTCATAAATCAGGGACCTCCTGTAATGATATCTTGTATTGGAAGCAACTCAAATGTAAATTTACAAGAGGCTACAAAAATACCGGAAAATTTTGGATAATTTTTTTTTCCGCCCAACATAAAAAAATTATACAGTCACCCTCGCTTTACGCGGTCCCACATTCCGCATTTCCACGTTTACGCGGTACCCTGCCGAAACCGAGATGCTCACATTCCACGGTGCGTGTACCCCTTTACACGGAGAGTGTCTGGCTCGACGCTATTTTTATATTCGCCCCTCCCACCTGCTCCCGCCTCCGCAAGCCGCACGGTAAGGTTGCGCAGTGCATATGTCTGTTGCGTTATCAGTGACGTCATATGACGTATCGGACTGTGATTGGCCATGCATCCGTACCTCCCTCCGCTGCTAGCTGTAATTGGTTTAAAGTAAAGTGACGTGTCCACCCGGGGGAGGGAGGGAGGGAGGAAAGATGACGCTTGACCTAGCCGCGGCAGTTTCATCCCTCCAGGCCACACCGTGTAATCGTGCATCCATTGTTCTGTAAAATGGCTTCCGCCGGACCACTGCCCCCAGAGAGAAACCTTTCCTTACCTGGACCCAGCCGCCCTAAGCCAAAGAAGACACGACATTCCTTAAGCTACGAGGTGAAGTACAAGATCATCCAAGAGTTGGAGAAAGGAACAAGACAGGTTGATTTGGCGCCAGCATGGTGTGAACGAATCTACGATCCGGACGATAAAGAAGGATGCAGCCAAGATAAAGGAGCACATGAACATCACAAAGTCTACAGGTGCTTCTCAAGACGGAAGAATTACTTGTGAGCTACTTGGTGCGTCAGGCGCGACGGAACATGGCGGTGGACACGCGCTCTGTTAAGGAGTACGCACGTGAACTGTATGCTGCAGTGTCACGAAAGATGGGAATTACAGAGCCCAAACCCTTTAATGCTTCCTCTGGGTGGTTACAGAGGTTTAAGAAGAGGAACAAGATCACCAATATCAACATTGGTGGTGAAGAAGCTGACCGTGTTGCGGCTAGGGAATTTCCTCCGTTTTTACGTGAGATTATGGAGGAAGGACAGTACCCCGACGACTAGGTGTTTAACATGGACGAATCTGGTCTTTTTTGGAAAAAGCTACCTTCCAAGACCTTCGTTGTGAAGAATGCCAGCAAGATTCGGGGCCGGAAGTTGCAGAAGGAGTGCATCACCGTCCTGTTTACCACCAATGCCTCCGGTACCTGTAAGCTCAAGTTATCGGTGATCCACACAGCACACAAGCCTCACGCCTACAAGAGCATGGACATGACCAAGCTAAATGTCCACTGGCTGACCGCACGTAGGGCGTGGATGTTTTCTACACTGTCCCTCTCCTGGTTTGATGTCTGTTTCGTTTCCGATGTGAGGAAATTCTGTAAGCAACAGAATGTGCCATTCAAGATTTTGTTGCTGCTGGACAATGCACCAGGACACTCGCCCCTACTGTTAGATCGTCACCCCAACGTAAAAGTGGTCTTCCTTCCTCCTAACACTACATCTATATTACAGCCCATGGACCAAGAGTTAATCTGTAATGTAAAAGCTGCATTCTCTACGAAAAAATTCAAGCTCCTGAACGACTACACCAACACCAGGGAAGAGTTGCGTAACCTGAGTGACACCACCACCGATAGCAAGAGCAAAGACGACGACACTCAACAGTTGGCAGAACAACAAGTACTGTTCAAACAATTCTGGAGAATATTCAACATCAAGAAAGCTGTAGACTTCTTGGTGGAGGCATGGGATCAGCTGTCTGTAGCAACTGTTCGTCACGCATGGAGACATGTGTTGCAAGGTATTCCGGTCGTTAGGCAGAGTCAATCTGTAACTGGTGAGGTTCAGATTGTTGCAGTAGCAGTGGACCTTACCAGAGAAGCTGCACAGAGTGTTACAGCTGCAGGCTTCTCTGAGACCACCAACGACGACATCCTGGAGGTGATAAGGGATCCTCATGTGACTACCGACGAGATGGTAGATGATGATGACTTCAGTGAAGAGGCAGGTGGTGCGTCATCCCAAGAAGAGCACCGCTTATCCCATAGTAATATTAGGGGTGCCATTGAGTGTATCGAGAAAGTCAAGCTCCTCCTTTCCGACGACCCTGACGCAAACAGGTATGAAATCTTCACTACCCAGCTGTTGCAGACTATGGAGCCCTACTTCAAGGTTTATCACGACAACATAAACACCAGCCGTCAGCAAAGCATAACAGAGTTCTTCGCCTGCAACCCACCACAGCCAGCCCAAGCCAGTGATAGTGACAGAGGTAGAGACAGTGATGATGACTTTGAGGGATTTGTCAGGGAGGCCCTGACAAGTGTGGATGACAGTGATGGTGACTCACCTGAGGGCCAGTAGCCTGCCCTCTGCCTCGGAACCAGCCTCCATCCCCATATGCCGACCCATCTCTTCTACTAACGTAAGTGTTAAACCTAACTTTTAGTTTTCCTAACCTAACCTTTATTTTTCCTAACTTGACCTTTATTTTTCCTAACCTAACCTCTTCTATATTAATTGTGTGTGTATACCATCATAAAGTTAAGATAAAATTTTTACTACAACATAGTTGTGTGTTGTCAAAAAGTGGAGTTTGGGGGTCGGCCCGGTCTCTATTTCAATTAATCCCATATGTTATGTTGTTCACTTTACGCGTTTTTCACTTTCTGCGGTACCCTGTGGGTTAAATTAACCGCATAAAGTGAGGGTTGACTGTATATATATTTTAACATACACTTCAAAGGTGAGAGTGTTGGTTAAGTTCTACTCATGAGTTACTTTATCATACTGTCATTCATACAAAAATAAGGTGGCTTGTTGATATGTTTCTGAGAGTCTGTATTGTGTAGATTCTTCCTGTAAAACTTGACCTAAGCATTGTGGTTCTTAATCATCTCAGTATATTTCACTTTCTTATTATGTCACTTCATGTTCCCTTATACTGTACAGTACAATGCTTAATTCCTTTCAGTCCACTAACATAATAATAATACAGGAATAATAGTACAATACAGTAATAACAATAATAGTAATCTGTAAAATTGTCATAAATGTTTAAGAGTGTTTTGGGATATACTGTATACAGACAATGCAGGTACTGTTTACAGTTCAGCATGTGTTTAGACAGTGCAGGTAAACAATATACCTAGACAGTGAAGGTATACGACATTGGTAAACAGTAAGGCAGCTCAACTAAGGATAGCTAACAAAGTCATCAGATGCTTCTTAACAGTAAATTTCATTAGCAGTATACGTCCAGGTGCCTTAGTAATACAGTAATACCTTTAAAAAGAGCCATGCGGGTCTACATGTTATTCTCTTTCCTTCTGAACACCTACATATATACTGTACATTTTTCACATTTTGATCACTTGCTTTTCTTTGTAATTTTATTATTTTTTTCATTAATTACAGTACTGCCATATTTTTGGTAAATTCTTGTTATAACTATAATTCATACTAGTATACAGTACTTACAGTCATATTCAACACTCATAAGAATGGTTTTTGATAATACAGTATAGATCTACGACCTCAAGTGTTGGTGGTACTCTACTGTACAGGTGTAACGTGCCTATCTCTCATTTGTGTCCTGGGTTTAGTACCCAGCTCAGGACACCTATCAAACATGACAGATTTTCTTTAGGAACTCTGGTTTCCTTATGTACTAACTCTAGATGATGAAGGTCGTAAAAAAGAACAAACCAACTGCCTGAATGACTAGTAAGCCATGATAAATATTCTAAAAAGAAAACAAATAATAAAACAACTTCACTCCTGCTTCTCATCACTGCTCATGTTATTCACATTTACCATCTTCATGTACAGTAAATGATTCAAAACTAGGATTTCACATAATTTTGTTAGTGATCTCTTCAGTGGATCCAATTTTTTAGGTAAATGAAAACGGATTCAATGATTTTTTATATATATTTCTGCACAAACCACTTTCTGCATATGATAAAACAGCATGTAAGATGTAGTTAGAATGTATATACAGACAGACAGAATTTGACAGGCAGAGAGTCAGACAAACAAAACACAATTCATTAATACACTGTCGCTGTCTATGAACCATTCACAAACTAGGTGCCTGAGTCAGAAGTTAAGGATATATTACAGCCCTAAATCAGCAGTAGCTATTAGGCTTGTTATTCTGTTTAAACCTTATGCCCCCGGCAACTTAAGACCCACTGGACCCCCCATGTGGCTATGATTAGGCTTTTTTTTTTATCCAGTAAAAAATTTGGTATTCCTGGTGTAAAATTAGTGCGGTCACTCCAAGCGTACTGTTTTGGCTGGTGTGTGTGGTCCCCTACATGCATGGCTACCATGGTGCCCATGGCCACAACCTCACTGAGGGGGTGGCTGGCGAAGTGGGCAAGGTGATGAACGCCATTGTCTGTATCACAGTCCTCACCGCTAGCCGCCTCCATAAATTTGACATTATCTGGGTCTATTTCTTCCCCATTACTATCTTCATCACCCATACTACATCAGTGCCACTCAAATCAAGCAACTCTTAATGAATAGCAACACTGTACTGTCGAGGGTGTGGAGGGGCGAGTCAGGTCGTAAGATGTTGAAGGACATGCATCCATCATGATAGCTGGTGGGTAACTGGACCATTAAACTTGAGGCAAAGATTACATGTGAGTTGAGTTGCCAAGTAAATAAATATTATATACAAAGTATTTTGTCCCTCCTGAACATTCAAAATATGCCACTGAAATTGAGAACGTTGAGGAACATCACATAGCATCGCCTTAATGAACATAGAGGAACAGCACCTGGGCTTTAAGTGTTAAATACTGTATGGCAAATGTGGCTGTCGAATGATGTTGATTTTGAGTACAGTACTGTAGTTTTGACACTGGTTGCTCAACAGAATATGTTAATATAAATAGGTAGAGCAAACTGTAGTGTATATTTTATTCAGTGTTTGCCTACAGTATTTCTTATAATTAGAAAATACACATTGTTCCTCCTCAGTATATTGCCTTAATTTTTTTTTCCTATAATATGAAATGTGTAGTACTGTATAGTATATAAACATAGTGGCAACATAGATTATCATATTTTTGTAAGATTGGGTAGACTTATAGCATGGCAACCTACTGTGAATGTAGGAAATATAATCAATAATGTGGACAGAATCATATACATTGCTGTACAGTATATAAGTAGTTATGAAGAAAGACAGATAGAGAGGTAGGCAGATTGAGTAAGTGATATTTGCTGTTGACATAAGCTGTACTGTTATATCTCATAATTATCATCAATTAAGTACATATTGACACTAATACTGTACCGCACTGTTACCTGTATTTGTGCCAGGGGGGATGTGAAATTGTAAAGTACAGTAATACTATACAGTATATTTTGAAGCATTTTTATGATATACTGTTCCTGTAAAGTAGAAGAATTTCTTTTTTGACAGTTGAGCACCTTGAGCCCCGCACTAGCAAGGTGTAACACTTGAGGGGATGATAACTTGATGACAGAGAGATGTGAAAAAATATTTGACTGGAAAGAACAACAGTGCTATATGTGTACTACAGTATACAGTACTGTTTTTAAAATTAAATGTGTTTATACATTACAATACAATACAATACGGTATTACCTATACAGTTCGTCCCCGAATTACGTACATCCGAATTACGTACAAACGGCCGATACGTACATCGTTTCTGAAGTCTTTAATTGCAAAAATATTGTCTTAAAAGGGCGAGCAATTTTTAAATTTGGCGGGCGAGCCAGCCGCACCGCGCCGCCAGTATCACTGACCATGCAGACGACACGCTAGACGCACCAAAACAACAAGTGTGGTCATTGTGCATACAGTACTTCTCCTGTGAATTTCTGCCCTATTTTGTACACTTTACTCTGTGTGCAATGACTGGTGTAAAGCGTAAGAGTGGTGAAGCCAGTGGGAGGAGTAGTGTTCAAAAGCTTACCGTCCTCTGGCGCGCCGGTCCCAGAGAGGACGGCGCTGTACAGGACGTTTGTTTACTCCAGGTCTCGCGCACAGCGATGGTTATTTCGTTCATCTTTTCGTTTTATCCATGGAGTAAATTTAAAAGTAGACTTCGAGAAAACATTCAGTTAAAACACAAGGATATTAAAAGTTTGAGTCAATAGTACAATTTGTAGTATGTTTAATACAACATCTCTACAGAAATGCATAAACATGAAATTAACGCATCGGCGACTTTTGCCGGTCGGAACAACGCATCGGCTACTTTTGCCGGTCGGAACTCACGTCGAGTGAGACCGTCCTGTGGCGCGCCGGTACCTGGTAAGGTTTTGACCCCTGTTGTGGTGTCTCAGTATGATTCAGGAGAAAGCCCTAAGTCTTTTCAACGATCTAAAGAAAGATCACCCTGATGATACTGTGACATTCAATGCTAGCAATGGGTGGTTTAACCGATTCAAGGTGCGAAATAAGCTGCATAATGTTCGAGTGACTGGTGAGGCGGCGAGTGCTGATTGGAAAACAGCACAGGATTTTCCAGATAACCTTATAGGGTTGGGGGATTTTCGAGTTAAGTACATTTCGAGTTAAGTACAACCTTTTGGTCCCCATTATGTACGTAACTTGGGGACTTACTGTACTAGTAATATCTCCGTTAGCCAGAATCCCTCTTAACCAGAACTCTCTGATAGCCGGAATTGAAATTTTCTCGGGGTTGAAAACGATTTTCCGAGGGGTGCATTTTCTGGGAAATTCTGAGAGAATTTTCCCAGTACCCAGAAAATTCCAGGGATGGGGGATTTTTTCTTGGGTTTCAGAGATAAAAATCAGGCACATTTTCCAGGCATTCCAAGAAAAGTTTTCTGGTACCCTAAAAATTCCGGAAAATTCTGAGGATGGGGGAATTTTTTCTGGCTTTGAGAGATGAAATAATGTGTCATTCTCGAAAATTCTGAGCAAATTCCAGTACTCAAAAAAATTCTGGGATGGGGATTTTTTCCGGGTTCGACGTATGATGAAATTCACAATTTCCAGAACTTCTGAGAAAACTTTCCCAGTACCTAAAAAATACTGGGGATGGAGGATTTTTTTCCAGATTTGATAGAGTCGTCTCATTATCCAGAAATCTCTCATTCCTTGAAGTGCTGTGCACCAATTGTTTTGGCTAATGGAGATACAGTATCTATGTAACACTAAAGCAGCATTTGGGTGATCATGTTTATGGTTAGGAAGATACAGTGCTGTACTGCACTAAGTGTATTCATGAGAAACTGTTAAATGTTCCTTCACTTATTATTTATGTTTACTTTTATTATTGGATTTTTTTTTTTTTTTTTTTTTTTTTTTTTTTTTTTTTTCTCTCTCTCTCCAATAAAGCCTATGAAATATGGGGCATTGTGGGCAAGAAGAAGACAAGGAACAAATTAAATTGTGATGTATTTACAATATTATACTACACTATTATAATCTTCACACTTCCACTTTTACTGCTTTTCTGACTGATGCTCTTGTGTTGTTTACCTATTTCTTGCTTTGAGTACCTTTAATGTTTATAAATGTGTGTATTTGTCCATCCATCTGTCTGACTGTCCATAACATCAATATATACTTCATTTCTGAGGGCTCCTGCACTTGAGCCACTTACTAGCAATATTTTGTGGTCACAAATGAAACCAACATGCATCTATAGGAAGACCACACATGGGACACTATTTTGTGGCAGTCACAAAAAAATCGTAACCAGGTCCATTTTCTCCACCACACCACAGTGGCTGGCCACCATTAGTGAGCGATAAAACTAAGAATTTTTAATGAGAGTGTGCATTTTGAGTCACTGGTGCTGTCTCCTCATGTGACAATAAATATGCCTTGTAAAGAACCATTTGACTGTTAAACGTTAATTAATGAAGTTCTATTCAGTGTTGCATTAAGTTCTTATTAAATTAAATGCAATATGCATTAACTTTTCTTACCTTAGGGTTACTGCTAATCTGTCTTTTGGTGGCTCACATTTCCTCATATTGATGGTGTGATGAGAAATTGCCGGTCCATCTATGTCATTAGTTCATCAAGTACAGGTATATCAGAGGTCATTCTAAATTAGCTAAAAAAAAATATTTGAATACAATCTTGGGTACTCTTAAAAAGTGTAAAACTGACCTCCGAGCAGCCTCTGACTATTTATGGGATGTATCTAGTATTTTTTTTAACATTTCTCCCTTCTCTTTAGCAGTAGAGCACAAATACATGCCACCTCTTTGAAGTCTATGTTCACATTGCTGGCAGAAGCCCATATGTGTCCACCACAAAAGTGGCTCATGTGTGGGGATGGGAAAATATCATCGTGGGGATGGGAAAATATCATCGTGAATTTTTGTGGCACCATAAAGATTCTTCACTCTAAAGTGGCTTGTGTGTGGGGGCCCTAAGACTGTACTGTTGGCTTCACCCACTGGCTGTGCTCAGATTTTATCAAAATAAAATTGTATCCTTCACAACAATTTAATAAAATCAGAGTTTTATAATTTTAGTAGTTCAATCTATGAAAAATTAATGTTTTCAATTTATTTTTGTCATATTAATTACAAAAAAGTTTTTAATAAATTTTAATGAATAAAATGAACCTCTTACCAGGAGTAGCTTGAAATGTGTTTTAGGATATTGTACTAAGGTTACCTGAATTACTATGGCATAATTAAGAAGACGATAGAGAAAATGTGATTGGGTGACATAAAAACTTTTTAAAACCTAAGTATCACACAGTTTATCAAAAATTTCCTGTTGACCTGTATAATTAATAATATATTTACAATACTGTATGTACTTTCTTCTACTTACAGCAAATGCAATTATAACAAGGAACAGCTATACAGTAGTATCAATTATTTTAAGCACACATTTACTATTTGATCAACATTTAACACATTGACACAGAGGTTAAGATATCATACAATGGTTTTTGCTCTTGGTATGTTTAGTGGATAATAAAGGCTAAACTGAGCTGATTATATATCATTGTACAGGTATTATATTATGGCATTGGGCTTCAGAATCAACATTCTTGGTGTGCAGATAGTTGAGGTACTGTACTATATATATACACAGTGAAACCTCGCTTTACTCAGTCAATTGAACCCACGGACGTCCGCGTAAAGTGAACAACAGAACATTGGGATTAATTGAAATAGAGACTGGGCCGACCCCCAAACTCCACTTTTTCAGACAATACCTACGTTGTAGTAAATATGACTTCTTAATTTTATGATGGTATGCACACACAATTAATAATTAAGAGAAATATCAATAATATTAGGTTTTTAACACTTACATTAGTAGAAAAGATGGCTGGGCACACGGGGATGGGTGGTTGGTTCTGAGGCAGAGGGCAGATTATTGGCCCTCACCTGTATTACTTGTATCAATTGTATCACTATCCACCACAGAGGCTTGCAGGGCCTCTTTGTCAAACCCCTCTAAGTCCATATAAGTCCATATCCTCACTATCACTGACTTGAGCCGGCTGTGGTGGGTGGCGGGTGAAGAACTCGGTAATGTTTTGATGACTGGGCGACCTTGTGCGCACCCTGTCCACACCGCTTCCCGCGTATATGAGTAGATGCACCGCGTAAAGTGAACATTTCGGTTCTGGCGGGGTATCGCATAAATGTAGAAACGCGTAAAAAAAAGGCATAAAGCGGGGTATTACTGTAAATATATATATATATATATATATATATATATATATATATATATATATATATATATATATATATATATATATATATATATACAGTCAACCCTCGCTTTACGCGGTCCCACATTCCGCGTTTCCACGTTTACGCAGTACCCTGCCGAAACAGGAATGCTCACATTCTGCGGTGCGTGTACCCCTTTACGCGGAGAGCGGCTGGCAAGCCGCGCCATTTTTGGATCCAAACCTCCCGCCATCCGCCATGTTGTGTAAGCGGCGCGAGCATGGTGCGCAGAGGTCGCCCAGTCATCAAAACATTACCAGTTCTTCACCCGCCACCCACCAAAGCCGGCCCAAGTCAGTGATAGTGATAATTATAGTTAGGATATGGACTTATATGAACTTTGAGGGGTTTGACAAAGAGGCCCTGCAAGCCTCTGTGGTGAATAGTGATACAATTGATACAAGTGATACAGGTGAGGGCCAATAATCTGCCCTCTGCCTCGGAACCAACCACCCATCCCCGTGTGCCCAGCCATCTTTTCTACTAATGTAAGTGTTAAAAAACCTAATATTATTGATATATCTCTTAATTATTAATTGTGTGTGCATACCATCATAAAGTTAAGATAATATTTTTACTACAACATAGTTGTGTGTCGTCAAAAAGTGGAGTTTGGGGGTCGGCCCGGTCTCTATTTCAATTAATCCCATATGTTATGTTGTTCACTTTACGCGTTTCTCACTTTTCGCGGGCCGCCGTGGGTTGAATTAACCGCGTAAAGTGAGGGTTGACTGCATATATATATATATATATATATATATATATATATATATATATAATATATATATAATATATATATTTATATTGTATATATATATATAATATATATATATATATATATATATATAATATATATATATATATATATATATATATATATATATATATATATATATATATATATATATATATAACATCTTCAATTTATTGTTCCGATGTGTAATAGTTATATCATGCTTATTTATTGTCCATTACATAGTCTATTGTTTTTTACAATTATCAAATAAAATGTGATACCTATTATGTGTTATTTTTCTGCCCTGAACCTTAATATGATTAACAAACACTGAATTGGGCAATCCAAGGGGAAGAGTCATGCAATATTACCCTCCTGTACAACTAAATGATACTGTACAGTACAGCCTACCTAGTTTAGGGGGACCCATTTGCATTTTGAAGCAGGGCCTCATGCTATTTCTACTGTACTGCATACCGGTAAGGTGGAAGATTCATACATTTGGCTCATTGACTGATCATATGGCATTTTGGGGTAAGGAAAATTAATAAATGAGACCAAACATGATCAAGATCTGGCAATCACATTCTTCTAAATACACTGTATTAAAAAGAATACACATAAAAATTAAATGTTCATGACTAGACTGAAACAAAAAACGCATTGCAAAAATGTGTGTGTGCCAGGGTGATGTAATGTGTTTAGTGTGGCAGCATTATGTTAGTGTTAAGGTGCAAGCACTGCTTGTTTCCTCTTGCTTTCAGCTACCGCTGCTGGCTAGCCGTCGTGGTGAACAGAGAAGGAACTTGCTAAGTTCTCCCCTCCCAGTACACAGCCTCTTCACCATCAAGACTCATGTTTTGCCTCCTCGTGACAACACACGGTAAACTGGGTGCCTCGTGGACCCAGGCTAGATCAGCAGGGTATCTTGGAGCAGCAGTGAGCCCCAGAGGGACGGCGCATAAGCCCACTGGCACGTGGACATGTCCTGGCGCCTACCAACCATTGCCCCGCTGCCCTGCGGATTAACCTCGGTAGGTATAAGGCTACGGGAGTAAACCCCAAACGAAAAATCTGCTGTGAAGCCCCACATCAGGCAGACATGCTTACAGAGCTCCAACAAGAACCCAACGACAATATACTGTACATGGACAAGGTGACCAACATAGGAACCCAATGACTACACCGGCGGATGAATGCAATGTATGATGGGCAGGCTACTAAGGCGAAACCCAACAAGCTTGGCTATTGGCAGTCCATTGCAATTCTCCCTGTCCCCAATTGTTGCAACACTCTCATCCCTGGATCAGGAAAAGGGAGAGCCAAGATGTGTGGTTGCAGCCTTGCTCTCCTGCCTCACCACTTAAATCAACTCATGTACAGCCATCACCCAGCTCATCATACTTCTCATCATCATCAAAACCCCTATACCCCAAAAAGTCATATGGCGATGGACGAGTGGCGATGGGGACAGGCAGATATGACTGCCAGGAGGTATAATAGGGTGGAGGCGGCATCTGTTCAGAAAAGTGAGGTCATTGAGCTGTCGGTGGCCATATTGTGGTTGGCAAAAGTGGCTAGGTCGCGGCCGTGTCCCACCAGTTAACAGTCACCAGCTCACAGGTGAACATATTTCTCTTTGTGTATAACATATAAAAGTGCCAGTATTGTGTGCTGCTTATGGATGTACTGCTAGGTTCGACAAGACCTTAGATCCTCTTCTTACATTTCATCTGTTGGTAATTTCTTAAATTGCTGTATATAGAAACAAGTATAAAGTGAAAAAAATTTGCAATCATGTGGCAAGCCTGTGTAACCAGTTACTGTGCATACATCTCCCCAAACCTCTCATTTTAAGGGTTATTTTAAATATACAGTAGGCAATCTGTGAGTACACTGCATATAAGTGAAATATAAATCATGTGACAAGAGGGATTATTTTAAACTATTCATTAATAAATTAGGAGTGTTGTTCACTGATAGAGATGTCAATATTGAGGGGAAAAAATGTAAGAATATTTCTTAGATTTTAATTTCTTTGGGCTTTGAAAACGACCTGCTTCATAGCAACATCAGCCATATAGCATTCAGTATTAATACATACAGTGGAAATTGATATTGTTTCTTAACATGAAAAATTAAGCTTTTGCATATTGCCAGCCATGTACAGTATGTCACAGTAAAGATCGCTGTGTCCCAGGAAACTATAATTTTTTTTTCTTAATAGCTTTCATTCTAGATATAGTTTTTCTCTCTTAATTTACAGTTTTCCTAAAGATGAGGCCTTAAGACAGGAATGTGTTCGGGCAACAAGACATGAAAATGTTGTTGCATCTGAGCATACACGGCTGCTCAAAGCACTTCAGAGGCGAGGACATAGACGAGTTGTCTGAGTCACCTTTAGCTAATGAGGAGGAGCATGATTAATAATCATGCTCCTCCTCGTTACATTTGTAATTCACTTTAAAATGGCTGGCAAGCTTAAAAGTGAGTGTTTTGCGGTGCTGAGAAGAAAAAGAGACCCAAGTTTTCGATTTTCTATGTGTTATTTAAGCATTTCTAACTTATGACCATTTCGACTTACAACCTGGATGTCGGTCCCTAACCCCGTCATAAGTCGGGGAGGAGCTGTATTTGGATTAAAGAAAAACAAATGAAAGGAGATTCCATTTCTACTGAATTCATTTGTGAAAAAGCCTGGGAAATTTATAAACATTTGAAAGAAAATCAACCTAGTTCTTCTGAAACTGTGCTTGAAGAGTGTAGTGCCAGCAAGGGCTGGTTCAATAAGTTTAAGAAAAGAATTGCTATTTTTAGTGTTTGTTAGGCATGGTGAAGCTGCCAGTGCAGATAAAGATGGAGCTGAAAATTTTGGAGTAGAGTTCAAGAAATTGATGGATGAAGAGGATTATCTTCCACAGCAAGCTCTCAATGTGGATGAAACTGGGCTGTTTTGGAAGAAAATGCCCAAGAGGAGATTCATCACCAGAGATAAAGTTGCTTTACCGGGGCATAAACCCATGAAGGACCGTCTCACTCTATTGCTTGGTGCCAATGTTTCAGGGGATTTCTGACTGAAGCCTATGTTCGTATACCACTCTGAGAACCCCAGGGTGTTCAAGCAACAAAAGGTGGTAAGAGGACAACTTGGAGTTTATTGGAAGTCAAACCGTAAGGCATGGGTAACTAGACAGCTCTTTAATGAATGGGCAGTTGAGGTGTTTTGCCCTACTGTGAAGAGTTACCTCACCACCAATAAACTTCCTTAAAAGGCTCTTCTTATGGATAATGCCCCTGGTCATGACCCTGACCTTGCAACACTTTGGAGGTCGATTTGACTTTGTCAGAGTTTTGTTTTTGCCGCCCAACACTTCATCAATTATGCAGCCAATGGACCAAAATGTAATCAGCAACTTTAAGAAGCTGTATATGAAGAAGATGTTTAGGTGTCATCAGGCTACTACCACTGATCCTGATCTATCACTGGCACAGTTCTGGAAGACGCAATACAACATCCTGGAGGCTGTAAAATTGATCGTGTCAGCATGGCAAGAAATTTCTACTCGATACCTAAATTCTACATGGAAAGCACTGTGGCCATCAGCAGTCCATGATTTTGAGGGATTTCAGGAAGAAGCAGAGTTGAACAAGGAGATTGTGTCCATTCGTCAGTCAATGGGACAAAGTGGAGGAGGAGGATGTTGAAGAGCTTGTGATGTCTCATGAGCAGGAACTTTCTCCTGAAGATTTGAAACAACTGGATGAGATGCTTGAAACAGACAGTGGTGAGGAGGAAAAGGAAAGTGAGGACCAATATGTCTTCTTCAGACTTAAAAGATGTTGTTCACCTCTGGGAGATGTTTAGGAAACTGGCTTTAAGGCACCCTGAAGTGAAAACGAGAGAACCTATGTTGTGTGCCATGGAGGACAAAGTGGTCTCCTTCTTCAAGAACTAGCTAATGATCAGGAGGAGAAATGCCACACAACTAACACTTGACAGCTTCTTCTCTAAAAGGCAGCGTGAGAAAGATGATTCCCCTCAGTGTTCCTCTCCATAAAGGAGAGAGGATTTTCATATTAGAGAATCTGTTAGTCCAGAGGTTCCTGACATTATTATGGAAGGTGACTCGCCTTCCGAGAAGAATTAAAATGCTGCTCTTCTCCCTTCTCCAATCCCCACTTCCTTCTCTTCTCCCTTCTCCTCCTCCACCCCCCACTTCTAATTCCCATCATCATCATCAACCAGCAATATTCTACATACACACCTCAAAGTAAGTGTGCTGTACTGCATTTTGTTTATACTTTGTATGTACTTTCCTGAGTTGCAACCAATTACTCAATATCCCATTGAAATAATTGATTCGGTTAACGAACGACTCTATGGAACCAATTGTGTTAGTTAACCGAGGGACCACTGTACTTATGTTCTTAGCAGTTTCCATTTGTTCCAATGTTCCAACAAAATTGTTGCATATATAGCTGGCTTCATTGTGTTTCAGTTAAAGAAATCTCTACACTGTAAAGCTTGTGTTGATGCCTTAACAAGCACTAATGTTGGCCAGATGCAAACAAAATACAAATCTAACTTTAGGAAGAGTAGATTTTCACAGACTTGTTCATTTAGTGTTATCAAGTTACACTAACAGAGAAGTATTTCCTAAAATATCTCACCACATGTTTGATACAGAACCTATGGAAAATCACATACATTTATTGATTAAAGCAGTTGCCGAAAACTATTTGCAAGTAGGATATGCATATGCTGTAAAACAGTGCACTGCTAAGTTACAAACTCAGGTTAAGGTAAAGAGTCGTCAGATATCCACAAAGCTCATTTATTTCAGTGGCCAGTAGGATACATTGTAATGTACTATACATATAGACATCGTATTTACACAGATGTTTAGTGTATTATGTGTATATTTTTGTGAATAATAAAGGTTAATGAATTTTCTCACTTGTTTACACATTAGCAAATGTGTTTATGAATGAACAGAAGGATAATAATTCATGTAGACTAGCAATACGCACGGCATTGACTGGTGAGGTGTGGAGACTGGCAGCGGGCTCTTGCCAACCACAGTATGGAGGCAGCGCGGCTGGCTGGCTTCTCTCCCGACAGCGCTGTACACCGTTCACGCCACCTCCACCCTATTATACCTCCATGGGTGGCATAGATAAGATGGTTGTTTATGCACTGGAATCTAGGCAGTAGTGCAATCCTGTCCTGTCTGTGCAACTGAGCAGCCCTTTTGAGGAGCCACTCTGCTCACCCCCACATGGGGAGAGGGCTAGAAAAGTTGCCCTAAACATAGCCTGCCTAAAGAACCAACCTGACTGGACAATCACACCCAGTAAGGTCATCCTTATGTGGTCAAAAACACAATCATAATCACAGATCCAAACAAAGACAAACTATACAACCTCTTATGGTCACTGCATGGAATGTCAGGACCCTTCTGGATACTGGCACAAATTATGATCCTGAAAGAAGAACCACCCTTCTGGCAAAAGAGCTGGCTAGGTTTAACATCGACATAGCAGCCATTAACGAGTCTCGGCTCCCAGATGAGGGTCAACTCACAGAACTGGGGGTCTGGCTACACCTTCTTCTGGAAGGGTAATCCTGCTGCAGAGAGAAACCGCATTTATGGAGTTGGCTTTGCCATCCACCAATGCATCCTACGTAGGCTAACTGAAATGCCTCTTGGGATCAACGAGCGCTTCATGATGCTCCGAGTCCCACTGAATCACTTACATTGTGCCTTTTTCATCAGTCCACATGCCCCAACACTGTATGTAGAGGATGACATCAAGGAGGCCTTTTATGCTGACCTCGACAGAGTGCTAACCTCTATCTCCAGAGAAGATAAGGTTGTTCTCCTAAGTGACTTCAATGCCAGAGTTGGCAGAGATACTGACATATGGCAGGGAACAAAAAGCAGAAATGGACTAGGTAAGTATATCCCCAACAGCCTATTCTAACCCAGCAAGTGTGCTGCATACAACCTCACTATCACCAATACCTTATTTAGGCAGGCCGACAGGTTCAAGGGTTCGTGGCAACACCCACAATTCAAAGACTGGCATCTCACTGATTACATCATTGTCAGAGAAAGAGATGGCCGAGATGTCTTCATCACCCATGCCATGTGTGGCTCAAACCACTGTGACACTGATCATCGGTTCATTAGAGCCAAACTCTCACTTCGCGCTGCCCCAAAACTGCGAAGACAGGCCTCCAGAAGAGGTTTTAACACTAAGCATCTGGAGGATCCAGCGGTAGCAAATGCTTTCAGAGAGCATCTCGAACATGGTCTGATAATTAACCCAACAACAAACAACCCAAATCCCAGTACAGAATGGGATATTCTTGACACTGTCATGACAAAAACCTGCAGAGAGACCCTTGGCCAGACCGAAAGGATACATCAGGACTGGTTTGATGAAAATGACCCGTGCTGTTTTAAATGACTGGTAGAACAACCCTCAGTCTCAGATCAAAGTTGATACCTTTCACAAGAAGAAAGCGGCAGCCCAGCATGAACTTCGCAATCTAAAGAATGAATGGTTGAAAAATAAAGCATGTGAAACGCAAAAAGTTACAGATCAACACAGGATGTACGAATTTTTCAATTCCACTAAAACATTTTATGGGCCAATCACCCATGGTGCAGCTTTCCTCCGCTCATCCGAGGGTAATTAATTAAAGATTGGAAAGAGCACTACCATTCATTGCTCAACCAAAACACTGATGTGGATGTCCTGACCACTCAGCATCCAAAACTGAACCCACTTCTTCTATCCTCCATCCTTGGATGAGGTAGCTACTGCCATCAAACAGATGAAAAATAACAAAGCTTCAGGACTTGACGGAATCCCAGCCAAGGTGTATAAAGCAGGAGGACCTCTGCTTACTAACCCTCCCCACTCTCTCCTGGAGAATATATATGAAAAGGAGGAAAAAACCCAAACTCTTAAAGACGTCTCCATTGTCAATATTTATAAGAATAAGGCAGACTGGTCAGACTGTGGCAACTACTGTGGGATCTCATTGTTGTCCATAGCTGGAAAAATTATCGCCCGTGTCCTCCAAAACAGACTCCTTCCTGGTGGCGGAAAATTTCCTCCCAGAATCTCAATGTGGCTTTAGACCATCATGTGGCACCACTGACATGATCTTTGCTGCCTGACAGATACAGGAAAAGTGTACAGAACTGCATTGTGGCCTGTACATGGCCTTCATCGAACTAACCAAGACCTTCGACTTGGTCAACAGGGAAGCCCTCTGGCAGACCCTCAGCCGTTTTGGCTGCCCACCAAAATTCATCACCATTGTGGGGAAAGTCCACGAAGGCATGAACGGTAGTGTCCTACATAATGACACCCAGTCTAAGTTCTTCCCCATTCAAACAAGGGTGTGTACTGGCACCAGCTCTCTTTTCCATTGTCTTGGTTGCCTTCCCTACTTGTGCCAGTGCCAATTTAGCCAGCAGGGTGGACATCGAGTACTGGATGAAGGGTCTTTTTCAACATACGAGTAAAATGACTCCAGGCAGGAACAAAGGTGTCGGCAGCTTCATTACTGAACTTCAGTATGCAGACGACCTCACCCTCATTGCTCACACTGAATGCGACCTACAGGAGATCCTGAACACCTATGCGGATGCGTATGCACACTTCAGCCTTGAGGTGAATATACATAAGACTCAGATTCTCTTTCAGCTTGCCCCTGGTTCAGTCACACCTCCACCATCCATCCAGCTTAATGGTACAGTACTACCCTCTCTAATGTTACCCACTTTCAGTATCTCGACTCCCATCTTTCCACCACCTCAGACATCAATGAAGAGATTCAACATCGGATCAGATGTGCTTCTCAAGCCTTTGGCAGACTCCATACCCGTGTCTTCAGCTGCAGGGAGCTGATTATTATCTACAAAGTTGTACATATATAGAGCAGAGGTCCTCTCCACCCTGCTATATGGCAGCGAGACATGGTTCACATACAGGAGACACCTCAAGGCACGTGTAAACTTCCACCAACATAGTCTATATTCCATCCTCCGAGTTCGCTGGGATGACAAGAGAACAAATGCCAGTATTCTCGCTGACGCTAACTGTAGGAGCATCGAGGATACCATTATCCATGAACAACTACGTTAGACTGGCCATGTTACCTGCATGGACGACAGTAGACTGCCAAAGCAGCTACTTTACAGTCACTTAAAGAATAGCAAACATAACGCTGGTGGGCAACTGAAAAGGTATAAGGATAGTCTTAAGACAAATCTGAAAAAAGTGCCACTCGACCCCCTCACCAAGGAGATGATTACTCCACATTGTAAAGCGTGGAAGAGCAATACATGAGGTGTCAATACTTTCGAGTTAGCCCAACTGCATACCAAGGCAGACAAATGCCAGTGTCGGAAAGACGCTGCTGCTGCCTCTCCCGCACTAGATGTAGCCCTCCACATGTGCAAAATCTGTGGACAACCTTGCCATGTCCCGTATTAGCCTCTCGAGTCACCTCAGAGCTCGCCAAGGAAGGTTACGTCCTTAATAATTCATATCATTGTATCATAGCTGGATGATCGTCATACTCGATTCTGAGTGACAGCAAAGTAGTAGTAGTAGGAGTGTATGTTCCGTATGCATACTCATATTTTTTAAGGTAGAGAGCTGAAAACTGGCGAAAGGATAAAATCAAAAGTAAGTCCACTTTAAATACCAAACATCATCATACAAATAAGTATTAAAATGCGTCAACATTTAAACAACATCCTAAACATGTTGTTATTCTCGCCTGGCCGGGCCGAGATACTGAGGGATATTTATATCACACAGGATGGAGGAGAAACTATATCACTCTCCCAGTCTTCAAGCAACATGGAAGACTGGCTTATCCACGCAGAGGCAGCTCTCATCGGCTCTACAACTACTGTCTCTACACCGCAGTTTAGACACCCTAGAGCAGCTCTGCTACTCTAAGCAGACAGCCGCTCCTCTTCCTGCCCCGAGCTCCATGTCCTACCACCCCCAACACACCCGTCCTGCCTCAGACGCCGCCCCCGGCCCAGCAGTACCCCCTGCCGCTCCTGACACGGCCCTTGCTCTTGACGCGGACCCCCACACCCCTCTTATCTTCCTCAGGTAACCCCTGCTACTGTCCTGCACCCTGCTGCTGTCGTGGACCCTGCTGCTGTCATGCACCCTCTTCCTGACGCAGCCCCTGCTCCTGACCCAGACCCACCCACCCCAGCAGGCGCATCTGAGGACTCTGTACCTGCCGCGAGGGAAGCACAACATTCATCGCCTCCACAAACCTCCTTCTCCCTCTTTTCTCCCACAGATCTCGTGTATCTAGACAGAGCTCTCCCCCCCCAGCGGCCGGCTCATCCACGCCCTCGCCGTTATGTCTCACATGTGGCATGCAGCGCCCGTTCTGCCTCACATGTGGCACGCAATCCTGCCAACCTCCAGCCTCCCACCGCGCCCAGAGGGAAAGGGGAGTTTTGTAGTGGATTCCTCCTCTAATTTTATTTTGTTTGTGTGCTTTCTCAAGGACTGAAACTGTGTTTATAATACACCACTCACAGTGAGATACAGTGTACACAGTGATAGTTCATAGTGTCATCAGTGACTGCGGAAGTTACTTAAAGTGAGCGCTAACTAGCAAGCAAGCTGGAAAGGCACCATGCCAGCTGAAACCAAGTCGTGTTATAGGGGCCACAGAGACTTTAAATTTTGTTTTGTTTATGTGCTTTCTCAAGGACTGAAACTGTGCCTACAATACACCATTCATAGGGAGATACAGTGTATGCAGTCACAGACGACAACTCTATCGGCAACAGAGAGTAGCTAAGTATTTTTTCTCTCTTTATTTTTTTAAATAGGTGTAGATCTATACACAGTCTGCACCCCCCCCCCCCCCCACCACAACAACAACCATGAGTTTGATATGTGATTACTGCAGGGAGACGTCGGATATGGAGGATATAGGCCTGACTAATGCAACGTTTAGGGAGTTACTAACTGCCGTAAAGCATGATGGCTGTTGCTGGTATTGCCCTGGCTGCATAGTCAAGGTGAATGAAGCAATTGCAAGCCATAAGGGAACGAATTCTCTAGGGACGAAAATAGATGAAGCTAAAGCTCTGCTGGTTGCCAAACTGGAGCAAGTTGGGAAAGTGATCCTTGCTAAGATTGAGGAAGTAGCCGATAGAATGGAGGTGATTCCTAAGAAGAGTTATGCTGACGTATTAGCCGGGCCACGGGAGGGGGCAGAGAGTAATGCAGGATCAGAACAGGTTCTACAGCAGCTTGGGACTCTGAAGAAATGTGTCGAAGAAATGAAAATTAACGGACCTACTGTTAGGGCAGAGGAGGAACACCAGGAACGTCTCCAGCGCAGGAACAATGTACAGTAATAGTTTTTGGAGTCCCAGAGAGCCAGGCGGAGGTAACTGTGAGTAAGGAAACACACGATAAGGTGCTGTTTCAAAATATTTGTACAGAGGTTCTGAAGATTCTATCAACCCCTCAGGATGTGAGGAGGCTGGGACAAAAGCAGGGGGCTAAGCCTCGCCCCCTCAGCAACACACTAGTGAGTGAGGAGGAGAAATGGCAGGTTATTCGGCAGGCAAAAAACTTAGCAAGGAGCGAGGCATTTCGGGATGTATTCATTCACCCAGATCGCACGGTAATGCAGAGGGAACCGCACAAAAAGCTTCTGCAGGACTTGAAGCAGAAAAGGAAGGAGTCGAGGAGGAATGGGGACAGGTGTGCATGGGTTATACTCAGGGGGAGGGTAGTGGAAACAAGTGTGCCGACACAGGGCCAGGGGGCAGCAGTGCACCCTCCATCCACTCAACCCCCCACCCGGGAGGCGGCACCAGCTCAGCCTACCGGACAGGAGGAGGCAAGCGCCGTGTAAACAATGACATTTCTAACCACACCCTGCAAAATACAGTGTACTTAGCAAATGCTGCAGCTTCTGAAAATGAGGGGGAGGGAGAGCGGGTTTATTACTAAGAGCAGAGACGTTACCGTGAACAAATTCTGGCTTGAATGTCATGTACACTAATACTAACACGTTCCTTGATAAGAGAGAGGAGTTTGAAACACTACTGATAGTACACCAACCAGATATTGTATGTGTTGTAGAACTGTTGTACAAGAACAGGAAAATCGACCCAGAGGAATGTGAGTTCAGTATTGCTGGATATGACTCATTTACGAACCTTTCTCAAGAAACTTGCAAGAGGGGTGTGGTTATCTACGCTAGGCAAGACCTTAGAACCAGCCAGGCGAGGGTACAGGGAGAGGATGTTTTTGAAGAGTCCAAGTGGTGTAAAATTTAACTAAAGGGATGGGACTTACTTATCGTCGGGTGTATCTACAGATCCCCAAACTGTGGCCCACTAAATCGAAGGAACTTAAGAGCTTTAATAAACAACGCCGCAATGCTCAACCCTAGCCACCTCCTTATCATGGGGGACTTTGACTATGGCGACATCGACTGGAGAAACGAGTCCACCCCGAATGATTTGAATAACCCTGCTACTCTTTTTGTAGAAACTCTGAGAGATAATTTTCTGTTCCAACATGTTAGAGACCCGACACATTACAGAGGGGAGCAAACACCCAAGCTACTTGACCTCATCATAACAAACGAGGAGGGTATGGTGGCCAAACTGGAACACCTTGCCCCAATTGGCACCAGTCACCATATAGTGTTGTCATTCAGATTTAACTGTTACCTAGTTCAGGATAAGGCCAGGCCAAGGTGCAAATATTACAAGGGAAATTACAATGGGATGAGGGAAGAGATGAGTGGTATCAACTGGCCTGACTCACTAAGGTACAAGAACGCAGACACTACGCTGACTATCATAACTGGTAAAGTGACCCATTTGATCGATAACTATACAGTATACCCAAGACCAAACCCAGTGCTTCGAGGACTACGAAGGGTTCCCTACACATGAACCATGCGGCGGTCGACAAAATTAAGAAGAAAGCCCAGAAATTCAAGACATGGGTTGGGTCAAACGATGAGCAAGACAGGAGGATGTATGCAAGAGCCAGAAACCAAGCAAAGATAGAGTGTAGGAGGGCTGAAAAGGAGTTCCAGAGGCTGGTTGCAAGCGAGGTCAAGTCAAACCCAAAGGCGTTTTACCGCTATGCAAAGTCGAAATTGAAAACGCAAGTAGGAGTATCAGACCTGAGGCTTGTGGATGGCAGTTACGCAGATTCTGACCAGGATAAAGCTGAGGCATTGAACAGCTTCTTTTCCTCGATGTTCACAAGAGAGGATGCAACTAACCTTCCTGCGTTGAGGACAGACGGTTCGACACAGCACTGACCCACATTGTGTTCACAGAAGAGAGTATTAGAAATAAACTGTCCAGGCTAAAGGTCCATAAGAGTCCCGGACCTGACATGGTGCATCCTAGAGTGCTAAGAGAGTTGTGCAACGAGCTTGCAGAGTCCCTGAAGATCCTGTTTTGTAAATGCCTGGATGAACAAATGGTCCCCAGTGAATGGAAAGTGGCTTATGTGAGTCCTATCTTCAAGAAGGGCGATCGTCACTCCACGAACAACTATAGACCGGTGAGCCTGACCAGCATAATATGTAAAGTACTTGAGAGTATTATCAGAGATGCCGCAATGCGGCAAGTAGGTGTCTACTAAGTGTCTAGTGAGTATCTAATAAGTGTCCAGTGAGTGTTTAATGACTATCTAGTTAGTATCTAGTAAGTATCTAGTAAATGTCTAAAGCAGGGATTCTTAACCTGGGGTCCATGGATGGGCTTCAGGGGGTCCGTGAAGGTCAGATAAAAATTTAACATTTATATTCACTATATTTTTATATTAAGTTTGTTCTATTTTTGTCAATATATACCAGATGTTATGTATGCATTTTTTGTTACTGAAGTAAACCAGTAAATCTGTAGGGTGGCATGGGATGCTACTGTACACGGTCAGGTAACATACAATCGTCATCTTCGTCAGGTTTTGACTTCTAGAATGTTTACTTTATTCATACTTTGTGTATGTCATACACTGTATGAGGCAATGAATTTTCAATAAAATAAAGTATATTCATTGCATGCAAAATTGTGTTTATGTGCTTATGTGCATTTTTCTAGGGAGGGGGTCCATAGCTTTCACTAGATTCTCAAAGGGGTCTGTGACTCAAGAAACGTTAAGAACCACTGGTCTAAAGTGTCTAGTAAGTTTCTAAAATGTCTAGTAAGAATCTAGTAAATGTCTAAAGTGTCTAGTAAGTGTCTTATAAGTGCCTAATGAGTGTCTAGTGAACTGCTGTCAGTCAGGGATACAAGTGTCAGTGCCACAACAAATTTACTAACAGATCGGTTCTCTTTTCTTCTCAGCTCACCAAAAGCTCTTGAAAACTTGTCAATAATGTAAATTTATTTGTGGCTTTAGAACGAGGGTGTACTAAGGGAAATGGGTCATGTGAAGATTAGCCCCCCACAGTTTATTTTTCCTGAAGAATAATCACCCTTTTGCTTTATGGGGTTAGGTTAGGGTGGTTAATCTTCAAGTGATATAAGCTGGGGTATAAATTTTCAGTTGATATAAGCTGGGGTGTATAATCTTCAGGTGATCCCATAAAATATACACAATGAAATGATTCCACGAGGCTGTTGAGTATAGTGTTACTTGATGCTGCAGTGTACTCGTTGTCCACCTCGGCCAGTTGTCCTGTAAGGGCGGCAACGATCCTCCGGCTAGTTACCGCTGCTAACTCGCTCGTTTGCTGGTGCAGACGACACTTGGGGTGGTTGGACGGAGGTGATAACGGCAGCAACTATCTCCGCCGCCGGCAGATTCAACCCAGCCGCCATACCGTCAGTATCTAGCTACCCTGCTGTCCGTCAAATTCTGGCTGTAATCTCATCAAAGGTCCTGGACTCGTGGGCTGTGTTCCCAGACCTTCACCTATCAACTGCCAACTCTCTGGTCATCTACCACTACCGCATACCACGACCATCAGTTCATCACTTTCCGTCGGTGCCCCGATGTTCTCCTACCTTTTCAAGACGTCGCTGAGTGTGGAGTCGAAGTGGACGTTTCGTTATCCTGAGTGTGCATCACCGTGTTCCAGAACCTTCCCCCAGGGCCACTGCCGTAGGAAATATTTGTTCATGGTTTGATTCTATAATTGTTTGATTCTATTAATTGCTGACTCCCATTATTTGTTTGATTCCATTAATTGTTTGACTCCCGTAATTATTTGATGTTTGTTGAGTGGTGTCAGAGTTTTGTTATATTTTTATAGTAAAGAGATGCCAATCTCTAACGGTTGTTTGTTATTCCTCTGAGAACCATGGTCCTTGACTTTCCTTTATTAAGATCCTGATTAGCCTGGTAAGGGATTTCTATCCCTAAGTCCCAGGCCTTTACAAGTGGCGACCTTGCCAGGATTGTCTCTGACCTTTGGTTTCTGAGGTTTAACATTCGTTCCGGTGTTGTTGTAAGTCGCCGTGAGCGCGCCACCTTGCTGTCTGTGGCCTGGATGCAAGTGTTGTTCAGTGGTTATGCCTTCCTTCTGTGTGGTAATTTTGTTGCTCTCCCTTGTACGTGGGGAAGTTAATTAGTGTTGGTTGGGGTGCACTGTGGATGCTGTCATAGCATATATGTTGTTGTTTCACCTGGTGCGGTTTCGTTACCCTGAGGTGATTCAGCTGGGCTGGGTGCGGAACGAGGTTCCCTCCAGTCGGATCAAATCATTTACTGGTCTGATTGAGCCACTAGGTGAGTTACCTTTGGCTATTTGCGGGGTTAGTTGTTTGTGTTTTCTTTGTTCTTGGCCTTTTGGATCATTGTCTACTTTTGAGGTGTGGAAAGGTCAAGCGGTGGCCCTGGGTCTGACAGGTAATGAGATTGGTCAGTATGTGGTCACCCAACAGAATGCCGAGAGAGGAACGTCAGAAAGAGAGAGAGGAACGTCAGAAAGAGAGAGAAGAACGTCAGAAAGAGAGAGAGAGTTCGAATTAGCTAAGTTGCAGGCAGAAAAGGACCTAGAACTGGCTAGGATTAATGCTTCAAGTAGACCAGCATCCTCTGGCCATATACAAGACAATGTGGTAAAACCCAGCTTGCCTGTGTACCGTGAAGGAGAAGACATCGCCTCCTACCTTGTTAGGTTTGAGCGGGTAGCTGAGCTGCTTGGTGTAGCCCCAGATAGCTATGCTGTAAGGTTGGGTAGCCTACTGAGTGGTAAGCCGGTAGAAATTTACACGTCCCTGTCTGCCGACATCACCCGAGATTACCTCTTGTTGAAGCAAGCTCTCTTGCGAGGATTTTGCAAGACTTCTGACGGTTATCGTGCTGATTTTCGCAGAACGAAGATTAGAGAGGGAGAAACGTACCAGCAGTTTTCGATTCACCTGGGTCGTTTATTTCAACAATGGCTGGAGACATCAGGGGTTGAAGAAACCTTTGAGTCTCTCTCTAACTTCATGATATTAGATCAGTTTTTGTCTTCTCTACCTCCAGACTTGAGAATTTTCATCAAAGAACACCAGCCAGCGACGCTTGGAGAAGCTGTGCATCTTGCCGACAACTGGGCGTCTGCTCGAATCGCCTACCCCAAGTCTTCCCCTCCTGTAGTGAAGATTGCGAAGTCTCCGTCCTCCGAGGAACCATCCCCAGGAGTACACAAGAGTAGTTCACCAGCCGTGCGGTGTCACAGCTGCGGAGGAGGAGGGCACATTCGTTCTCGCTGTCCCAGGAATCCCCTCGCCTTCAAGACTGCTGACACTCAACCCAGCAACAAGGTCGGATTCTGTTTGGAGGTCAGGAGCTGCCCCCGTTATGGTGTCAGTGGAACAATCAATGGGTCTAGGGCATCTACTTTCATCAGGGACACTGGTTGCTCGTGCATTATTGTCTCTGAAGAAGCCCTGCCTGACGCTGACATCTCCAGCTGCCCGAAGGTTAGTGTCGCCGATTATTTAGGTCGTGTTGACCAGTTCCCTGTTGTTAGGTGCTACCTGCGTTGCCCCTATTTCACTGGTTGGTCGAATGTGGTAAGAGCTCCCATTAAATGTGCAAGTGCCCTCATTGGTAATGTTCCCGGTGTTCGTGACCCTAACGACCCGGAAACGTTAAAACTCTCCTCGCCACCAGCACCAATCTCCTCACCACCTCCTGCTGACGACGACTCGCCACCTGCCGAGGTCGCTTCGCCACCCTCTCACGCCTGCCGCCAAAGTCCAACCTGTAGGGCCAAGGACGGCGAAGGTGAAACGACCGCATCCCCTGATTCTGCCGAATTTGTTGCCACTGACTGTGACGCCCAAGGAGTTCGCCAAGCTTCAAGACTCGTGTGCCACTCTGAAGCGGGTAAGAGAGAAGGTGACTTCCGGGGAGGAGGATCAGGTGAGAGATGGGTCGGTTTATAAGTTTTTTTTTTTAATGGGGTGTTACACAGGTCTTGTGTTTCATCCAAACGACCAGCTAAAGTAGGTCGGTTTTTACTTGTTATCCCTGCTGTTTGTCGTAGTAACATTCTCTCTGTAGCTCACAAGAGCTCTCTTGTAAGTCACTGTTCTCGTAGGAAAACGTGTAGGAAGGTTGCTGATCAGTTTTACTGGCCAGGTATGGGAGCGGATATTAGAGCTTTTTGTAGGAGTTGTGATCAGTGCCCACGTATGTCCGCCAAGGGTAGAGTCCGTCCTGTCCCACTTGAACCCTTACCCGTCGTTGCAGAACCTTCTTCTCGGGTAGCCATAGATTTTGTTGGACGATTCTCGCCCCCTTCCTCTAAGAAGCCTAAATTACATAAAGCTAATTTGTTAAGGAAATATAATTGCAGGACCCACATTGCTCGTGTCCTTGACGACGTCCCCAAGCTGGAGCTCGTCGAGGCACTACCCTGCAAGAGTTCCTGTGAAGTTCGGACGCCAGAGTCTGTTGATCTCGGTTGCCAGTTGCTGCCAACACCTGACGAGATAGAAGAATCCTCTACGACAGGAAATAGGCCCAAACTTAAACTTGGACTGAAGTGGACCCCACGTGCTGTTCCTTGATACGGCCTTACGTTTTGGACATAAAGTTACCACCTATTCTTTTCTGTGACCTTTCTTTATTGTGCAATGTGTATTTAAGCATTTGTTGTAAGATGATTATGCTTTGTGTACTAATCTTAAGTTTTAATCTACCTTACAGTAGATTTTTGTTGGGGGAGCAGTGTAAGGGCGGCAACGATCCTCCGGCTAGTTACCGCTGCTAACTCGCTCGTTTGCTGGTGCAGACGACACTTGGGGTGGTTGGACGGAGGTGATAACGGCAGCAACTATCTCCGCCGCCGGTAGATTCAACCCAGCCGCCATACCGTCAGTATCTAGCTACCCTGCTGTCCGTCAAATTCTGGCTGTGATCTCATCATAGGTCCTGGACTCGTGGGCTGTGTTCCCAGACCTTCACCTATCAACTGCCAACTCTCTGGTCATCTACCACTACCGCATACCACGACCATCAGTTCATCACTTTCCGTCGGTGCCCCGGTGTTCTCCTGCCTTTTCAAGACGTCGCTGAGTGTGGAGTCGAAGTGGACGTTTCGTTATCCTGAGTGTGCATCACCGTGTTCCAGAACCTTCCCCCAGGGCCACTGCCGTAGGAAATATTTGTTCATGGTTTGATTCTATAATTGTTTGAATCCATTAATTGCTGACTCGCATTATTTGTTTGATTCATTTAATTGTTTGACTCCCGTAATTATTTGATGTTTGTTGAGTGGTGTCAGAGTTTTGTTATATGTTTATAGTAAAGAGATGCCAATCTCTAACGGTTGTTTGTTATTCCTCGGAAAACCATGGTCCTTGACTTTCCTTTATTAAGATCCTGATTAGCCTGGTAAGGGATTTCAATCCCTAGGTCCTAGGCCTTTACAAGTGGCGACCTTGCCAGGATTGTCTCTGACCTTTGGTTTCTGAGGTTTAACATTCGTTCCGGTGTTGTTGCAAGTCGCCGTGAGCGCGCCACCTTGCTGTCTGTGGCCCGGAAGCAAGTGTTGTTCAGTGGTTATCCCTTCCTTCTGTGTGATAATTTTTGTTGCTCTCCCTTGTACGTGGGGAAGTTAATTAGTGTTGGTTGGGGTGCACTGTGGATGCTGTCATAGCATATATGTTGTTGTTTCACCTGGTGCGGTTTCGTTACCCTGAGGTGATTCAGCTGGGCTGGGTGCGGAACGAGGTTCCCTCCAGTCGGATCAAATCATTTACTGGTCTGATTGAGCCACTAGGTGAGTTACCTTTGGCTATTTGCGGGGTAAGTTGTTTGTTTTTTCTTTGTTCTTGGCCTTTTGGATCATTGTCTGCTTTTGAGGTGTGGAAAGGTCAAGCGGTGGCCCTGGGTCTGACAGGTAATGACATTGGTCAGTATGTGGTCACCCAACAGAATGCCGAGAGAGGAACGTCAGAGAGCGCGAGAGGAACGTCAGAAAGAGTTTTGGAGGAACGTCAGAAAGAGAAAGAGTTCGAATTAGCTAAGTTGCAGGCAGAAAAGGACCTAGAACTGGCTAGGATTAATGCTTCAAGTAAACCAGCATCCACTGGCCATATACAAGACAATGTGGTAAAACCCAGCTTGCCTGTGTACCGTGAAGGAGAAGACATCGCCTCCTACCTTGTTAGGTTTGAGCGGGTAGCTGAGCTGCTTGGTGTAGCCCCAGATAGCTATGCTGTAAGGTTGGGTAGCCTACTGAGTGGTAAGCCGGTAGAAATTTACACGTCCCTGTCTGCCGATATCGCCCGAGATTACCTCTTGTTGAAGCAAGATCTCTTGCGAGGATTTTGCAAGACTTCTGACGGTTATCGTGCTGATTTTCGCAGAACGAAGATTAGAGGGAGAAACGTACCAGCAGTTTTCGATTCACCTGGGTCGTTTATTTCAACAATGGCTGGAGACATCAGGGGTTGAAGAAACCTTTGAGTCTCTCTCTAACTTCATGATATTAGATCAGTTTTTGTCTTCTCTACCTCCAGACTTGAGAATTTTCATCAAAGAACACCAGCCAGCGACGCTTGGAGAAGCTGTGCATCTTGCCGACAACTGGGCGTCTGCTCGAATCGCCTACCCCAAGTCTTCCCCTCCTGTAGTGAAGATTGCGAAGTCTCCGTCCTCCGAGGAACCATCCCCAGGAGTACACAAGAGTAGTTCACCAGCCGTGCGGTGTCACAGCTGCGGAGGAGGAGGGCACATTCGTTCTCGCTGTCCCAGGAATCCCCTCGCCTTCAAGACTGCTGACACTCAACCCAGCAACAAGGTCGGATTCTGTTTGGAGGTCAGGAGCTGCCCCCGTTATGGTGTCAGTGGAACAATCAATGGGTCTAGGGCATCTACTTTCATCAGGGACACTGGTTGCTCGTGCATTATTGTCTCTGAAGAAGCCCTGCCTGACGCTGACATCTCCAGCTGCCCGAAGGTTAGTGTCGCCGATTATTTAGGTCGTGTTGACCAGTTCCCTGTTGTTAGGTGCTACCTGCGTTGCCCCTATTTCACTGGTTGGTCGAATGTGGTAAGAGCTCCCATTAAATGTGCAAGTGCCCTCATTGGTAATGTTCCCGGTGTTCGTGACCCTAACGACCCGGAAACGTTAAAACTCTCCTCGCCACCAGCACCAATCTCCTCACCACCTCCTGCTGACGACGACTCGCCACCTGCCGAGGTCGCTTCGCCACCCTCTCACGCCTGCCGCCAAAGTCCAACCTGTAGGGCCAAGGACGGCGAAGGTGAAACGACCGCATCCCCTGATTCTGCCGAATTTGTTGCCACTGACTGTGACGCCCAAGGAGTTCGCCAAGCTTCAAGACTCGTGTGCCACTCTGAAGCGGGTAAGAGAGAAGGTGACTTCCGGGGAGGAGGATCAGGTGAGAGATGGGTCGGTTTATAAGTTTTTTTTTTTAATGGGGTGTTACACAGGTCTTGTGTTTCATCCAAACGACCAGCTAAAGTAGGTCGGTTTTTACTTGTTATCCCTGCTGTTTGTCGTAGTAACATTCTCTCTGTAGCTCACAAGAGCTCTCTTGTAAGTCACTGTTCTCGTAGGAAAACGTGTAGGAAGGTTGCTGATCAGTTTTACTGGCCAGGTATGGGAGCGGATATTAGAGCTTTTTGTAGGAGTTGTGATCAGTGCCCACGTATGTCCGCCAAGGGTAGAGTCCGTCCTGTCCCACTTGAACCCTTACCCGTCGTTGCAGAACCTTCTTCTCGGGTAGCCATAGATTTTGTTGGACGATTCTCGCCCCCTTCCTCTAAGAAGCCTAAATTACATAAAGCTAATTTGTTAAGGAAATATAATTGCAGGACCCACAATGCTCGTGTCCTTGACGACGTCCCCAAGCTGGAGCTCGTCGAGGCACTACCCTGCAAGAGTTCCTGTGAAGTTCGGACGCCAGAGTCTGTTGATCTCGGTTGCCAGTTGCTGCCAACACCTGACGAGATAGAAGAATCCTCTACGACAGGAAATAGGCCCAAACTTAAACTTGTACTGAAGTGGACCCCACGTGCTGTTCCTTGATACGGCCTTACGTTTTGGACATAAAGTTACCACCTATTCTTTTCTGTGACCTTTCTTTATTGTGCAATGTGTATTTAAGCATTTGTTGTAAGATGATTATGCTTTGTGTACTAATCTTAAGTTTTAATCTACCTTACAGTAGATTTTTGTTGGGGGAGCAGTGTAAGGGCGGCAACGATCCTCCGGCTAGTTACCGCTGCTAACTCGCTCGTTTGCTGGTGCAGACGACACTTGGGGTGGTTGGACGGAGGTGATAACGGCAGCAACTATCTCCGCCGCCGGCAGATTCAACCCAGCCGCCATACCGTCAGTATCTAGCTACCCTGCTGTCCGTCAAATTCTGGCTGTAATCTCATCAAAGGTCCTGGACTCGTGGGCGGTGTTCCCAGACCTTCACCTATCAACTGCCAACTCTGGTCATCTACCACTACCGCATACCACGACCATCAGTTCATCACTTTCCGTCGGTGCCCCGGTGTTCTCCTACCTTTTCAAGACGTCGCTGAGTGTGGAGTCGAAGTGGACGTTTCGTTATCCTGAGTGTGCATCACCGTGTTCCAGAACCTTCCCCCAGGGCCACTGCCGTAGGAAATATTTGTTCATGGTTTGATTCTATAATTGTTTGATTCTATTAATTGCTGACTCCCATTATTTGTTTGATTCCTTTAAGTGTTTGCTTCCATTAATTGTTTGACTCCCGTAATTATTTGATGTTTGTTGAGTGGTGTCAGAGTTCTGTGTTATATTTTTATAGTAAAGAGATGCCAATCTCTAACGGTTGTTTGTTATTCCTCTGAGAACCATGGTCCTTGACTTTCCTTTATTAAGATCCTGATTAGCCTGGTAAGGGATTTCTATCCCTAAGTCCCAGGCCTTTACATGTCCACCTCGGCCAGTTCTCTCTGCGATAGATATTGTAATTCTTAACAGTAAATTGGCGAATATTTCTAGTCCTGGTTTTGGAGAACGTAGTCTGTATTTTTCCCTTGAATTTTTTTTTTTTATTTAATTTTTTTTAGTTTATTGGGCACCCCCCTACATCCTGCGCAAGGTAAAGCGCTTACAGCGCCCATCTGGGAAGCATGCTAAGTTCATGCTTGCCTTTATGTCTCATGAGTTAAGGGCGTAGAAGCCTGAAGAGTCATAGGTTTTTGTCAGCAAGTTATTGCAAACTCCAACAACTTTCCTTGAATACTAATTCGCAACTTTCGATTTACAACAGGTACCTACTTTACTGCTAGGTGAACAGGGATCAATGAGGGCTAGGAAGTATGTGTCCAAACAACTTTCCACCGGCCCGGGAGTCGAACCCGTAACATCTCCCTTGCAAGGCAAGATTGGTGCCGCTCTACCACAAGCGCCCCTCTTGATATGGTTGGAAGTTGTACAGTACCTTGTTTGTAATTATTTCTTGTGTATTAGCATCTACACGGTTTATGTAGATTCTTTACCTGTGTAGTCTATATACATGCTGAACTGTATACCTGTGTCGTCTGTATACATGCTGAACAATATACCTGCGTCGTCTGTATACATGCTGAACTGTATACCTACATCTCCTCTACACATGGTGAACTGTATACATGTATTATCTGTATACATGTTAAATCATATACAATACAGTATATTGTATATACTCACAGGTTAAATCAGTGTCAACTTATATGACGATTTTGCTGAATAAAAGTGAGGAGTCGGGGGTGAGGGGAGTTGGTGGAGGTGAGGGGTGTTGGTGGTGGAGTGGGGGTGAGTGGTATTGTTGGTGGTGGAGTGGGGGTGAAGGGTATTGTTGGTGGTGGAGTGGGGGTGAGGGGTGTTGGTGGTGGAGTGGGGATGAGGTGAGGGGTGTTGGTGGTGGAGTGGGGGTGAGGGATATTGTTGGTGGGGTGGGGGTGAGGGGTGTTGGTGTGGGAGTGACAGGGGCGTTGGTGGGGTGAGGGTGAGGGGTGTTGGTGGTGGAGTGAGGGCAAGGGGTGGGGGTGAGGGGTGTTGGTGGGGTGGGGGTGAGGGGTGGTGGAGTGGGGGTGAGGGGTGTTGGTGGGGGAGTGGGAGTGACAGGGGTGTTGGTGAGGGAGTGGTCAACGTCTACACTTAATCTTCATAACACATCCACTCTGAGTTTCTGTAGTGTACAACAAACTATCGTTATGTGAGAGTAAGAGCATTCTGTTGTTATAATATGACTCAGGTTAAACGAGATAGATACATAGATAGATAGGCATTTAATCAATAAAATCATCATTACAGTTCACACAGATTCAACATTTAAGTAGACAGTGCTGTTATAACATCAATGTACATAAACAGTGCTGGTATACAAATAATGCATATAAACAGTGCTGGTATACAAGCAATGTATATAAACAGTGCTGGTATACAAAAAACGTACATAGATAGTGCAGGTATACAAACAATATACATAGACAGTGCAGATATACAAGCAATGTATATAAACAGTGCTGGTATACAAGCAATGTACATAAACAGTGCTGGTATACAAGCAATGTACATAAACAGTGCTGGTATACAAGCAATGTATATAAACAGTGCTGGTATACAAGCAATGTATATAAACAGTGCTGGTATACAAGCAATGCATATGGACAGTGCTGGTATACAAGCACTGTATATAAACAGTGCTGGTATACAAGCAATGTATATAAACAGTGCTGGTATACAAGCAATGTATATAAACAGTGCTGGTATACAAAAAATGCATATAAACAGTGCTGGTATACAAGCAATGTATATAAACAGTGCTGGTATACAAGCAATGTACATAAACAGTGATGGTATACAAGCAATGTATATAAACAGTGCTGGTATACAAGCAATGCATATGGACAGTGCTGGTATACAAATAATGTATATAAACAGTGCTGGTATACAAGCAATGTATATAAACAGTGCTGGTATACAAGCAATGTATATGGACAGTGCTGGTATACAAGCAATGTATATAAACAGTGCTGGTATACAAGCAATGTATATAAACAGTGCTGGTATACAAGCAATGTATATAAACAGTGCTGGTATACAAGCAATGTATATAAACAGTCCTGGTATACAAGCACTGTATATAAACAGTGCTGGTATACAAGCAATGTATATAAACAGTGCTGGTATACAAGCAATGTATATAAACAGTGCTGGTATACAAGCAATGTATATAAACAGTGCTGGTATACAAAAAATGCATATAAACAGTGCTGGTATACAAATAATGTATATAAACAGTGCTGGTATACAAGCAATGTATATAAACAGTGCTGGTATACAAGCAATGTATATGGACAGTGCTGGTATACAAATAATGTATATAAACTGCTGGTATACAAGCAATGAATATAAACAGTGCTGGTATACAAGCAATGTATATGGACAGTGCTGGTACACAAGCAATGTATATGGACAGTGCTGGTATACAAACAATGTATATAAACAGTGCTGGTATACAAATAACGTACATAAATAGTGCAGGTATGCAAACAATATACATAGACAGTGCAGGTATACAAGCAATGTATACAAACAGTGCTGGTATACAAGCAATGTATATAAACAGTGCTGGCATACAAGCAATGTATATGGACAGTGCTGGTATACAAATAATGTATATAAACAGTGCTGGTATACAAGCAATGTATATAAACAGTGCTGGTATACAAGCAATGTATATAAACAGTGCTGGTATACAAGCAATGTATATGGACAGTGCTGGTATACAAATAATGTATATAAACAGTGCTGGTATACAAGCAATGCATATACTGCAAACAATGCCGGTATACAAACAATGTATATGGACAGTGCTGGTATACAAATAATGTAAATAACCAGTGCTGGTATACAAGCAATGCATATAAACAGTGTCGGTATACAAACAATGTATATGGACAGTGCTGGTATACAAGCAATGTATATGGACAGTGCTGGTATACAAATAATGTATATAAACAGTGCTGGTATACAAGCAATGCATATAAACAGTGCTGGTATACAAGCAATGTATATAAACAGTGCTGGTATACAAGCAAAGTATATGAACAGTGCTGGTATACAAGCAAAGTATATGGACAGTGCTGGTATACAAATAATGTATATAAACAGTGCTGCTATACAAGCAATGTATATGGACAGTGCTGGTATACAAGCAATGTATATAAACAGTGCTGGTATACAAATAATGTATATAAACAGTGCTGGTATACAAGCAATGCATATAAACAGTGCCGGTATACAAACAATGTATATGGACAGTGCTGGTATACAAGCAATGTATATGGACAGTGCTGGAATACAAATAATGTAAATAACCAGTGCTGGTATACAAGCAATGCATATAAACAGTGCCGGTATACAAACAATGTATATGGACAGTGCTGGTATACAAGCAATGTATATGGACAGTGCTGGTATACAAATAATGTATATAAACAGTGCTGGTATACAAGCAATGCATATAAACAGTGCTGGTATACAAGCAATGTATATAAACAGTGCTGGTATACAAGCAAAGTATATGGACAGTGCTGGTATACAAATAATGTATATAAACAGTGCTGCTATACAAGCAATGTATATGGACAGTGCTGGTATACAAGCAATGTATATATACAGTGCTGGTATACAAATAATGTATATAAACAGTGCTGGTATACAAGCAAAGTATATGGACAGTGCTGGTACACAAATAATGTATATAAACAGTGCTGGTATACAAGCAATGTATATGGACAGTGCTGGTATACAAGCAATGTATATGGACAGTGCTGGTATACAAATAATGTATATAAACAGTGCTGGTATACAAGCAAAGTATATGGACAGTGCTGGTATACAAATAATGTATATAAACAGTGCTGCTATACAAGCAATGTATATGGACAGTGCTGGTATACAAGCAATGTATATAAACAGTGCTGGTATACAAAAAATGCATATAAACAGTGCTGGTATACAAGCAATGTATATAAACAGTGCTGGTATACAAGCAATGTACATAAACAGTGATGGTATACAAGCAATGTATATAAACAGTGCTGGTATACAAGCAATGCATATGGACAGTGCTGGTATACAAATAATGTATATAAACAGTGCTGGTATACAAGCAATGTATATAAACAGTGCTGGTATACAAGCAATGTATATGGACAGTGCTGGTATACAAGCAATGTATATAAACAGTGCTGGTATACAAGCAATGTATATAAACAGTGCTGGTATACAAGCAATGTATATAAACAGTGCTGGTATACAAGCAATGTATATAAACAGTCCTGGTATACAAGCACTGTATATAAACAGTGCTGGTATACAAGCAATGTATATAAACAGTGCTGGTATACAAGCAATGTATATAAACAGTGCTGGTATACAAGCAATGTATATAAACAGTGCTGGTATACAAGCAATGTATATAAACAGTGCTGGTATACAAAAAATGCATATAAACAGTGCTGGTATACAAATAATGTATATAAACAGTGCTGGTATACAAGCAATGTATATAAACAGTGCTGGTATACAAGCAATGTATATGGACAGTGCTGGTATACAAATAATGTATATAAACTGCTGGTATACAAGCAATGAATATAAACAGTGCTGGTATACAAGCAATGTATATGGACAGTGCTGGTACACAAGCAATGTATATGGACAGTGCTGGTATACAAACAATGTATATAAACAGTGCTGGTATACAAATAACGTACATAAATAGTGCAGGTATGCAAACAATATACATAGACAGTGCAGGTATACAAGCAATGTATACAAACAGTGCTGGTATACAAGCAATGTATATAAACAGTGCTGGCATACAAGCAATGTATATGGACAGTGCTGGTATACAAATAATGTATATAAACAGTGCTGGTATACAAGCAATGTATATAAACAGTGCTGGTATACAAGCAATGTATATAAACAGTGCTGGTATACAAGCAATGTATATGGACAGTGCTGGTATACAAATAATGTATATAAACAGTGCTGGTATACAAGCAATGCATATACTGCAAACAATGCCGGTATACAAACAATGTATATGGACAGTGCTGGTATACAAATAATGTAAATAACCAGTGCTGGTATACAAGCAATGCATATAAACAGTGCCGGTATACAAACAATGTATATGGACAGTGCTGGTATACAAGCAATGTATATGGACAGTGCTGGTATACAAATAATGTATATAAACAGTGCTGGTATACAAGCAATGCATATAAACAGTGCTGGTATACAAGCAATGTATATAAACAGTGCTGGTATACAAGCAAAGTATATGAACAGTGCTGGTATACAAGCAAAGTATATGGACAGTGCTGGTATACAAATAATGTATATAAACAGTGCTGCTATACAAGCAATGTATATGGACAGTGCTGGTATACAAGCAATGTATATAAACAGTGCTGGTATACAAATAATGTATATAAACAGTGCTGGTATACAAGCAATGCATATAAACAGTGCCGGTATACAAACAATGTATATGGACAGTGCTGGTATACAAGCAATGTATATGGACAGTGCTGGAATACAAATAATGTAAATAACCAGTGCTGGTATACAAGCAATGCATATAAACAGTGCCGGTATACAAACAATGTATATGGACAGTGCTGGTATACAAGCAATGTATATGGACAGTGCTGGTATACAAATAATGTATATAAACAGTGCTGGTATACAAGCAATGCATATAAACAGTGCTGGTATACAAGCAATGTATATAAACAGTGCTGGTATACAAGCAAAGTATATGGACAGTGCTGGTATACAAATAATGTATATAAACAGTGCTGCTATACAAGCAATGTATATGGACAGTGCTGGTATACAAGCAATGTATATAAACAGTGCTGGTATACAAATAATGTATATAAACAGTGCTGGTATACAAGCAAAGTATATGGACAGTGCTGGTACACAAATAATGTATATAAACAGTGCTGGTATACAAGCAATGTATATGGACAGTGCTGGTATACAAGCAAAGTATATGGACAGTGCTGGTATACAATAATGTATAAACGTGCTGGTATACAGCAAGTATGACTGGTATACAAATAATGTATATAAACAGTGCTGCTATACAAGCAATGTATATGGACAGTGCTGGTATACAAGCAATGTATATAAACAGTGCTGGTATACAGATAATGTATATAAACAGTGCTGGTATACAAGCAAGGTATATGGACAGTGCTGGTATACAAATAATGTATATAAACAGTGCTGGTATACAAGCATTGCATATAGACAGTGCAGGTATACAAACAGTGTATATAGACAGTCCTGGTATACAAATAACGTACATAGATAGTGGAGGTATACAAACAATATACATAGACAGTGCTGGTATACAAACAATGTATATGGACAGTGCTGGTATACAAATAACGTACACAGTGCAGGTATACAAATACAGTATACATAAATAGAGCAGGTATACAAACAATATACATAGATAGTGCTGGTATACAAATAATGTATATAGAGTTTTGCAAATAATATACATATATAGTGCAATTATACAAAAATAGTAAACAGTTGATTCGACCAAGGAGAGACCAGTAAGGCCATCATTAAGCTTGTGCTTCATCTGTGACAACACACAAGACGTCAACAAATTAAACTAAAGACACACGTCTCTCTCTCTCTGGTACAGTACCGTCAGCTGAGTCATATAGTGTATTTCCTTATCGAACAAACTTATCATTTTTTTGCGGAACGGTTTGATTATGAATGCAATTTACTTCATATAAATTTTCAGAATTAACGGTTTGTTCACTCTACTTTGTCCACTGTGTAATCATATATGGTTTACTTCATATAAATGTCTTTAAAATAAATGTTTGTTTACACTGCTCACAAACATTTCCATTTCATGTTTACACTGTAGTGAATTTCTCCCCTACAAACGCTGTTTGTCGCTGAGTAGCCAACCCCGCGAATTCCCCAGTGTATGCCTCGTGGTCTAGGTCAACCAGCGCCGCCTTACATGACGGAGGTCAACTACTATGCCACGCCTACCTCCGCTATTTAAGACCTGACCTCGTGGTGACCTCTCTCTTTTTCCACCTACACCAGCCAGCAACACCTCCTCCTCCGCCGCTGCTGCCTGGCGGCCCTCGCTCCCACCGGCGAGCATGGCGACCCACAAGCTGTCCTCCTCTGAGCGTCCTCACCAACCAGCTCTCTCTACATCACGCTTGTAACCACGCTGCCACTTCCCAGCACCAAGCTGCATTGTACATCCAATACAACATGTATACAGAGAGCACATTGTGAGTTTCCTTTCTCCATCCCATCCTGAGTGTGAACCCAAACAAACGTACCCCACAACACCATCGACATCACGTGACACATTTGAACTTTGTGCGGTGAAAAACTCATTCGGGGAAGGAATCGTTCAATCAAATATTTGTCTGATGAAGTGAGCGACTCATAAAAATGTGATATGTAAATCATCTTGTAAGGTGCAGGTGCAAGAACACATGCAGGCACAATAAGAGTTTAACGAACGAATGCGAAATGCTTGAACATAATTACGCTGTACGTCAAAAATCTACTACATATATTACTGGGACTAGCCATTGCCAACAGTGCGAAAGAGACGTGAACGACCGCCCAAGAGGATAAAAGTAAAAAAAAAATGTATAGCGAGTGAAGGATAGGCTATATAATAAATCAGTCCAAAGGATTTTACTTAAATACTGTATCTATCATCGTATTTCTCTATATTGGGGAGAGTGTTGTGCAATTAAACCCGGAAAATATGTATACTAAGCTTCGAGTCCCCCAAAATACCAGTAGTTGATTGTTTATAGTTTTTGTATTTGTGGGGACTTGTGCCTGCATCATTATACAGTAAATGTTACTGAATAAATATTTATCATCCTATTTACCTGTAATAGAGATGATCATATATATTTTTTTGTTTTCGGGTACCTCAGACATATCAACATTAGTGACTGTTGCCTGCCCTTGGTCGAAATGCCTTGTTACTATTATATACCTGTACCGTCGATGTACTGTACAGTGCACTGTCTACCTGCGTTGTCTTCATGCACGCTGAACCCTATACCTATATTATCTTTATATATGCTGAACAAATAGTAAACTTGGATGACAATATCACTGAATATCCATCTATCTCTAAGTCACATTGTGGTACCTTGTTGTCCGCACACCGCCTCAAGGTCACCTCAGCTCTCACGGCCGGACATTGTTACCAAGATCGCTATGGCTAGAACCTCGCCGTCTTTATTACATGTTTATTATGCCAATTTCGAAATATTATTACGCGTTTTCCTTCTATTGATAATGACAGGATAACTCAGACAACAAAAACTAGCAGCAGAATGCAGTTGTCAGTACAGTAATTCATTTTGGCAATGATCTACAGGTGTATCTATTATCGCAAACGAATTATACACATTCAGGTAAAGCTTTAAGTCTTGCTGGTTGACTGTATTTGTTGTTTTGTCTCTCACTATGTTTAATTATATTTATTAATTTTGTAATTGGAGGTTATTTCACATCCTTCAAGGAAGAGGCCAATTTGCAAACAGTTCCTGTAAAAAGCTTTCAGGTTATTTAGAGATTTTTGATGAGCTACGGGATACTGAATATAGGCCGAGCGTTCATATGTGTCGTTTTATTTAGTTAATAATATGTCAGTCATTATTTATTCAGTTCATCTCTACATTATCTAAAAACCACATTCTTCAAACGTATCAATTAAAATGAAAAACGATGTGGTCAGTGCGCATGACGAGATTCTCTTGTCTACCGGGTGCTTGATATAGAAAACGGGAATTTACTTTGTTTTGACAGTTTCGGTGTGTTGTGTAGAGCGTCGGGTTGTGTTCAAAATTTCTCCCGAAGTGGCCAATGAACACTTGACTTACGTCGTCTATTACCAAGGTAAGGCTACAATTCTCTCACCAGTCATAATTGGAGTCTAATACAGTAAAATAAAGCTTCAGATTAATGAAAAATAGCGTAGTTTTGAGTAGTTTGTCTTTTGTGTTGGCGGTGGAGAAATCAATACCGGGGCGGGCGGGTAGGTGCAGTGGGTGCCTGAGGGCCATGTTGTGGAGATCCCTTGCAAAAACGACCTTCTCACTGCAATTGCATGTCGATAGTTGTGACTCACGTGCAGGAACGTATCGTGATGGCGTGTCAGTGCGAGCACAGGTATTGACAGTCCGCTGCTGGTGATGCCAAGGTAGAATAAAGACAGATTCTGGGATGGTCGTGTTGAACGCTCGAGATGAAACTTGTGGAGATTCTCATTCAGCATCCATTAATAGACAGGTTGTGGCGGTGCTGGATGACTATTGTTACGACTTGCCAATAACAGGAACAACTTTTTTATTATATTCATATAAATTCTTCTTTACATGCATTTACAAATTCCTTTATACATTGTATTAAGCTACGGGGTAGATGTGGGTATGTAAAGCTGTAGCAGAATTAAACTTAAAGCCCATGGTGTACAAGTACGAGTTGTTATAATTACAGATTTAAGAAAATATCTTGCGTAGTAAGACAATAATTAGAAAAAAATAAGACCTGAATGGACATCAGCTTAAAACACGTTTCTCGAGGTAGCCAACCTAAAATCACCTTTTGTTCAGCATTGTTTGTATACTTGCACTCTGTTCTATATTTATACTGAACAAATGTGACCTTGTATGACGATTCTACTTCATGAACATCATCATTTTGTGTCTATATAAGGTTGCTCTATGACTAGAGGCTACCATCAGTACAGTGTCGTGTAAACTCCAATAGTAAGCTGGATCTTCCAATCATGTTTGCAGCCTTTTATTTGCATAATCTCAGAATAGTGGGGCACAATGTAAGTCTTCCCTTTAAAACTATACCACAACATTTCAAGTATAGTTAGTTGATTAAATAGTTTTTCATATGAAGTGACAGTGCATAGGTCAAAGGTCAAACGCATATACAGACAATAAAATTTATGTGGATCAGACAGATAATGAGGGGAAGGGCTGGTGGAGGGACAAAGTGGGGCACGAATCCTGTCGGTGAACTGTCCTCTTGTCTATTGTAGTTTCCATTAACTGTTGTATGTGTAGGGCGTTGACCAGTTTCCCGCCGTGAAAGGTTTTGTGTTGTGTGCTGGGATGGGTGTTAATATGTACAGGTGTTTTTAATGTTGACTAATTTAACCCAGGAAGTCTTCTGGGATTACATGAAGAGTAACACCCCCCAGCTTATTTCACCTGATGATTAAACACCATAACGCTAACCTAATCTAATCCAACCCCCACCAGGTTGCATTAGGGTTTTTAATCATCAGGTGGAATAAGCTGGGGCTAATCTTTATATGAACTGCTTTACTGAAATGTTTTCTGCTATCACGTTGCAACACCGATACCGTATGCTTTACAGGTGACAACATTTCCGATCCCGATAAAATGAGTTGGAGTAACTCTTCCGGATCTCCATAATTAGGCTCTCTTGGAAATGTGAACCGCACACACGGATGTAAACACGGTTTTCCGCTGTCCAGATTTTGATAGCTGGTGATGGTGATATAAATATTATTAGAGGTGTGATCCGTCACCCAGCCAAATACTACAGCATGTCATTGATTTTCCAAGTTCTGTTTTTTAATCAGATCTAAGTTAGGTCACAGTCATAATTGATTGAAAAAGACTTGATAAAGTAAATGATTCTCGACTTTAGCAGGAGTTTACAACGACCCAATCTTGTGGCTTGTTGAGTGCTGTGTTGACGGACTTAAGCTGAGGCGAGGATACTGCAGCCGCCAACCTGCCTGCCCGGGAGAGATTATCGTTTTCCCATGTTTACACCAAGTTGTCGAGTTTTAATACGTAATTTCAAGATATGAATAGAAGCTCATGAAGATTAGGCATCCCCGCTTATTTCACCTGATGTTTCAACATCCTAATGCTAACCTCCCCCCCCCCTCCCCCCTAGCGTTAAGGTGCTTAATTATCAGGTGAAATAAGCTGGGGGGTAATCTCCATGAGCTCCGATTAATTTGATATAACTAACGAAAATAACTCGTCGTACAAACATCCATTCAGACATTGTAACGGTATCCCCCACGTTCTTTTAACTGTTGCTTCATGTAAAACAGTTAATGAAACCCGCAACTATAGTATTCAGATACAGGTTACAAGTTACAACTTCTTCCTGTGAGGGACCTTGTAATTTTGTGTGCAACAAACCTAGTGAGAATTGTTGGACCGTGAGAACTTTAATGACTTGTGTTGCTCAACTCTAGACACAGATTGCTGCGTAGACACTTGGAAGTGATCACCTCAGCGTCTGTATACACGAGGTCGTTGTTTGTTTTATCCCACTGAATGTTAGGTTAGGTTAGCGTGAGTATCGGTAAGTTTGAGTTGGATGGTGGCGTGAGGTGTGTGTGTCTGTAATCGTGTACACCCACACAGGTACAGTGCACCCACACAGGTATAGTACACCCACACATATACAGCACACTGACAGCTACACATAAACAGGACATATGAGTAAACTATTTTAATTGTATGTTTCCAGATAAGTGGGCAGGGAACTTTATTTATTGAAGTTTTTTTCTGAGTTGAACATTTCCTTGTTTATATTTTTATTTATTTAATTTTTTTATTCGCTTTATATTTCAATCACATGTTTGTGGTGTAGATTAATACAGTATAATCTTTTTCTCTTCTATTTTTAATTTCTTTTTACTCTTATTTTTCGCCCCCAGGCCTCGTTGTGGGTCGAGAACCTACCCTGTATGTCCGGGTGAGCTATTACCCTTAAAAAAGAGCCCGGTTTAACAAAGAGAAACATTCGTGAATTTTCTGCCTTTAAGATGCATTAGGTTAGGTTTGGTTAGCGTTAGGGTGGTTAATCTTGAAGTGAAATAGGCTGGGTAATGTTCTGGTGGTCCCTTTTGTGGAATCAACTCGCGTAACAGCTCTTACTAACAGTTATGTACAGTACTGTGCTGAAATAATGTGAGACGGTGGCTGTGTGCCCCTGTAAACAAACTCGTGTGTGTGTATACCAACCTTAAACCGTTAACTACCGGCACTATCACTTCCTCGTACACACAGCCTAACAAGATGATAACAGGTGCTTGAGCGTGTCTTTCTTCATACCTGACAAGAGGGATCACAGGAAGATTACACCCCCCTGATTATTTTTACTTGATTATTACACACCTTAACGCTACCTTGGAGGGGTTAGGTGACGTCAGCATTAGCATTTAGGGTGTTCAATGATCATGTGATTCAGTGAGACACCAATCAGATGACAGCACACACAACCTACTAAAAACCAATATATTTTTGTGTACATATTTATATCTCCTGTGGGCTATTATCTTTAGCTAGGAAACGAAGCGGAATCTCTCCAGCTAATCGTTCCTCCCCCACTCCTATAATTACAAACAATCCAGCCATCAGCTAGTGACTAGAGGGGTCGGTGGGGGAGAGGAGAGACGGTAACAAGTCCTCGCTAAATGGTTTTTATGTAGCGTGTTCTGAGGCTGTTTGCCGATGGGCGTTTAATCGTGGGGTTTTTTTTTATAGTGGTGCATATGGCGAGCCGTGATAGCCCAGCCTGGTGATTAACTTACCGTACAGTACTTAACTTTTGGTTTATCAGTGTTGGCGATGGCGGCCATGTTGTGTCTCGTGAGGTTCTTTGGCTGCTGAGATAATCTGGAGAGTTATTCATGTACTGTAGTGAAGCTAAATGCTGTTCCCGTGCTGCGTTAATACAGGTACTGTATATTTTTCACTTATTATTATTATATCACCTGAAGATTAGACACCCCAGTTTATTTCACCTGAAGATTAGACTCCCCAGCTTATTTCACCTGAAGATTAGACACCCCAGCTTATTTCACCTGACGATTAGACACCCCAGCTTATTTCACCTGAAGATTAGACACCCCAGCTTATTTCCGGGTGAAATAAGCTGGGGTGTTTTAATACGTAATTTCAAGATATGAATAGAAGCTCATGAAGATTAGGCATCCCCGCTTATTTCACCTGATGTTTCAACATCCTAATGCTAACCTCCCCCCCCCCCCCTCCCCTAGCGTTAAGGTGCTTAATTATCAGGTGAAATAAACTTGGTGGGGGGGGGGCTAATCTTCATTAGCTATTAATATGATATAACTAACAGGTTACAAGTTACAACTTCTTCCTGTGAGGGACCTTGTAATTTTGTGTGCAACAAACCTGGTGAGAATTGTTGGACCGTGAGAACTTTAATGACTTGTGTTGCTCAACTCTAGACACAGATTGCTGCGTAGACACTTGGAAGTGATCACCTCAGCGTCTGTATACACGAGGTCGTTGTTTGTTTTATCCCACTGAATGTTAGGTTAGGTTAACGTGAGTATCGGTAAGTTTGAGTTGGATGGTGGCGTGAGGTGTGTGTGTGTCTGTGTGTGTAATAATAATAATATTAATAATAAACGGTTTATTAATAGAGTTGTAGCCGGTGGCTGAAAATTTACAGACTTACATTTGATTTAGATATACAGTAATGATATAATATGCATTGAATACATTTACAGGGCTGTACAGTACATAAATCAGGAGTTGTTTATTATTTTAACAATAGATGGGATGGTGCTGGCTCTTATGGGCTGAATTTTATTGTAGTGGCGGACTGCGCGAGTTGGGTGGGGGGCTGCAGGAGGTGGCGATGACGAGGGTGGTGCAGTAGTCCATTGCCAAACCTTTCCAGTGCTTGGTGGTGGAGGTCACTGAGGGATGGCATTTACAGGGTGGAGAGAGCATTGGTGTAGCCGGAGTATTCTGCACCGAGCATGATTCCGCAGGCCCTTTTCTGTACCTTCTCTAGCTGACGTTGTTGGGTGGAGTTGAGAGAAGACGACCAGGCTGGTGACGCATACGCTAGTTTGGGGAGAATAAAGGCGTTGTAGATGGTCCTCAGCTCTGGGGTGGGTGTCCCAAGTGACCTAAGTCGTCGTAGCATGTAGAGACGGTACGAGGCTGCCTTGACTGTGTTATTTACATGGGCCTTCCAGTCAAGTTTGTTGTCTATGGTTACACCCAGGAGTTTGGCAGACTGCACCAGCTGGAGAGGATGGGCACCCACTGTGACTGCTGGGGCTTGCACTGGAGTGGTGGCGGTATTGATGTGCATGACTACGGTTTTGGTGTGGTTGATGGTGACCTTGTTCTCCATAGTCCATGCCGGTAGCCTGTCCAGTGTGCCTTGTAGCGATGAGTAGTCTGGTGCGGTGTTGTCCACTGAAACCCCCACAGTGCAGTCATCCACGTACTTCCACCTGTGAGGAGTGTCCGATGGAGCATCATTGATCAGGATGAGGAAGCACAGTGGTCCCATCTTGGTCCCTTGGGGAACACCTCAGGTGAGGTGTTGGAATGTGGAGACCAAGCCCTGATACCTCGCTGCCTGGCGACATCCACTCAAGAAATCAGTGAGCCATGAGACCAGGTTGGTGGGCAGCCCTAATGCAATAGCCTTGTTGATAATAGTGCAGTGATCAACAAGGTCAAAGGCCTTCCGGAAGTCCACAAGGGCAACGGCCAGTGATGTCTTACGTTTCTGCAAGTTTTTGTGCAGAAAATCCAGAAAGCTCACCAAGCAGTGTGATGTAGAGGAGGTCCTCATAGTGCCAAATTGCTGTGGATCGATTGACTGATAGATACTGGCAAATGCCCACTCAAAAACAAAGTCCTCACAAAGTAGACTGGGTATGGGGGTAATGGCAACTGGCCTGAGGTCGTTAGGGGACTGTGGGGTGGTGACCTTGGGGATGGGGGTGACAAATGCGGTTTTCCATTCATTAGAGCATTTGCTTTGTCTGAGGGATGCATTAATAATAGAACAGAGGGGGGTGGCAAGTTCGACTGCAAACTCCTTGTATATTTTGATTGGGAGGTCAATTGGGGTCGTGCAGCATTTGGATTTAAATTTCAGGAGTTTGTTGGCGATTTCATATGGTTGTGTGTGTGTGAAATAAGCTTGGATGTCTCATGTTCAGGTGAAATATGCTGGTTACGAAGAGTCTTCAGGTGATGCGAGATACATTTTACCCCGGGGAAAATGGAGCTTTTTGTTCTACCAGTATCAACAACTTTGGGACATGTGAAGGAAAGATTACACGAGGCTGCTAGAAAAAGGTCAAAACACATGTACGGAGGGAAACAGATCACCGCTTTCATGTCTGTCTGTAGAGCCACAAAAGCTGCTCATAATGGAACTGTTATATGTTGTTTTAATTTTCTTTATTAGCATATTTTGCTTTTTCGCCTCTGTATAGTTTTGTGTGTTGTTTCTTGAGTAATGTTTAAAAATCTAGTGTGTGTAATAATAATAATAATAAATAATAATTACCGGTTTATTGAAAGAGCATGGCAGCCGGAAGGCTGAAAATATACAGTTACATAATTGGGGAATGGGTCTCTTGATCTTCAAATAATATAAAAGTAGCATAAGTGATACAAATATGATATATAATAATTAGGTGGGAGAAGCTCAAACTACAGGGCATTTCAACATAGTGACAGTGCCAAAGGTAAGATTGACTGGGAATGAATACACTGGTTGATTACAAGGTATTGATAATTTTTACAATGGTTGGGACTGGGCAGTTCTTATAGAGATCAGTTCGTGCTCGGCTGGGCTGGATGCGGTTGTGGTGTCGAACAGCCATTCTCGGGCGAGGGATCTCGGGTAGTCTTAGGAGCCGGTGTCGAGGATGGTGCAGAAGCTTCTCACCAAATTTGCAGATGAGGTCGTGGTGATGGTCAGTGAGAGCCGAGAGGGTCAGTGTGTTGAGCGCTTCTTGATATGTGGAGTAGGAAGGGGAGAGAATAATCTTGCATGCCATCTTTTGCACTTTTTCTAGGTGTTTACGTTGTGTGGCATTTGGGGAGGAAGACCAGGTAAGGGAGGCATTGGTGAGCTTGGGAAGTATGAATGCTGAGTAAATACTGCGTGTGTGTGTGTGTGTGTGTGTGTGTGTTAAACAGGCCATGGTAGTGTGGGAGACAGGAAACGGAAGAAGATTATCATGCTGTATATAATGTTGAGACAAACTTCACCGAGGAATATAAGAATTGTGTAGAAGGTAATAATAGATTCTGTGGTGGTACGATAACAGATAAATAATATATATATATATGTGGATCACGTGAAGAATAGCCCCCAACCTCCGGCTTATTTCACATTCTAACGTTACCGATGTGGTAGTTTAGGTAAAGTTGGGCAAGTTAAGGTTTGGAAGGTTGGGTTAACTTGGGTTGGGTTAGGTTGAATTAGATTAGGGTTACAGTGGTTAATCAGGTGAAATAATTTAGAGAGGCTAATCTTCAGGTGATTTAAATATCCCCAGGGTCGGGCGTGGGAGTGATGACCCCCCCCCCCACACCCCACACCTCGGAATGCACGCACCAGCCGTCAGAATTTCCTGGCGGGAGGATAATAGAATAGTCGCTTGTCTTTGTGTGTGTGTTTTCAGTTGACGTTCGTGGCGGGAGGGAGCCTGGGTAGTGGGGGAGGAGGGAGGGAGGGAGCCTGGGTAGTGGGGGAGGAGGGAGGGAGGGAGCCTGGGTAGTGGGGGAGGAGGGAGGGAGGGAGCCTGGGTAGTGGGGGAGGAGGGAGGGAGGGAGCCTGGGTAGTGGAGGAGGAGGGAGGGAGCCTGGGTAGTGGGGGAGGAGGGAGGGAGGGAGTCTGGGTAGTGCAGGAGGAGGGAGGGAGCCTGGGTAGTGGAGGAGGAGGGAGGGAGCCTGGGTTGTGGAGGAGGGGGGGAGGAGGGAGGGAGGGAGGGAGTCTGGGTTGTGGAGGAGGAGGGAGGGAGCCTGGGTTGTGGAGGAGGGAGGGAGGGAGTCTGGGTAGTGGAGGAGGAGGAGGGAGGAAGTCTGGGTAGTGGAGGAGGGAGGGAGGGAACCTGGGTAGTGGGGGAGGAGGGAGAGAGGGAGCCTGGGTAGTGGGGGAGGAGGGAGGGAGGGAGCCTGGGTTGTGGAGGAGGAGGGAGGGAGCCTGGGTTGTGGAGGAGGGAGGGAGGGAGCCTGGGTAGTGGGGGAGGAGGGAGGGAGGGAGTCTGGGTTGTGGAGGAGGGAGGGAGGGAGCCTGGGTAGTGGGGGAGGAGGGAGGGAGGGAGCCTGGGTAGTGGGGGAGGAGGGAGGGAGGGAGTATGGGTTGTGGAGGAGGAAGGAGGGAGTATGGGTTGTGGAGGAGGAAGGAGGGAGCCTGGGTTGTGGAGGAGGGAGGGAGGGAGTCTGGGTAGTGGGGGAGGAGGGAGGAAGTCTGGGTAGTGGAGGAGGGAGGGAGTGAGTCTGGGTTGTGGAGGAGGAGGGAGGGAGTCTGGGTAGTGGAGGAGGAGGGAGGGAGCCTGGGTAGTGGAGGAGGGAGGGAGGGAGTCTGGGTAGTGGAGGAGGAGGGAGGGAGTGTGGGTAGTGGAGGAGGAGGGAGGGAGCCTGGGTAGTGGAGGAGGGAGGGAGGGAGGGAGTCTGAGTAGTGGAGGAGGGAGGGAGGGAGTCTGGGTAGTGGAGGAGGGAGGGAGGGAGTCTGGGTAGTGGAGGAGGGAGGGAGGGAGGGAGTCTGGGTAGTGGAGGAGGGAGGGAGGGAGGGAGTCTGGATAGTGGAGGAGGAGGGAGGGAGGGAGTCTGGGTAGTGGAGGAGGAGGGAGGGAGTCTGGGTAATGGAGGAGGGAGGGAGGGAGTCTGGGTAATGGAGGAGGGAGGGAGGGAGTCTGGGTAATGGAGGAGGGAGGGAGGGAGCCTGGGTAGTGGAGGAGGGAGGGAGCCTGGGTTGTGGAGGAGGAGGGAGGGAGCCTGGGTTGTGGAGGAGGAGGGAGGGAGGGAGCCTGGGTAGTGAAGGAGGAGGAGGGAGGGAGTCTGGGTAGTGGAGGAGGAGGAGGGAGGGAGCCTGGGTTGTGGAGGAGGGAGGGAGGGAGCCTGGGTAGTGGAGGAGGGAGGGAGGGAGCCTGGGTAGTGGAGGAGGAGGAGGGAGGGAGTCTGGGTAGTGGAGGAGGGAGGGAGGGAGGGAGCCTGGGTTGTGGAGGAGGAGGAGGGAGGGAGCCTGGGTTGTGGAGGAGGAGGAGGGAGGGAGCCTGGGTTGTGGAGGAGGAGGAGGGAGGGAGCCTGGGTAGTGGAGGAGGTAGGGAGCCTGGGTAGTGGAGGAGGAGGAGGGAGGGAGGGAGCCTGGGTAGTGGAGGAGGAGGAGGGAGGGAGCCTGGGTAGTGGAGGAGGAGGGAGGGAAAGGATAATTTAGCTCCTGCTTCTGATGAGGGTGATCTGTACACACACACACACACACAGTCATTACTAATTACCTGATAGTCACCTTGGTGCACTAGTTGAAGCTTGAGTTACTCTTGATATTTACCAAAATGTCTCCTCCAGGTGACGTTACGGCAAGATGCACAGAAAACACCTTTATTTTAATAGTGTCATAATATTAATAATAATAGTAATAATAATAATAATAATAATAATAAAAAAAGTAATAATAATAACAACAATAATAATAGTAGCAATACAAAAAATACTAATAATAGCAATACAAAAAATACTAATAATACTCTACTAATAACTTTAATTACAATATAGACTAAATAATTGTGATCATATTATCATAAACATTAAAGACAGTTTAACGCCAACAATGTTGATGACAATTATAATAATGGCGTATTATTTAAGAACCGGGTGTTGTTTACAGGTGTGTGTTGGTGTTTGCAGGTGTGTGTTGGTGTTTACAGGTGTGTGTTGGTGTTTACAGGTGTGTGTAGGTGTATACAGGTGTGTGTTGGTGTTTGCAAGTGTGTGTAGGTGTTTGCAGGTGTGTGTAGGTCTGTGTAGGTGTTTGCAGGTGTGTGTAGGTGTTTACAGGTGTGTGTTGGTGTTTGCAGGTGTGTGTTGGTGTTTGCAGGTCTGTGTAGGTGTTTGTAGGTGTTTACAGGTGTGTGTTGGTGTTTGCAAGTGTGTGTAGGTGTTTGCAGGTGTGTGTAGCCGTTTGCAGGTGTGTAGCTGTTTACAGGTGTTGTTTACTGCTGTTTCCAGATGTTTATAGGTGTTTATAGACAGGTATAGACAGACAGAGACAGTGACACAGATATACAGACAGACAGAGACAGTGACACAGATAGACAGACAGAGACAGTGACACAGGTAGACAGAGACAGTGACACAGATAGACAGACAGAGACAGTGACACAGGTAGACAGACAGTGACACAGATAGACAGACAGACAGAGACAGTGACACAGATAGACAGACAGAGACAGTGACACAGGTAGACAGACAGTGACACAGATAGACAGACAGTGACAGTGACACAGGTAGACAGACAGAGACAGTGACACAGGTAGACAGACAGAGACAGTGACACAGGTAGACAGACAGTGACACAGATAGACAGACAGTGACAGTGACACAGGTAGACAGACAGAGACAGTGACACAGGTAGACAGACAGAGACAGTGACACAGATAGACAGAGACAGTGACACAGGTAGACAGACAGAGACAGTGACACAGGTAGACAGACAGAGACAGTGACACAGGTAGACAGACAGAGACAGTTAGACAGACAGACAGAGACAGTTAGACAGACAGAGAGACAGTTAGACAGACAGAGAGACAGTTAGACAGACAGAGAGACAGTTAGACAGACAGAGAGACAGTTAGACAGACAGACAGAGACAGTTAGACAGACAGAGACAGTGACACAGATAGACAGACAGAGACAGTGACACAGTTAGACAGACAGAGACAGTGACACAGGTAGACAGACAGACAGAGACAGTGACACAGGTAGACAGAGAGACAGTGACACAGATAGACAGACAGAGACAGTGACACAGATAGACAGACAGAGACAGTGACACAGATAGACAGACAGAGACAGTGACACAGGTAGACAGACAGAGACAGTGACACACAGAGAGACAGACAGAGACAGTGACACAGATAGACAGACAGAGACAGTGACACAGGTAGACAGACAGAGACAGTGACACAGATAGACAGACAGAGACAGACAGTTAGACAGACAGAGACAGTTAGACAGACAGAGAGACAGTTAGACAGACAGAGAGACAGTTAGACAGACAGAGACAGTTAGACAGACAGAGAGACAGACAGAGACAGAGAGACAGTTAGACAGACAGAGACAGTGACACAGTTAGACAGACAGACAGAGACAGTTAGACAGACAGAGACAGTTAGACAGACAGAGAGACAGTTAGACAGACAGAGACAGTTAGACAGACAGAGAGACAGTTAGACAGACAGAGAGACAGTTAGACAGACAGACAGACAGTTAGACAGACAGAGAGACAGTTAGACAGACAGAGAGACAGTTAGACAGACAGAGACAGTTAGACAGACAGAGAGACAGACAGAGACAGTGACACAGATAGACAGACAGAGACAGTGACACAGGTAGACAGACAGAGACAGTGACACAGGTAGACAGACAGAGACAGTGACACAGGTAGACAGACAGAGACAGTGACACAGGTAGACAGACAGAGACAGTGACACAGATAGACAGACAGAGACAGTGACACAGATAGACAGACAGAGACAGTGACACAGATAGACAGACAGAGACAGTGACACAGATAGACAGACAGAGACAGTGACACAGATAGACAGACAGAGACAGTGACACAGATAGACAGACAGTGACACAGGTAGACAGAGACAGTGACACAGTTAGACAGACAGAGACAGTGACACAGATAGACAGACAGAGACAGTGACACAGATAGACAGACAGAGACAGTGACACAGATAGACAGACAGAGACAGTGACACAGATAGACAGAGACAGTGACACAGATAGACAGACAGAGACAGTGACACAGATAGACAGACAGAGACAGTGACACAGATAGACAGAGACAGTGACACAGGTAGACAGACAGAGACAGTGACACAGGTAGACAGAGACAGTGACACAGGTAGACAGACAGAGACAGTGACACAGATAGACAGACAGAGACAGTGACACATAGAGAGACAGACAGACAGACAGTGACACAGGTAGACAGACAGAGAGAGAGAGTTAGACAGACAGAGACAGTGACACAGATAGACAGACAGAGACAGTGACACAGATAGACAGACAGAGACAGTGACACAGATAGACAGAGACAGGACACAGTTAGACAGACAGTGACACAGTTAGACAGACAGAGACAGGACAGTAGACAGACAGTGACACAGATAGACAGACAGACAGGACAGATAGACAGACAGAGACAGTGACACAGATAGACAGACAGAGACAGTGACACAGGTAGACAGACAGAGACAGTGACACAGGTAGACAGACAGAGACAGTGACACAGATAGACAGACAGAGACAGTGACACAGATAGACAGAGACAGTGACACAGATAGACAGACAGAGACAGTGACACAGATAGACAGACAGAGACAGTGACATAGATAGACAGATAAAGATAGATACACAGACAGTAAGACAGACAGGTATAGATGCACAGACAGACAGTAACACCGAGACAAATTTATAGAGGGGATGGGATCGGTTAGGACGGGGAGGGGGGGTTAGGTGAGGTGTGAAAGTGGCCAATATAACGTAGCGTATCACATAATTCAGTCAACAACACACTACCCAACAGTGACGCAAACACCCCAACAGTGACGCAAACACCCCAATAATGACGCAAACACCCCAATAATGACGCAAACACCCCAATTGTGACGCAAGCACCCCAACAGTGACGCAAACACCCAACAGTGACGCAAACACCCCAACAGTGACACAAACACCCGAACAGTGACGCAAACACCCCAATAATGACGCAAACACCCCAACAGTGACGCAAACACCACAGTACCCAGGTAGTAAAAGTCCTCCGCTCTGTGCCCAACTTTATCTCAAGATGAAGGCAACGAACAACCGGAAGTGACGTCACCTAAATTCAACCAATGGGCGTTGGTCATTGATCTAGTACAGTGTAGAGTTGTAAGAGTTAGCTTTAAACATCGAGTAAAGAAAAATATAAGTTTATTTTCAAGCTTAAAAAGCTTAAGCTCATCAGCAATGTTAATGTGTGTGTCTAAAGTTGATAAGGTATTGTACAGAGTCCCTTGATGTTTGTGTTTACTGAGTCCCTTGATGTTTGTGTTTACTGAGTCCCTTGATGTTTGTGTTTACTGAGTCCCTTGATGTTTGTGTTTACTGAGTCCCTTGATGTTTGTGTTTACTGAGTCCCTTGATGTTTGTGTTTACTGAGTCCCTTGATGTTTGTGTTTACTGAGTCCCTTGATGTTTGTGTTTACTGAGTCCCTTGATGTTTGTGTTTACTGAGTCCCTTGATGTTTGTGTTTACTGAGTCCCTTGATGTTTGTGTTTACTGAGTCCCTTGATGTTTGTGTTTACTGAGTCCCTTGATGTTTGTGTTTACTGAGTCCCTTGATGTTTGTGTTTACTGAGTCCCTTGATGTTTGTGTTTACTGAGTCCCTTGATGTTTGTGTTTACTGAGTCCCTTGATGTTTGTGTTTACTGAGTCCCTTGATGTTTGTGTTTACTGAGTCCCTTGATGTTTGTGTTTACTGAGTCCCTTGATGTTTGTGTTTACTGAGTCCCTTGATGTTTGTGTTTACCGAGTCCCTTGATGTTTGTGTTTACCGAGTCCCTTGATGTTTGTGTTTACCGAGTCCCTTGATGTTTGTGTTTACCGAGTCCCTTGATGTTTGTGTTTACCGAGTCCCTTGATGTTTGTGTTTACCGAGTCCCTTGATGTTTGTGTTTACCGAGTCCCTTGATGTTTGTGTTTACCGAGTCCCTTGATGTTTGTGTTTACCGAGTCCCTTGATGTTTGTGTTTACCGAGTCCCTTGATGTTTGCGTTTACCGAGTCCCTTGATGTTTGCGTTTACCGAGTCCCTTGATGTTTGCGTTTACCGAGTCCCTTGATGTTTGCGTTTACCGAGTCCCTTGATGTTTGCGTTTACCGAGTCCCTTGATGTTTGCGCTTACCGAGTCCCCTGATGTTTGCGTTTACCGAGTCCCCTGATGTTTGCGTTTACCGAGTCCCCTGATGTTTGCGTTTACCGAGTCCCCTGATGTTTGCGTTTACCGAGTCCCCTGATGTTTGCGTTTACCGAGTCCCCTGATGTTTGCGTTTACCGAGTCCCCTGATGTTTGCGTTTACCGAGTCCCCTGATGTTTGCGTTTACCGAGTCCCCTGATGTTTGCGTTTACCGAGTCCCCTGATGTTTGCGTTTACCGAGTCCCCTGATATTTGTATTTACTGAGATAGTGGTATGTGGGAGAGAGGGAGCAGGTAGTGGTGCGTGGAAGAGGAGGAGGTGTGTGTGGAAGAGGAGAAGGTGGTGGTGTGTGGAAGAGGAGGAGGTTGTGTGTGGAGGAGGAGGAGGAGGAGGTGTGTGTGGAAGAGGAGGAGGTGTGTGGAAGAGGAGGAGGAGGTGGTTGTGTGTGGAGGAGGAGGAGGTGGTGGCGTGTGGAAGAGGAGGAGGAGGAGGTGGTGGCGTGTGGAAGAGGAGGAGGAGGTGGTGGCGTGTGGAGGAGGAGGAGGAGGTGGCGTGTGGAAGAGGAGGTGGTGGTGGAGTGTGGGAGAGGAGGAGGACGAGTGCTTGTGTCGACTATGTCAGGAGTCCCTCCCTCCCTCCAACCACTCCCTCCCTTCCAAACACAGTCCCACCTGGTGCTTCCGAGTGGTGTTCCCCTTTAATAAAAACTCTCCTCCTCCTCCTCCTCCTTCCTCCTCCTTCCTCCTCCTCTCTTCCTCCTCCTCCTCTCCTCCTCCTTCCTCCTCCTTCCTCCTTCCTCCTCCTTCCTCCTCCTTCCTCCTCCTCTCTTCCTCCTCCTCCTCTCCTCCTCCTTCCTCCTCCTTCCTCCTTCCTCCTCCTTCCTCCTCCTCTTCCTCTTCCTCCTCCTCCTCCTCCTCCTCCTCCTCCTCCTCCTCTACTCGGAACTAACCATTATAGGCTTTTTACCGTTTCAGAGAGGGAATGGAAGAAAGGCATAAGATAGAGAGAGTTGGGGAGAGGGAGACAGACTCAGATAAATATTGATAATAATCTGAAAACACTTTTATATTCTGAATTGTAGATAAGCTATTTTAAATATTATTATTATTATTATTTTTGAGACCAGGGAACTATGATTTACTTTTTGGGGTTTATCAATTAATTGTTTGTTATTGAGGATGAATGACTTACAGTAGCTAACGGCTGATGGGTCAAATCTACAACAAATTCAGGACATCTTGTGCCTCATCTCTGGGGTCATCGTGCCTCGTTATGAGTCGTCTTGTCTCGTTATCTGTGTTTCTGCCTCGCCATGTGTTGTCCTGCCTCGCTATGTGTTGTCCTGCCTCGCTATGAGTGTTCCTGCCTCGCTATGAGTGTTCCTGCCTCGCCATGTGTTGTCCTGCCTCGCTATGTGTTGTCCTGCCTCGCTATGTGTTGACCTGCCTCGCCATGTGTTGTCCTGCCTCGCTATGTGTTGTCCTGCCTCGCATGTGTTGTCCTGCCTCGCCATGTGTTGTTCTGCCTCGCCATGTGTTGTTCTGCCTCGCCATGTGTTGTTCTGCCTCGCCATGTGTTGTCCTGCCTCGCCATGTGTTGTCCTGCCTCGCCATGTGTTGTCCTGCCTCGCCATGTGTTGTCCTGCCTCGCCATGTGTTGTCCTGCCTCGCCATGTGTTGTCCTGCCTCGCCATGTGTTGTCCTGCCTCGCCATGTGTTGTCCTGCCTCGCAATGTGTTGTCCTGCCTCGCTATGTGTTGTCCTGCCTCGTTATGTGTTGTCCTGCCTCGTTATGAGTGTTCCTGCCTCGTTATGAGTGTTCCTGCCTCGTTATGAGTGTTCCTGCCTCGTTATGAGTGTTCCTGCCTCGCCATGTGTTGTCCTGCCTCGCCATGTGTTGTCCTGCCTCGCTATGTGTTGTCCTGCCTCGCTATGTGTTGTCCTGCCTCGCTATGTGTTGTCCTGCCTCGCTATGTGTTGTCCTGCCTCGCCATGTGTTGTCCTGCCTCGCCATGTGTTGTCCTGCCTCGCCATGTGTTGTCCTGCCTCGCCATGTGTTGTCCTGCCTCGTTATGAGTGCGGATTCAACTTATGTCTCATGGATTGCACTTAGAGTCATCCCTTGCAGTCGTATACAGATATGGATTCATGCATACGTATCTTGACTGGGGATGTCACTGTGGGTTATAGAAACACCTTTCCCTGACTGTATCATACACTTATGTTCACTCCCCCCAGTGCACAGTCCACTGAAGTTCGTGTAAACGTAATGCAGCCTCAGTTACTTCACTCTATCCGTCACACTTAATATGTTCAGTGATTAAAGAACACCGTGACCAACGTGATCTCTTGTGTTCATGTCAAGAATGAACATCACCGCCATGTTTTGAACAATTTGTAGCTTTGATTTTAGCTTCTGTGTTAGGGCAGAGTACCTTGACGAGCAGGAATAGTCCAGTGACATTGTATGAGCGCCAAGCAAAGGGTCCTACGGGCATCACCTGAGAGGCATTATTTTGGCATTAATGTTTTAACTATATTATCTACTACGATTAATTCACCAGACACACAAGAGTCAAGAGTTAGTCCAAGGTATTCCACTAAGGTTACTGTTGAGATGGTTCATTCCCACACAGTACAATGAATTCGTTTACACTTTTGAGTTTTATTTTTCATCTGAATAATATTGCTTCAGTCTTTCTAAGATGTCGAGATAATTTGTTCTCTATGAGCCATTGTTCGCATGACTCCAGTTCAGATGATAACCTGTTAGCTACATTCAGTAGTTTGGATCTTTACCTGACACTAAAAGAGCACTGTCATCGGCATACAGCAATAGTTTACAATTAACACTTATGGGCATGTCGTTTACAGAACACAGGAAGGGCAAATGTCCTTGGAAGCCCTCTTGTGGGATTCCATAAACCCAATGCCAAGAGCCTGCAGTTTTTACGTAGACTATCATGATCGACTGTGTCGAAGGCTTTATGTAAGTAACATTACCATAAAAGTGTAATTCCTCTGAGGTGTTTGGGATCTGATATAGTGAGTGAGATGGATCAGGCTGGTGTCAGTTGAGTGAGAGTTCTTAAAGCCTGATTGGTAGGTGTAAAAATATTTTAATAACTGATATACAGTATATCTTTCCACCAGAACATATATTTTACACTGCTTTCTCAAGACCGTTTGATACAAAACCTTTACGTTATATACTGTACATGACTGTTAAGCGGCAGGTCTTCTTCTGTGATAATATTTGTTACACTGCAAATATTCAAGGATGGTTCGTGGCCGCTATTAATTATTTGTATGACTTGTAATGTAACTTTTAGTTGTGTGTGTGTGTGTGTAATAATAATAATAAACAGTTTATTAATAGATTTGCAGCCGGTGGCTGAAAATACACGAACTTACCTGTGACTTAGACATAATAATACACCGTACGTTCAATACATTTACAAGGCTGTACAGGAGCTGTTTATTATTTTAGCAATAGATGGGGTGGTGTTATTCTTATATCTATTATTGCAGGCTCTTATGGGCTGGATTTTGTTGTAGTGGCGGACTGCGCGAGGTGGGCTGGGGACTGCCGGTGGCAGAAGGTGGCGATGACGAGGATGGTGCAGTAGTCCACTGCCAAACCCTGCTTGTGGGTGGTGGTGGAGGAGGTCACTGTGTGTGTGTGTGTGTGTGTGTGTGACATTAACTGAGACTATTAGGCAAAATTTATATAGACAAGGTTAGGTTAGGTTAAGTTAGCAGAAATATATAAAGGGGGGAGAGTGAGAGGTATGAATTAGCCAGTGCAGTAGTGGAGGTAGGAGAAAGAACAGAGAGGGGCGATGGATGACTTAGCCAGTGGGTGAAAGGGAGGGAGAGTAGGAAGAGCGAACAGCTTCTCCCTATAGTCACACCTCCACTCCTCTTCTTGTTGTATGTGTGTACGTGCGCACAGATGACAGATCAAAGCAAAAGACATACTGAACTGTATGGAATGTCAGGACTCTCCTGGATACTGGCACAAATGAACGTCCTGAAAGAAGAACCACCCTTGTGGGAAAAGAGCGGTCTAGGTATAACATCGACATAGCAGCCATTAGTGAGTCCCGGCTCCCAGACGAGGGTCGACTCACAGAACTGGGGGTCTGGCTATATCTTCTTCTGGAGGGTAAGCTTGCTGGGGAGATGAACCTCATTTACGGATTTGGCTTTGTCATTCACCAATCTATCCTACATAGGCTAATGAAGTGCCTGTTGGGATCAACGAGCGCCTCATGACGCTCCGAGTCCCACTGAATCACTTACATCGTGCCCTTTTCATCAGTGCACACGCCCCAACACTGTATGTAGAGGATGACATCAAGGAGGCCTTTTATGCTGACCTCGACAGAGTGCTAACCTCTATCCCCAGAGAAGACAAGGTTGTGCTCCTTGTGACTTCAATGCCAGAGTTGGCAGAGATGCTGACATTTGGCAGGGAACCATAGGGAGAAATAGAGTAAGCAAGTGTAATCCCAACGGCCTACTCCTCTTCAGCAAGTGTGCTGCGCACAACCTCACTATCACCAATACCTTGTTTAAGTAGGCCGACAAGTTTAGGGGTTCGTGGCAACACCCACGATCCAAACACTGGCATCTCATTGACTACATTAGCAGAGAAAGAGATCGCCGAGATGTCCTCATTACCCGAGCCTGCGTGGCTCAGACCACTGTGATACAGATCACAGAGCAGCTCGACGAGGGACTAATAAATAACCCAACAACAAATTACCAAAATCCCAGTGTCAAAGGGGTCCTATCAAAGCTGTCATCACAAAAACCTGCAACGAGACCCTCGGTCAGGTCAAAAGAAAAGACCAGGATTGGTTTAATGAAAACGACTCGGAAATCGAAGTACTCGTCACTAGTAAACGTGCTGCTCACCCTGAGTGGCAGAACGACCTTAAGTCTTGGACCAAAGTTGAAACCTTCCACAAGAAGAAAGCAGCGGTCCTTCGTAAACTTCGCAAACTAATGAACGATTGGTAGAAAAATATAGCAAGTGAAATGCAAACATTTGCGGATCAACACAAGGTGTGTGAATTTTTTTAATTCCTCTAAAACAATATGTGGCCCAAATATTCATGGCATGGCTCCCTCCGCTCATCCGAAAGGCAATTCCCTAATTAAAACCAAAGAATCATCCATCAGCTCTGGAAAGAGCACTAACATTCACTGCTCAGCCGAAACACCGATGTGGATGTCCTAACTACCCATTAGGTTCTTCAGCTCCCAGAGCTGAGCCATCTCAGCTATCGTCCATCCCTGAATAAGGTACCTACTGCCATCAAGCAGATAAAGAATAACAAGGCTACAGAGCCTGATGGAATCCCAGCCGAGGTGTATAAAGCAGGAGGACCTCTGCCTACCAGCTGTCTCCACTCTCTCCTGGAGAATATATGGGAAAGGGAGGAAATCCCCCGAGCTCTTGCAGACGTCTCGATCGTCAATATTTATATGAACGAGGGAGACCGGTCAGACTGTGGCAACTACCGCGGGATCTTGCTACTTTCCGTCGCTAGCAAGATTATCGCCCGAATCCTCCTAAACTGACTTTTTCCTGAGGCTTTAGACCATAATGTGGCACCACTGACATGATCTTTGTTGCCCGCCAAATAAAGGAAAAGTGCAGAGAACAGTATCGTGACTTGTACATGGCCTTCATTGACCTAACTAAGGCCTTCGACTCGGTCAACGGGGAAGCCCTCTGGCAGACCCCCAGTCGTTTTGGCTGCCCACCATAATTCAAAGCCATTGTGAAGCAACTCTACGATGGTATTAATGGCAGTGTACTGGCACCAACTCTCTTTTCCATTTTCTTGGCTGCCTTCCTTATTCGTGCCAATGCCAATTTAGCTGGCTGGGTGGACAACCTGTCCCAGATGAATGGACTTTTCAACATAAGACGACTCCAGGCAGGAACAAAAGTGTTGGCCGCCTCTATCACTGAACTTCAGTATGTGGATGACCTCACACGCATCGCTCACACTGAACGTGACCTACAGGTGATTCTGAACACCTACACAGTTGCGTAAGCACACTTCGGCCTTGAGGTGAGATTACGTAAGACTCAGATTCTCATTCCGCCTGTCCCTTGTTGAACCACACCTCCATCCATCCAGCTTAATGGTACTACTCTCTAATGTTACCCACTTCCAGTACCTTAGCTTCCACCTGTCCACCACCGTGGACATCGATGAAGAGACTCAACAGTGGATAAGATGTGCAACTGTAGCTTTTGGCAGACTCCAAAACCGTTTCTTCAGCTGTAGAGAGCTGAAATTACCTACAAAGCTGCACGTTTATCGTGCAGTGGTCCTCCCCATCCTGCTGTATGGCAGCGAGACATGGGTCACATACAGGAGACACCTCAAGGCACTTGAAAACTTTCACCAACGTAGTCTACATACCATCCTTCGAGTTCGCTGGGAAGACATGAGAGCAAATGCTGGTGTACTCGCTGACACCAACTGTAGGAGCACCAAGGCTACCATTATCCATGAACAAATACGCTGAACTGGCCATGTTACCCACATGGACCACAGGAGACTGCCAAAGCAGGGGGTTTTTTTTATAAGGGGATTAGCCCACCTGGGCACAGGTCACTGACCCACATCGGGGCCTGTGGGGCGAAAATGTAATAATAATAATAATAATAATAATAAAGAAATACAAAAATTAAAAAAAAGATTGAGTGAGAAACACTACATGTATGTTGTGTTGTCAATGGTGAGAGAAACAATCGAGACCCCGCAATTGTGTGTAAATGAGGCAGAAAGTCAGATCAGCAACCTGGGACTAGGTCACAATTTTCGTGATGCCATATGGCAGCAGGGTCTACCATTAGACAACACATTATGCTTCCAATATCTACCCAGGCGGTAGTACCTCCCTGTTTAGTAGCTGCCTGCTACCTACTGCTACAGTTACTTATCGAATAGTAAACATAGTGCTGGTGGACAGCAGAAAAGGTATAAGGATATTTTTAGGACAATTCTGAAAAAGTGCCAAATCAACCCTTCACTTGGAAGACGATCACTCCACACCGTAACGCTTGGAGGAGCACCACACAAAAGTTGTCAATACTTTGGAGTTAGCCCGACTGCATACCGAGGCAGACAAGCGCCAGCGCCGGAAAGACGTTGCCGCCGCCCCTCCCACACTAGATGTAGTCCTCCACACGTGCGACATCTGTGGCTCTGTCGTTCCCTTATCGGCCTCTTGAGTCACTTCAAAGCTCACTAATGAAGGTGACGTCCTTAATGACTCGTATCATTGTATCATAGCTGGATGATCGTCATACTCGAGTCCAAGTGACAGCAAAGTAGTAGTAGTAGTAGTGTGTGTGTTGTTTGACAATGGTTGTGTGGGAAGAGGTTAAGTAATGGTAGGGTAGATTAAGATAAGGAATACGTTCAATAAGTAAATTAGATACGTTCAATAAGTAGATTAGATACGTTCAATAATTAGATTAGATACGTTCAATAAGTAAATTATATACGTTCAATAATTAGATTAGGTACGTTCAATAATTCGATTAGATACGTTCAATAAGTAGATCAGCTAAGTTCTATAAGTATATTGTAATACATTCAATAAGTAGATTAGCTAAACTCAGTAAGTACACATTCCTACACATACACACGATCAAATGTTTCAAGATTCAACATATTTCAACAGAGAGAGAGAGAAGGGAGGAGGGTAGTGAAAGCGAGAGAGAAAGGGAGAGGAAGGGATAAAGAGGGAGAGAGAGGTGTGGAGAAATGATTAGAGAGAGATGAGTGAGAGGAAGTGATAAAGAGAGGGGGGGGATGGAGAAAGGGGATGGAGAAAGGGGGCTAAAGAGGGAGAGAGCGAAAGGGATAAAGGAGAGAGAGAGAGGGGGGAGAAAAATGAATAACGAGAGATAGTGAGAGGAAATGTTCGGGAAAGAGAGAGGATGGAGGAATGGATAAAGAGAGAGACGTGACAGAGAAAATGACAAGGAGAGAGAGAGAAAGGGGAATGAATAAATGAGAGTGTGAGAAACTGATAAAGAGAGGTGATTGGGAGAGAAAGTAATATAGAGAGAGGTAGAGAGAAATGGATAAAGGTAGAGAGAAAAATGAATAAAGGGAGAGAGAAAAATGAATAAAGGGAGAGAAGGTAATATAGAGCGAGTGAGAAAAGGGGGTAAAAGAGAGCGAGGGAGAGAGAAAGTGATTGTAAGAGGAAAAAAGAAAGAGAGAGAGAGAGAGAGAGAATAAGAGAAATCGTGGACGCTGTTGTTGGCGGCTATAGGCGGGATACAACTCATATAAGGGGCTATATTATGCTATAGTGCCCCTTCCCTTCCCTCCCCCCACCCCCTCCCCCCACCCCCTCCCCCCACCCCCCCACCCCTCCTCCTCCCCCCCTCAAAAAAAAAGGTGAGGATGGTAAGATGGCAATAGAGTCGTTCCCTGAAGTGTTCCGTGATCAATGGTATTTTTTATCTGTTGTTCCGTAAAAGAAAATACTTGTAGGTGGGGCCGGACATACAGGTGGGGCCAGACATACAGGTGGGGGCCAGACATACAGGTGGGGGCCAGACATACAGGTGGGGGCCAGACATGCAGGTGGCGCCAGACATACAGGTGGGGGCCAGACATACAGGTGGGGGCCAGACATACAGGTGGGGGCCAGATATACAGGTGGGGCCAGACATACAGGTGGGGGCCAGATATACAGGTGGGGGCTAGACATACAGGTGGGGCCAGACATACAGGTGGGGGCCAGACATACAGGTGGGGGCCAGACATACAGGTGGGGGCCAGACATACAGGTGGGGCCAGACATACAGGTGGGGGCCAGACATACAGGTGGGGCCAGACATACAGGTGGGGCCAGACATGCAGGTGGGGCCAGACATGCAGGTGGGGCCAGACATACAGGTGGGGCCAGACATACAGGTGGGGCCAGACATACAGGTGGGGCCAGACACACAGGTGGGGCCAGACATACAGGTGGGGCCAGACATGCAGGTGGGGCCAGACACACAGGTGGGGCCAGACACACAGGTGGGGGCAGACATACAGGTGGAACCAGACATACAGGTGGGGCCAGACATACAGGTGGGGCCAGACATACAGGTGGGGGCCAGACATACAGGTGGGGCCAGACATACAGGTGGGGCCAGACATACAGGTGGGGCCAGACGTACAGGCGGGGCCAGACATACAGGCGGGGCCGGACATGCAGGCGGGGCCAGGCATGCAGGCGGGGCGTGACATACAGGTGGGGCCGGGCATACAGGCGGGGCCGGACATACAGGCGGGGCCAGGCATACAGGCGGGGCCAGACATACAGGCGGGGCCAGACATACAGGCGGGGTCAGACTGTTGCTAGGGTGCTTTTTTTCTCTGACCTTGGGAAGATGACCACCCTCACTCCGCCCACGTCTACACCGTTACCTGTGTGTGTGTGTGTGCGTGCGTGCGTGTGTTTGTGCGTGCATGCGTGCGTGCGGTCGTGCGTGCATGTGTGTTGGTCAGTGGATACACCTGCGGTTATTAATGTGCAGATAACTCATGAGTGAAGGTCTGGCCCAGTGAATTAAACTGCTCTGGACCGGGACACCACTCGCCTACAACAGGTGTTATTGTGTCCCGGTTCACACACTGTATCTGTTCCACCGATAGTATTGTGTCCCGGTCCACACACTGTATCTGTTCCACCCAGAGTGTAGTGTCCCGGTCCACACACTGTATCTGTTCCACCCATAGTATTGTGTCCCGGTCCACCCACTGTATCTGTTCCACCCATAGTATTGTGTCCCGGTCCACACACTGTATCTGTTCCACCCATAGTGTAGTGTCCCGGTCCACACACTGTATCTGTTCCACCCATAGTATTGTGTCCCGGTCCACACACTGTATCTGTTCCACCCATAGTATTGTGTCCCGGTCCACACACTGTATCTGTTCCACCCAGAGTGTAGTGTCCCGGTCCACACACTGTATCTGTTCCACCCAGAGTGTAGTGTCCCGGTCCACACACTGTATCTGTTCCACCCAGAGTGTAGTGTCCCGGTCCACACACTGTATCTGTTCCACCCATAGTATTGTGTCCCGGTCCACACACTGTATCTGTTCCACCCATAGTATTGTGTCCCGGTCCACACACTGTATCTGTTCCACCCATAGTATTGTGTCCCGGTCCACACACTGTATCTGTTCCACCCATAGTATTGTGTCCCGGTCCACACACTGTATCTGTTCCACCCATAGTGTAGTGTCCCGGTCCACACACTGTATCTGTTCCACCCATAGTGTAGTGTCCCGGTCCACACACGGTATCTGTTCACCAGTGTAGTGTCCCGGTCCACACACTGTATCTGTTCCACCCAGAGTGTAGTGTCCCGGTCCACACACTGTATCTGTTCCACCCAGAGTGTAGTGTCCCGGTCCACACACTGTATCTGTTCCACCCAGAGTGTAGTGTCCCGGTCCACACACTGTATCTGTTCCACCCAGAGTGTAGTGTCCCGGTCCACACACTGTATCTGTTCCACCCAGAGTGTAGTGTCCCGGTCCACACACTGTATCTGTTCCACCCATAGTGTAGTGTCCCGGTCCACACACTGTATCTGTTCCACCCATAGTGTAGTGTCCCGGTCCACACACTGTATCTGTTCCACCCATAGTGTAGTGTCCCGGTCCACACACTGTATCTGTTCCACCCATAGTGTAGTGTCCCGGTCCACGCACTGTATCTGTTCCACCCATAGTGTAGTGTCCCGGTCCACACACTGTATCTGTTCCACCCATAGTATTGTGTCCCGGTCCACACACTGTATCTGTTCCACCCATAGTGTTGTATCACCTGAATATTACCCCCCCCCCCCCCGCTTATTTATGCCTGATGATCAAACACCTAACCCAACCCGAACCTAACTTAATTTTATCTAACCCAACCCAACCCTAACCTGATCTAATCTAATATAATCTAATCTAACCAAGCCCTAACCTAACCCTAACCCAACCCTAACCTGACCCAGCCCTAACCTAACTTAATCTAACCTAACCCAACCCTAACCTGATCTAATCTAACCTAACCCAACCCAACCCTAACCTGATCTAATCTAATATAATATAATCTAATCTAACCTAACCCAGCCCAGCCCTAACCTAACCTGACCCAACCCAACCCAACCCAACCCTACCCTACCTAACCCAACCCTACCTAACCCAACCCTAACCTAACCCAACCCTAACCTAACCCTAACCCTAACCTGATCTGATCTTATCTAATCTAACCTAACCCACCTAACCCAACCCAACCCTACTCAACCCTACCTAACCCAACCTAACCCAACCCTACCCTAACCCAACCCTACCCTAACCCAACCCTACCTAACCCAATCCTACCTAACCCAACCCTAACCTAACCCTAGTCAGTTTTGTATCGTGAAGATTGTCTGGCAAGATGGGAGCTGTTAAGTGAAGGTGAATGCGGTTTTATTTTTCCTTCTCCCTTACCGCTGTTTCCTCCACCCCTCACTGTTGCCGCCGCCTTCTCCTCCCACACTGCTGCCTCCCTCCTCCTCCTCCCACACCCTTGCTTCCCTCCTCCCACACCCTTGCTTCCTCCTCCTCCTCCCACACCGCTGCCTCCTCCTCCCACACCGCTGCCTCCTCCTCCTCCTCCCACACCGCTGCCTCCTCCTCCTCCCACACCGCTGCCTCCTCCCACTCCCACACTGCCTCCTCCTCCTCCTCCGCTGCACCTTTACCTCCCCCCCTCCCCCCATTTCCCTCCTCCTCCCCACAATACATTCAGCTCCCCACCTCCCTCTACTAGTGCCCCGGGCCTACAGTAATTACCCGCCCGGGGCACCACACCAGACCGCTCCGCTTGTGGTGGTGGTAGTGGTGATGGTGGTAGTGGTTGTAGTAGTGATGGTGGTAGTGGTGGTGGTTGTAGTAGTGATGGTGGTAGTGGTGGTGGTTGTAATAGTGATGGTGGTAGTGGTTGTAGTAGTGATGGTGATAGTGGTGAGGGTGGTAGTAATGGTGGTGGTAGTAGTGATGGTGGTAGTAGTGATGGTGGTAGTAATAATGTATAGTGATGTTTATGGTGGGTTAGGTTAGGTTAGGAACTCAAAATAGGAGTTAATTACGGTGGTGGTAGAGTGGTAACGTGCGTATCTCTCAACAGTATGTCAAGGGTTCGAGTCCTGCTTGGCCCGGACACTCGTGAGAAGGGTTTTATTCAGCGTGACCCTCACTCCCAGACCTCGCTCAGCTTACCTGTTCTGCTAACACTAGGGATGGAGGTAGTGATAGTGGTGATAGTGATGATGGTGGTGGTGATAGTGGTAGTGAGAGTGATCATAGTGGTGGTGAGAGTGATCATAGTGGTGGTGGTGAGAGTGGTAGTGAGAGTGGTGGTGGTGATAGTGGTGGTGGTGATAGTGAGAGTGATGATGGTGGTAGTGAGAATGGTGGTAGCGTCACCTTGGTCAACGTGCTCTAGATTAAGATCTCTCTCATTCTTGTTTCCCCCTTCCCTCCCTCCTTCCCTCCCACCTCCCTCCTTCCCTCCTCCTCCCTTCCCACCTCCCTCCTTCCCTCCTCCTCCCTTCCCTCCCACCTCCCTCCTTCCCTCCCACCTCCCTTCCCTCCCATCTCTCTCTCTCTCTCTCTCTCTCTCTCTCTCTCTCTCTCTCTCTCTCTCTCTCTCTCTCTTCATCTTTTCCCCTCTCATCCATATCCTTCTCTCTTTTCCATTCACCTCCCTCTCACTCCCTCTCACTCACCTTCCTTCTTCCCTTGCACACACACTCCCTCCTCCATCACCCCCACCCCTTTCCCCCTCCACCCCCCTCAACCCCCTCCACCCTCTCCACCCCCTCCTTCCCCCCTCAACCCCGCCTCCACCCCCCTCAACCCCTCTCCTTCCCCCCTCAACCCCGCCTCAACCCCCCTCCACCCCTCTCCTTCCCCACTCAACCCCGCCTCAACCCCGCCTCCATCACCCCACAGCACCGCACGTAACACATAAACCTTGTCATTTCTCGTTGGAATCTTGACTGCCCCGACCCGATTTTCCCATCCGATTTTGCTTTCCGATTTCAGTTGCTTGAGAATCATGTGGGTCTTTTTTTTTTTCCCGATGACGCTGAGTGTTCATATCTCATAGGTGGCGCCTCCCTCCTGGCGAGTATGGTGCCATGATGCCTTGGATTGTGGCATGGTAGTGTGGTGGTATGGCGGTGTATGGTAGTAGTGTGGTTGGTGTGTTGGTGATGTGGTATAGTGGTATGGTGGTGTAGGGTAGTGGTGTGGTTGGTGTATGGTAGTGGTGTGGTATGTTGATGTGGTGTGGTGGTGATGATGGCGTGGTAGTGATGATAGCGTAGTGGTGATGTGATGAATGGTGATGTTGGTGTGGTATGTAGGGGAGGTAGGAACATACATACATACATACATACATACATACATACATAGAAACTAAGAGATATATAGATGTACAACTAAATAGACAGACAGACAGACAGAGAGACAATCAGAAAGACACAGACAGACAGACACTTATTCACTAACCATTATACTCCCTTAAACTAGCATAATAAAAATACTAGACTATCATATGAATATTTGCCAATTCATGAAAAGAAAGATAGGCAGGTGATTAAGAGTCGTGTCGTTAGAGGGTTGAATGGGGTGATTGGAGCAGTATAGGGAGGTGGAGAGGGTCGTTAGTACTGCTGGAAAGAGGAGTGGGGGGTCTGTATGAGGTCAGGTGAAGGGGGGGGGGGGGTTGGGGGTTGTGGTTAGGCGTGGTTAGGTTAGGTTTAATGACTGGGTTTAGTGTTTTAATTTTGGGTTTATAATGTTTGGTATGTTTTTATCTTATTGTGGTTTAGGTTATTTGTTTCTTTGTTTTATTGCTGTTTTTTTTTGGGGGGGGGGGGTTTATTGTGTTTTGGTTTATTTGTTTTGGTTTTATTTTTGTTTGGTTGTTTGTTGTCCTTGTTTTTTTCTTTCTGGTTTATTGTGATGTATATTTCGTTCTTTGTTTTATTTTGGTTTATTATTTGTCTTTGTATAATTATTATTTTTAAATAACAACGACCTCATATGGTTCATAACTACGACCTCATATGGTTCATAACTACGACCTCAGATGGTTCATAACTACGACCTCTGATGGTACATAACTACGACCCCAGATGGTTCTTAACTACGACCTCAGATGGTTCATAACTACGACCTCAGATGGTTCATAACTACGACCTCAAATGGTTCATAACTACGACCTCAGATGGTACATTACTCCGGCCTCAGATGGTTCATAACTACGACCTCAGATGGTACATAACTACGACCTCAGATGGTTCATAACTACGACCTCAGATGGTACATTACTCCGGGCCCAGATGGTTCATACCTACGTCAGGATCGCCTGCGTGTTTGAAGTTAAGGGCCGGGTTAGGGGGGGGGGGCGGCTTCTGTGATATTGAAGCCGTATCCGAAACTGGACCTGATTTTTATAGGTGAAAAACGCGAGTTCGGTTAAGTTAGGGGTAGGTTAGGTTTTTTAGGGGTGAATTAGGTAAGGGGGGGTTAGGTTAGGGGATTAAGGGTGGGTTAATTTAGGTTAGGCTAGGGGTTGGTCTGGTTCAGGTTCCAGGTATCAAAGAGCCCCGAGGTCCGTGGGTGGGCGGCTGAGGGCGTCCGGTCGCTGGGTGGTTGGTGGAGGGGGGGGGGGGTGACAGTTGGTGGGCGGCCGTTGGGTGCTGGTGGCAGGTTGACGGTCGGAGGGTGGTGATGGTGGGCGACTGGAGGGTGGTGATGGGCGGATCATTGGTTGGCAGGTGGGCGGCTGGATGGTGGTGGTAGTGGGCGGATCATTGGGTGGCAGGAGGATGGTGATGGTAGTGGGCGGATCATTGGGTGGCAGGAGGATGGTGGTGGTAGTGGGCCGATCATTGGGTGGCAGGAGGGTGGTGGTGGTGGTTGGCGGATCATTGGGTGGCAGGAGGATGGTGGTGGTAGTGGGCCGATCATTGGGTGGCAGGAAGATGGTGGTGGTAGTGGGCGGATAATTGGGTGGCAGGAGGATGGTGGTGGTAGTGGGCGGATCATTGGGTGGCAGGAGGATGGTGGTGGCAGTGGGCCGATCATTGGGTGGCAGGAGGATGGTGGTGGTAGTGGGCGGATCATTGGGTGGCAGGAGGATGGTGGTGGTAGTGGGCGGATAATTGGGTGGCAGGAGGATGGTGGTGGTAGTGGGCCGATCATTGGGTGGCAGGAGGATGGTGGTGGTGGTGGGCCGATCATTGGGTGGCAGGAGGATGGTGGTGGTGGTGGGCGGATCATTGGGTGGCAGGAGGATGGTGGTGGGCCGATCATTGGGTGGCAGGAGGATGGTGGTGGTAGTGGGCCGATCATTGGGTGGCAGGAGGATGGTGGTGGTGGTAGGCCGATCATTGGGTGGCAGGAGGATGGTGGTGGTGGTTGGCGGATCATTGGGTGGCAGGAGGATGGTGGTGGTAGTGGGCCGATCATTGGGTGGCAGGAGGATGGTGATGATGGTGGGCCGATCATTGGGTGGCAGGAGGATGGTGGTGGTGGGCCGATCATTGGGTGGCAGGAGGATTGTGGTGGTGGTGGGCCGATCATTGGGTGGCAGGAGGATGGCGGTGGTGGTGGTTGGTGGATCATTGGGTGGCAGGAGGATGGTGGTGGTTGGTGGATCATTGGGTGGCAGGAGGATTGTGGTGGGCCGATCATTGGGTGGCAGGAGGATTGTGGTGGTGGTGGGCCGATCATTGGGTGGCAGGAGGATGGCGGAGGTGGTGGGCCGATCATTGGGTGGCAGGAGGATGGCGGTGGTGGTGGTTGGTGGATCATTGGGTGGCAGGAGGATTGTGGTGGTGGGCCGATCATTGGGTGGCAGGTTCCCCGACCACCAGCCTCAGGACACTCGCTACCTGTCAAGTAGTCTACCTCCTCGTCCTCTCCTCTTCTCTTCCTTCTCCTCTTTCCTCTTTCATACTACTACTCCTCCTCCTCCTCTCTACCTTCTCCTCTTTCCCCTCTCCCCCTCTTCCTGTTGCAGTTCTTCTTTTTCTTTCTCCTCCTCCTCCTCCTCCTCCTCCTCCTTCTTCTTCTTCTTCTTCTTCTTCTTCGTATCTTGAGGAGATTATTATAATGCTGTATAAGACTCGTCAGCCGCCACACCTGCCTGGCGAGGTTTGTATGTGAGCCGATTATGTTGTATTGATCAGGGAAGGTAGGGGGGGGGGATTCGGGACGCTCGTGGAGGTAGTGGGTGCTCGATATAAGGGTATGGCTGCATGTGGTGTTTAGCTTAGTTACACACACACACACACACACACTTTTACCTTTCCAAGTAGATTTTAACACCCAGTGAATCTCTTTGTTGTTGTTGTTGTGTGAGTGCCTCTTACATCATTACTTCTGTGGCACTGTTGGTTGAGGCACTGTTGGTTGAGGTATGGTTGGTTGAGGTATGGTTGGTTGAGGTATGGTTGGTTGAGGCATGGTTGGTTGAGGCACTGTTGACTGAGGCATGGTTGGTTGAGGCATTGTTGACTGAGGCATGGTTGGTTGAGGCATGGTTGGTTGAGGCACTGTTGGCTGAGGCACTGTTGGTTGAGGCATGGTTGGTTGAGGCTGTTGGTTGAGGCACTGTTGGTTGAGGCACTGTTGGTTGAGGCACTGTTGACTGAGGCATGGTTGGTTGAGGCTGTTGGTTGAGGCACTGTTGACTGTGGGTCACTGACTGGCCAGCTACTAATTGGGGCACCCCCAGTCGACCCAGCTGTCTGTATGTCGCAGTTGATAATAATGATGATGGTGTAAATAATGATGTATGATATTGGTGATGATGATTGGTGACATATGATGATGACGATGATCATTATGATGGAGGTGGGAGGTTCGTGTTGGAGCAGAGGAACGTTGACTTGGGCCTGTGGTGGGGGGGGGGGGGGTGTGAGGAGGCTACCGGAGCGTGGCCTGGCATGTTGACCACTGCTGTTGAATACTGATACACACACCCACACACACACACACCCACACACACACAGATGTATGTTGATGTTGTAACGTATTACTGTACTTAACAACTAAGGTCTTAATATCAGTATCCTAGGTTAATAAAGGTAGACTGTTTATCTTGGAGATCTTGGGTACTGGGATAGTTCCCTGTACACCAGCCCTAGTACACTCATCAAATTAGTACACTGTCGGTTGTGCTTGTCGATAATGGAACAAGTTTTTCGTGGTGGAGTAACACACTAGCTGCTGCATGTTAAGAATGAGAGTCCCACTCCCCCCCCCCCCCCTCCTCGGCCATCGTCCGTCAACAAACACCACGAGAATTTTAAAGCGGTGAATGAGTCTGTTTCAACATCTAGTCGTCACTGGTTAAATCCTGCCGTGGTCACTCTACAATGGACACCGGTCCTCCGCTTAACACAGAGGATGGAACCGGTCCATCCTGCAGCCAAGTGAAGGATGACTTACTTAGTGACGGTTGTTTACAGGCAGGATACAGTACAAGTGTCCTCTACCAAAAATGGCAGCGGATCACCCGACGGTTCGCTCCCCTAGTTTAATTCACCGCACAAACCTAACCTAAGCTTACCTAACTACACCTAACCTACCCTACCACACCCCTAACCTAAGCTTACCTAACCTAACCTGTCCCATCCTACCACACCCCTAACCTAAGCTTACCTAACTACCCCTAACCTAACCTAACCTACCCTACCACACCCCTAACCTAAGCTTACCTAACTACCCCTAACCTGACCTACCCTACCACACCCCTAACCTAACCTAACCTAGATAGCTGTAGGATGATTAATCAGGAAGCAGGTGATATACTGTAAGCTGCTGGTGTAGGGGAGACTAATCTTCAAGTGACCCGAGACATCCCTCCCCCCCCCCCCCTCTCCCCTCTCCTAACTTGACCAGGTGTGTTAAATACGTCGAGATAAGATGAGCACCTCCTCCTCAAGACCCCCGACACGTGTAGGGCCTCAGGGTATGACAAGATGAGTCCTGGACTAGTAAGACGCTTGGCAGACCACCTACTGCACCACCATCCTCTCCTGTGGGGGGTGGTACAGGTTGTAAACTATAGATCTATATCATTATCTATAATCAGTGGTCAATGTTTGGAGTGCAATTATAGCTTTACCTGGAGATTCGCTTAGGGTCTTAGCTTATTTTATCTGAAGGTTGACCGCCCTTATGTTAAACTAACCGAACCTAATTTAACGCTGACCTAACCAACCCAACCTTAACTTAAACTTAACTTAACGTAACCTTATCTAAAATTAACCTAATCTTGCCTAAACTTAACCTAACCAAACGTTAACCTAACCTTGCTTAACGTTAACTTAACCTACTCTAACATTAAACCAACCTAACGCTAACCTAACCTTACGCTAATCTAATCCAGCGCTAGCTTATACTTAAACTAGCCTCAGCTAACGCAAACCTAACCTAGCCTAACCTAACCTAACCTAACCTTACCTTACCGAACCTACCCTAACCTAATCTAATCTAACATGTTATGTGCAGGTCACTGTTATGGTATGTGCAGGTCACTGTTATGGTATGTGTAGGTCACTTATGGTATGTGTAAGTCATTGTTATGGTATGTGTAGGTCACTGTTATGGTGTGTGTAGGTCACTGTTATGGTATGTGTAGGTCACTTATGGTATGTGTAGGTCACTGTTATGGTGTGTGTAGGTCACTGTTATGGTGTGTGTAGGTCACTGTTATGGTGTGTGTAGGTCACTGTTATGGTATGTGTAGGTCACTGTTATGGTGTGTGTAGGTCACTGTTATGGTGTGTGTAGGTCACTGTTATGGTATGTGTAGGTCACTGTTATGGTATGTGTAGGTCACTGTTATGGTGTGTGTAGGTCACTGTTATGGTGTGTGTAGGTCACTGTTATGGTATGTGGAGAGAGAGAGAGAGAGAGAGCACTCACCTGGGAACAGAGGTGTAGAGGACGTACGCTAAATGACTGGTGCTGGGAGAGAGGATGGGGTCGTGAAGAAGGATTGTGGTAGTTGTGGTAGCTGGTGGTAACGATAGTTGTAGTGGAGGTTGAGGGTGGTGTATGTAGGAAGAGTCGTGGTGGTGACGGTAAGGTTAGTGGTGGTGGTGGTGGTGGTGGTAGGAAGGATAGTGGTAGTAGTGGTGGTGGTGGTGGTAGGAAGGATAGTGGTTGTAGTAATAGTGGTGGTGGTAGGAAGGATAGTGGTAGTAGTGGTGGTGGTAGGAAGGATAGTGGTAGTAGTGGTGGTGGTGGTAGGAAGGATAGTGGTAGTAGTGGTGGTGGTAGGAAGGATAGTGGTAGTAGTGGTGGTGGTAGGAAGGATAGTGGTAATGGTGGTGGTAGGAAGGATAGTGGTAGTAGTGGTGGTGGTGGTAGGAAGGATAGTGATAGTAGTGGTGGTGGTGGTAGGAAGGATAGTGGTAGTAGTAGTGGTGGTGGTGGTAGGAAGGATAGTGGTAGTAGTAGTAGTGGTGGTGGTGGTAGGAAGGATAGTGGTAGTAGTGGTGACGATAGGAAGGATAGTAGTGGTAGGAAGGATAGTGGTAGTAGTAGTGGTGGTGGTGGTAGGAAGGATAGTGGTAGTAGTGGTGGTGGTAGAAGCAAATGGAGGGAATGTGACTCACTGGTTCAGTTGGGAAAGGATTAACACACACACACACACACACACACCTACAACATCGATACAACACAGCCGCTGTAACAAACAACCCCCGATACTATAACAATATCAAAGAACAACTAACAACTTTAGCGACTGATGCAACAACTACAAACACAACCACGCCACCAGCAGACTCAACAAGTACAGTATATATGTGGCACGTACTCACAACAACAACAACAACAACAACAAATACAACAACCTCCTTAGTATGACACGTCAACAACATGTGTGTGTGCCATAGTAACTGTTTTATAAGACAACACAAATGTTTTTGTAATTAATTCAGATTGTTAAAGCAGCCTCCCTCCCACACATCTGGCCCTCCCTCCTTCCCTCTTCCTCCTCTCCCTTGTTCACTCCTACACATGTGACCTTCCCTTCCTCCCTTTCACACAGACCCTCCTTCCCTCCCACGCATATGACCTTCCATCTCACACATGTGACACTCCATAGTTGACCCTCCCTCACCACATACTCTCTTCTCCCTTATTATTCCCTTCCTTCTCCCTTATTATTCCCTTCCTTCTCCCTTATTATTCCCTGCCTTCTCCCTTATTATTCCCTGCCTTCTCCCTTATTATTCCCTGCCTTCTCCCTTATTATTCCCTTCCTTCTCCCTTATTATTCCCTTCCTTCTCCCTTATTATTCCCTGCCTTCTCCCTTATTATTCCCTGCCTTCTCCCTTATTATTCCCTGCCTTCTCCCTTATTATTCCCTGCCTTCTCCCTTATTATTCCCTGCCTTCTGTCCATCCTTCAATGAAACCGTTTATTTAGCCAGAGAAGTACAGATACATAGTTAAGAAACAATAATACTAACATGGCTGAACCAACTGATGTATACCGTACATTTATATCAAGGAATTATTATATAACATCACCTGGAGTACAACATGTAACCTGGTGTTGATACAGAACATATTAGGATCTTACCACGATTAGCACTTTCTTATTGATTGATTGATTTTTCTTTTTTGACATTTTTAAACGTATTTACAGTAGAGTTGGTATACAGTAATCTGACAAGTGGGTGGAAGCGATACAACCAGTAGCGCTGAGACGAAACAACGGGACACACACAGTCGGGTTCATGTCTTGACCATGAAATATATAATTATTGCAATGATGATTTCTGTCAACATTGCAATATAATATATAATGGTTCCAGTGGGACAACAATGTTACACAAATATTTTTACTTAAACAACAGATATCCTTGACGAGATAATTTAAATGGAGGGAGCTTAGTCTTTGCTGGGATGGGTGGGTGTAAGTTGTTCCACTAAAATTTTTATAGTAGTTTTCTTATTGTCAATACCCGATATGTCGGTTATGGGTAAAATGCGCCCAAGGTGTCGTAGGTGGAAATCGTCTTATGTTTGTTTGAATATATCATTAGAAAACAAAATCGCATGATGTGTGTAGGAAATTAAGAGCTAAATATCAACAGAACTGAAAATGTCCGGTAGAAAGAAAACAGTTTTGACCCTTTAAAGAAGTCGAGGAAAGGTTTAAGACATCCAGGGTGAAATGTGTGTTATGTTGTACTGTTCTGAGCAAGAAAGGAGCAAGTATGATGAAACATATTGAAAGCTGTTGATTTCTAGCAATACCTAAACCCCCTTGTAAATCCGTCTGTGTGTGTGTGTGTGTGTGCGCGCGCGCGCGCGCAAGGGAGTGGCTGTTTTCACCCCTTTGAGAAGAATAAGATTACAGCTACAATGGCTGACGACCCAAAAATAATTATAATTTTCCAGCATAGACAATGGTGTAGTACAAATAAATTATTCTTTTAAGTGAAATTGTGGGGAAAAACCATAAAAACACAAACCAGAAGAAAGGTTTTTTTGGGGGGGGGGGGGGGCTATTATTACCCTGGGAGTGTCAGCTTCCTGATACACTGGAGTTATTGTGCCATGAGTGGTTCCTTTACCAATAGCAGTGTCTTCGGCAGAGTCTGTTGTCTGCAGCAAAGAAGACGAAGGTGCTCTTCTTCCCTTTGAACATAGAGGCCTTGGAACATTCTCGTTCTAGAAGCAGGTTGTCGGCATGTGAGGCACAGTAACCCCGTGTACTGAAAAGACCCATTAGCATTTCGTTTCTTGTGCCATGATGAAGAGTCAGAGCCAATCCCAGGACTTGGGGTTTTGTCTTGCATGGTGTTGCCTGAAAGCTGCTGAATCGGTGGTTGATTTGTGCTTCACCTGTTAGACTTAATTCCATATATTATGTTTTGGCTCACCGTGAGTACTGTCCTGTTGACAACACTGGTCTCTCTTTTTTCGGTTTCCATCTCCTCCACAGGCTCCACCATGGTGTATAGTTCAGCTGGAACATCGCTAATGCTGTTAGACACTAGTATGGCATTGGCCCACTTTTCTTTGGTGAAATCCGCAATGCACTTGAGTATCATCTGTGCTGCTTTGTAGATGGCTTTCATGTTGGTCATGTCATCACCCTCACTTGTGACAGCAGAATGGACCAGGTCTTCCTCACATGCAGCTGGAGAGTAAAGGACAGCTGGTTTCCTTCGGTTCTTTTGTAGGACTTGGTTCTGAATTTATACATCAACGAGGTTGATCAGTTCAATCAGACAGGCCCTTTGCAACGTGATCCCTGTGTGTGCTGCTTCTGTCTCGCAAAACATGGAAAGGGTGTTTAGTCCAACACAGTTTGTGGTAGATAATGTAAATTGCGTGTGTATCACAGGGTCATGTGCTCACCCTTGTTTTGAATGAGGCATCTTGGGTCATCTCTACAGCGTCTCTGACATCTTTACCAACGTTTTCAGTCCTCATTTTGAACAACTGCTGGCCTACTGACTGAAGAAGCACCGGTCCTTGTCCAGTGGCACTGTGCACGACCGTGTGAACGGCGGTGAAGATGCAGCAGTAGATGGGTCAGACTCATCTATTACGGTGCTTCTTCTCTTATGTCCAGGTTTTTTTGGCAGTGTAGGATTCAAGTTCGTGCATGTCACTCATGATGTACACTTGCTGTAACCTGGAGAACCTGGTAATAAAACAAAGCTTTATGGTGGTTTATACTCTGTTAGTTTAAAAAAATGTATAGGTTTGAAAAAGAAAAAGAAAAAAGAAATTACACAACAAACTGGATTATTTATTTTGAAGTAGGTCATTGTCCGCACAACCCTCTCCTGGGCAGTGACCAGGGGTGTTGTATCTTAGTGGTGCCGGAGGCCCCCCCCATAGTGTATGGCAATGTATCAGGTGTTGGTAAACAAGATCAAAATAGATTTCTTTCATTGCTGTGAGAGTGAGTGACTGTCGAGTGTGATACCGCACTGTTTATTGACTTCATAGTGAATGTCTTGTATGTGGTTTCTCCAGCTAAGTTTCTCATCAACAATAACCCCAATGAGTTTAGTATTTTGTTCACGTTTGAGGATTGTATTACCAAGGTACAGGGGGTCCAAATCTGGGTTAAGTTTTTTCTTGTGAAAGATCGTGTAGTGGTTTTTTTTTCGAGGTTTAAGGTCAGTTTATTGCGTATTAGCCAGGTCCTGACTTCAGTCAATTCAGTGTTCATAGTTCTCATCAAGGAATGGAGATCTGAGTTGCTGGCATAGAAATTACCTTCGTCCACAAATACGTTGTATTTTACGAGTGTGCTGGCGTGGACTATATAATTTATATACAACAAGAACAGATCTGGACCGAGAATGGAGCCTTGAGGGACGCCATACAAAATAGTTGAGGACTCAGATTAATGATTACTATAGCAGACATACTGCTTCCTGTTAAACAGATATGAGGTAAACCAATTGTGGGATAAGCCCCTAACGCTGTAATGTTGTAGTTTTAACAGGGTGAGGAAGGTATGGTCGACAGTATCAAAGGCTTCAGAAAGGTCCAGGCATATGTCGACCGTGAACTGACTGTCATCAACGGAGTTCAGGATATCATTAGTGAAGGACATCAGGGCACTCTGAGTTGACCTTCTAGCTGTAAATGCAATCTGCAGAAGGAATTTAGTCTACTACATGTTAGCATCTCCAGTATCTTACTTCAGGCTGGGAGGACTGATATGGGGCGGTAATTCTTGAAGAGACCTTTGTCCCCATATTCTTTCCGTGCTGGGTGAACTTTAGCAATTTTCACTTTATGAGAATGTATATATATATATGTATGTATGTATACTTGTTTGTTTGTTTGTATGTATGTTTGTTTGTATGTATGTATTTTGCCCTATTTGCACATAAGAAATGAATGCATCTCACAACACATGTATTTATATAAGTATGTATATTTGGACCTCGTGGAAATTAAGCACCCTAGCTTATTCACCTTAACCTAACCTACAGTAACCCAACCCCCAGGTAATATTAGAGTATTCAATCATCAGGTGGATCTATATATCTAAGCACCTGTAAATACCTGTAAATATATGCGTAAATATGTAAATACCTGTAAATATATTGCGTAAATATCTAAATACCTGTAACAATATTGCGTAAATATCCCTGTAAATATCTAAATGCTTGTAAATATATGCGTTTAGTTAAATAAGAATGTGTTCCTGTATTTACCGCCGTCATGATTCACTGTGAGGGGAGCCGCCACCTAGCAGCTGGTTCACGCGCCACCATCTGAGTGTGTGACTGTCTGGCGGCCTCTCGGATCATCACATATTAACCTATTAGTGTTGTCATCGTTGCCTTGGTCTTGTTATGTGGGTGTTTATATTTTACCTTCATTAAATCACCGTGGTGTGTGTGTGTGTGTGTGTGTGTGTGTGTGTGTGTGTGTGTGTGTGTGACGAGACCTTAGGAGTATAAGGAAGAGACACACTCAGGAAGATGATTATAAGTTTGAAATCAATGGGTGGAGGCCAATAAGGAGATAAGTGACCTCCAGAGACTGAGGCCAAGGAACCAGAGGCCGTGTCCCTCCCGCAACTCAACCTCACACACACTGATCTGTCTTGAGAGTACTGGGATATCTCGACCAGGATGATGTACCTAACCTAACCTAACCAAGGTAGTATTGATACGAGCTGAGAGAGAGAGAGAAAAAAAAAGAGAAATACAGAAAGGAAGCGCGGGACAGACGGATAGACAGAGACAGACAGACAGACGGAGAAGGGGGAGCGGATAGACAGCTGTAACTTGATGGGAAATTATTATCCCCTCGTGGAATCTGAAGCTTATTGTTAGTTTCTCTCTCTCTCTCTCTCTCTCTCTCTCTCTCTCTCTCTCTCTCTCTCTCTCTCTCTCTCTCTCTCTGTGATTAGATGGAGAGAGAGAGAGAGAGAGAGAGAGAGCCACACAGCTGGTTCACAAATTAATAGAGAGAGAGGGTGAGCCACACATCTGGTTCACAGGTTCCGGCTTATATACAACACACTATATATTCAGTACAAGTTCATGTGAAATAAAATCCCTCTTGTTTAATCCCTTCCAGAACTCGGAAAAAAATCCCCGGTTTAGAATATATGAATTAATATTGCGGTAGGATTTACTACGCCTCAGACTGTAACTGGGATTATAAATATTTTTTTTTTTTTGGTCGTTTTTATGTGATTCTTATGTTTTTTTGGGGGGATATTATTTTTTATTTTTTTTATTTTTTTTTTTTGTTGCTGTGTTGGGTAGGGAGGATGGATGGAAGGGGGGAGGGAAGGAAGGAAGGAAGGGGATGGAGAGAGAGAAGTGTGAGAAACGGATGTAGAAGAGAAGGAAGAGGGAGAGAATAGGAGATGAATGGGTGGGAGGAAGAAGGGGGTGTTGAAAAGGAGGAGGGAAGGAAGATGAGAAATGAGGGCAGGGAAGTAGGGGAAGAGGAGGAGAGGAAGGGAAGAGGGAAAGGGAAAATGTGGAAAGGAGAGGAAAATATTTTCTTTTTGGTCATTTAATATGTGTGTGTGTGTGTGTGTGTGTTTAAGCTCTAGTGTGTATGTATGCTTGTGTGGGTTTTTAAATGTATGTAGACTGTATGTGTGTATTTTGGCGCTACAGTATATCAGGTCATGTTTACATATGTGCGTATCCAGGAATGAAAATTATTTTGTGAGAGAGAGAGAGAGAGAGAGAGGAAGAAAAAGGAAGAAGATAGAGAGAGAGAGAGAGAGAGAGAGAGAGAGAGGGACTTAAAAGATTTTGTTAGTTTATTATTATTATTTTTACCCCCTGAATTATTTTGATACAACAGGAAGTAGTCTTTTATTTCCGGGTTGTGATGCGTATAGGAGTCGGGGGTTAATGTGAGCCTGAGCTTGTGTGTGCGCGAGGTTGTACGCGCGTAACGTCGTCCGCCTGGGTATTTTAGATCTACATTTGAACATTTTTCGTCGACGTGTGTATAATTCGTGGACGTGTGTGTGTATAATTCGTCTACATGTGCGTATTTTACATCGTCATAAACGCGTTTTGCTTTCACATGTGCGTATTTTTTGTCTACATGTGCATATTCTTGTCTACATGGCCGTATGTTCGCCCACTTGTGAGTACTTGTTCTTTTTTCTGTAACCTCATTGCTTCTATCTGTCTGCCTATCATGGTCAATAAATTGCTAATAATGCCGAGAGTACCAACACCTACCACCAGACAGGTTATTACAGTACTAACACCTACCACCAGACAGGTTATTACAGTGCTAACACCTACCACCAGACAGGTTATTACAGTACCAACACCTACCACCAGACAGGTTATTACAGTACTAACACCTACCACCAGACAGGTTATTACAGTACTAACACCTACCACCAGACAGGTTATTACAGTACTAACACCTACCACCAGACAGGTTATTACAGTGCCAACACCTACCACCAGACAGGTTATTACAGTGCTAACACCTACCACCAGACAGGTTATTACAGTACTAACACCTACCACCAGACAGGTTATTACAGTACTAACACCTACCACCAGACAGGTTATTACAGTACTAACACCTACCACCAGACAGGTTATTACAGTACTAACACCTACCACCAGACAGGTTATTACAGTACTAACACCTACCACCAGACAGGTTATTACAGTACTAACACCTACCACCAGACAGGTTATTACAGTACTAACACCTACCACCAGACAGGTTATTACAGTACTAACACCTACCACCAGACAGGTTATTACAGTACTAACACCTACCACCAGACAGGTTATTACAGTACTAACACCTACCACCAGACAGGTTATTACAGTACCAACACCTACCACCAGACAGGTTATTACAGTACTAACACCTACCACCAGACAGGTTATTACAGTACCAACACCTACCACCAGACAGGTTATTACAGTACCAACACCTACCACCAGACAGGTTATTACAGTACCAACACCTACCACCAGACAGGTTATTACAGTACCAACACCTACCACCAGACAGGTTATTACAGTACTAACACCTACCACCAGACAGGTTATTACAGTACTAACACCTACCACCAGACAGGTTATTACAGTACCAACACCTACCACCAGACAGGTTATTACAGTACCAACACCTACCACCAGACAGGTTATTACAGTACCAACACCTACCACCAGACAGGTTATTACAGTGCCAACACCTACCACCAGACAGGTTATTACAGTACAACACCTACCACCAGACAGGTTATTACAGTACCAACACCTACCACCAGACAGGTTATTACAGTGCTAACACCTACCACCAGACAGGTTATTACAGTACTAACACCTACCACCAGACAGGTTATTACAGTACTAACACCTACCACCAGACAGGTTATTACAGTACTAACACCTACCACCAGACAGGTTATTACAGTGCCAACACCTACCACCAGACAGGTTATTACAGTACTAACACCTACCACCAGACAGGTTATTACAGTACCAACACCTACCACCAGACAGGTTATTACAGTACTAACACCTACCACCAGACAGGTTATTACAGTACTAACACCTACCACCAGACAGGTTATTACAGTACTAACACCTACCACCAGACAGGTTATTACAGTACTAACACCTACCACCAGACAGGTTATTACAGTACAAACACCTACCACCAGACAGGTTATTACAGTACTAACACCTACCACCAGACAGGTTATTACAGTACTAACACCTACCACCAGACAGGTTATTACAGTACTAACACCTACCACCAGACAGGTTATTACAGTACTAACACCTACCACCAGACAGGTTATTACAGTACTAACACCTACCACCAGACAGGTTATTACAGTACTAACACCTACCACCAGACAGGTTATTACAGTACTAACACCTACCACCAGACAGGTTATTACAGTACTAACACCTACCACCAGACAGGTTATTACAGTACCAACACCTACCACCAGACAGGTTATTACAGTACTAACACCTACCACCAGACAGGTTATTACAGTACCAACACCTACCACCAGACAGGTTATTACAGTGCCAACACCTACCACCAGACAGGTTATTACAGTGCCAACACCTACCACCAGACAGGTTATTACAGTGCTAACACCTACCACCAGACAGGTTATTACAGTACTAACACCTACCACCAGACAGGTTATTACAGTACTAACACCTACCACCAGACAGGTTATTACAGTGCTAACACCTACCACCAGACAGGTTATTACAGTGCCAACACCTACCACCAGACAGGTTATTACAGTGCCAACACCTACCACCAGACAGGTTATTACAGTACTAACACCTACCACCAGACAGGTTATTACAGTACTAACACCTACCACCAGACAGGTTATTACAGTACCAACACCTACCACCAGACAGGTTATTACAGTACCAACACCTACCACCAGACAGGTTATTACAGTACTAACACCTACCACCAGACAGGTTATTACAGTACTAACACCTACCACCAGACAGGTTATTACAGTACCAACACCTACCACCAGACAGGTTATTACAGTACCAACACCTACCACCAGACAGGTTATTACAGTGCTAACACCTACCACCAGACAGGTTATTACAGTACCAACACCTACCACCAGACAGGTTATTACAGTGCCAACACCTACCACCAGACAGGTTATTACAGTGCCAACACCTACCACCAGACAGGTTATTACAGTACTAACACCTACCACCAGACAGGTTATTACAGTGCCAACACCTACCACCAGACAGGTTATTACAGTACTAACACCTACCACCAGACAGGTTATTACAGTACTAACACCTACCACCAGACAGGTTATTACAGTACTAACACCTACCACCAGACAGGTTATTACAGTACTAACACCTACCACCAGACAGGTTATTACAGTACTAACACCTACCACCAGACAGGTTATTACAGTGCCAACACCTACCACCAGACAGGTTATTACAGTACTAACACCTACCACCAGACAGGTTATTACAGTACTAACACCTACCACCAGACAGGTTATTACAGTACTAACACCTACCACCAGACAGGTTATTACAGTACTAACACCTACCACCAGACAGGTTATTACAGTACTAACACCTACCACCAGACAGGTTATTACAGTGCCAACACCTACCACCAGACAGGTTATTACAGTACCAACACCTACCACCAGACAGGTTATTACAGTACTAACACCTACCACCAGACAGGTTATTACAGTACTAACACCTACCACCAGACAGGTTATTACAGTGCCAACACCTACCACCAGACAGGTTATTACAGTGCCAACACCTACCACCAGACAGGTTATTACAGTACTAACACCTACCACCAGACAGGTTATTACAGTACTAACACCTACCACCAGACAGGTTATTACAGTACCAACACCTACCACCAGACAGGTTATTACAGTACCAACACCTACCACCAGACAGGTTATTACAGTACTAACACCTACCACCAGACAGGTTATTACAGTACTAACACCTACCACCAGACAGGTTATTACAGTACTAACACCTACCACCAGACAGGTTATTACAGTACTAACACCTACCACCAGACAGGTTATTACAGTACCAACACCTACCACCAGACAGGTTATTACAGTGCCAACACCTACCACCAGACAGGTTATTACAGTACCAACACCTACCACCAGACAGGTTATTACAGTGCCAACACCTACCACCAGACAGGTTATTACAGTACCAACACCTACCACCAGACAGGTTATTACAGTACTAACACCTACCACCAGACAGGTTATTACAGTACTAACACCTACCACCAGACAGGTTATTACAGTACTAACACCTACCACCAGACAGGTTATTACAGTGCCAACACCTACCACCAGACAGGTTATTACAGTGCCAACACCTACCACCAGACAGGTTATTACAGTACTAACACCTACCACCAGACAGGTTATTACAGTACTAACACCTACCACCAGACAGGTTATTACAGTGCCAACACCTACCACCAGACAGGTTATTACAGTACTAACACCTACCACCAGACAGGTTATTACAGTACTAACACCTACCACCAGACAGGTTATTACAGTGCCAACACCTACCACCAGACAGGTTATTACAGTACCAACACCTACCACCAGACAGGTTATTACAGTACCAACACCTACCACCAGACAGGTTATTACAGTACTAACACCTACCACCAGACAGGTTATTACAGTACTAACACCTACCACCAGACAGGTTATTACAGTACTAACACCTACCACCAGACAGGTTATTACAGTACTAACACCTACCACCAGACAGGTTATTACAGTACTAACACCTACCACCAGACAGGTTATTACAGTACTAACACCTACCACCAGACAGGTTATTACAGTACCAACACCTACCACCAGACAGGTTATTACAGTGCCAACACCTACCACCAGACAGGTTATTACAGTACTAACACCTACCACCAGACAGGTTATTACAGTACTAACACCTACCACCAGACAGGTTATTACAGTACTAACACCTACCACCAGACAGGTTATTACAGTACTAACACCTACCACCAGACAGGTTATTACAGTACTAACACCTACCACCAGACAGGTTATTACAGTACTAACACCTACCACCAGACAGGTTATTACAGTACTAACACCTACCACCAGACAGGTTATTACAGTACTAACACCTACCACCAGACAGGTTATTACAGTGCCAACACCTACCACCAGACAGGTTATTACAGTGCCAACACCTACCACCAGACAGGTTATTACAGTGCCAACACCTACCACCAGACAGGTTATTACAGTACTAACACCTACCACCAGACAGGTTATTACAGTACTAACACCTACCACCAGACAGGTTATTACAGTGCTAACACCTACCACCAGACAGGTTATTACAGTACTAACACCTACCACCAGACAGGTTATTACAGTACTAACACCTACCACCAGACAGGTTATTACAGTACTAACACCTACCACCAGACAGGTTATTACAGTACTAACACCTACCACCAGACAGGTTATTACAGTACTAACACCTACCACCAGACAGGTTATTACAGTGCCAACACCTACCACCAGACAGGTTATTACAGTACTAACACCTACCACCAGACAGGTTATTACAGTACTAACACCTACCACCAGACAGGTTATTACAGTACTAACACCTACCACCAGACAGGTTATTACAGTACCAACACCTACCACCAGACAGGTTATTACAGTACTAACACCTACCACCAGACAGGTTATTACAGTACTAACACCTACCACCAGACAGGTTATTACAGTACTAACACCTACCACCAGACAGGTTATTACAGTGCCAACACCTACCACCAGACAGGTTATTACAGTGCCAACACCTACCACCAGACAGGTTATTACAGTACTAACACCTACCACCAGACAGGTTATTACAGTACTAACACCTACCACCAGACAGGTTATTACAGTACTAACACCTACCACCAGACAGGTTATTACAGTACTAACACCTACCACCAGACAGGTTATTACAGTACTAACACCTACCACCAGACAGGTTATTACAGTACTAACACCTACCACCAGACAGGTTATTACAGTACTAACACCTACCACCAGACAGGTTATTACAGTACTAACACCTACCACCAGACAGGTTATTACAGTACCAACACCTACCACCAGACAGGTTATTACAGTACCAACACCTACCACCAGACAGGTTATTACAGTACAAACACCTACCACCAGACAGGTTATTACAGTCTAACACCTACCACCAGACAGGTTATTACAGTACAACACCTACCACCAGACAGGTTATTACAGTACTAACACCTACCACCAGACAGGTTATTACAGTGCCAACACCTACCACCAGACAGGTTATTACAGTACTAACACCTACCACCAGACAGGTTATTACAGTGCCAACACCTACCACCAGACAGGTTATTACAGTGCCAACACCTACCACCAGACAGGTTATTACAGTGCCAACACCTACCACCAGACAGGTTATTACAGTGCTAACACCTACCACCAGACAGGTTATTACAGTACCAACACCTACCACCAGACAGGTTATTACAGTACTAACACCTACCACCAGACAGGTTATTACAGTACCAACACCTACCACCAGACAGGTTATTACAGTACTAACACCTACCACCAGACAGGTTATTACAGTACTAACACCTACCACCAGACAGGTTATTACAGTACCAACACCTACCACCAGACAGGTTATTACAGTACCAACACCTACCACCAGACAGGTTATTACAGTACTAACACCTACCACCAGACAGGTTATTACAGTACTAACACCTACCACCAGACAGGTTATTACAGTACCAACACCTACCACCAGACAGGTTATTACAGTACCAACACCTACCACCAGACAGGTTATTACAGTACCAACACCTACCACCAGACAGGTTATTACAGTACAACACCTACCACCAGACAGGTTATTACAGTACTAACACCTACCACCAGACAGGTTATTACAGTACCAACACCTACCACCAGACAGGTTATTACAGTCCAACACCTACCACCAGACAGGTTATTACAGTACTAACACCTACCACCAGACAGGTTATTACAGTACTAACACCTACCACCAGACAGGTTATTACAGTGCTAACACCTACCACCAGACAGGTTATTACAGTGCCAACACCTACCACCAGACAGGTTATTACAGTACTAACACCTACCACCAGACAGGTTATTACAGTACTAACACCTACCACCAGACAGGTTATTACAGTACTAACACCTACCACCAGACAGGTTATTACAGTACTAACACCTACCACCAGACAGGTTATTACAGTACTAACACCTACCACCAGACAGGTTATTACAGTACTAACACCTACCACCAGACAGGTTATTACAGTACTAACACCTACCACCAGACAGGTTATTACAGTACTAACACCTACCACCAGACAGGTTATTACAGTACCAACACCTACCACCAGACAGGTTATTACAGTGCCAACACCTACCACCAGACAGGTTATTACAGTACTAACACCTACCACCAGACAGGTTATTACAGTACTAACACCTACCACCAGACAGGTTATTACAGTACTAACACCTACCACCAGACAGGTTATTACAGTACTAACACCTACCACCAGACAGGTTATTACAGTACTAACACCTACCACCAGACAGGTTATTACAGTACTAACACCTACCACCAGACAGGTTATTACAGTACTAACACCTACCACCAGACAGGTTATTACAGTACTAACACCTACCACCAGACAGGTTATTACAGTACCAACACCTACCACCAGACAGGTTATTACAGTGCCAACACCTACCACCAGACAGGTTATTACAGTGCTAACACCTACCACCAGACAGGTTATTACAGTACTAACACCTACCACCAGACAGGTTATTACAGTACTAACACCTACCACCAGACAGGTTATTACAGTACTAACACCTACCACCAGACAGGTTATTACAGTACTAACACCTACCACCAGACAGGTTATTACAGTGCCAACACCTACCACCAGACAGGTTATTACAGTGCCAACACCTACCACCAGACAGGTTATTACAGTACTAACACCTACCACCAGACAGGTTATTACAGTACTAACACCTACCACCAGACAGGTTATTACAGTGCCAACACCTACCACCAGACAGGTTATTACAGTGCCAACACCTACCACCAGACAGGTTATTACAGTACTAACACCTACCACCAGACAGGTTATTACAGTACTAACACCTACCACCAGACAGGTTATTACAGTACTAACACCTACCACCAGACAGGTTATTACAGTACTAACACCTACCACCAGACAGGTTATTACAGTACTAACACCTACCACCAGACAGGTTATTACAGTACTAACACC